>OY986063.1:17588588-18188588 GCA_963920205.1 Stenodema calcarata
GGCAGGGAGCTTTACGCTTCTTTCAATGCTGTTGGCGGGAGCTTTTTGCAAGGCTTCTGAGAATTAGATATACAGATAGTAGTGGTGATGATGAGTACTTGGTGCTGGTACAAAAGTAAAGTAATGAGCCATTTCAGGCTGCCTGACATTGCAAAAGCAAGGCGTCTAAGAACTATAATATAATTATAGAATATAATTATAATTAAATTAATTATAATTATAATTAAATTAATATATTTATATTTATAAATAATTATAATATATTTCTAAAATATATTTATAATATAATTGAAGCATTACTTCATTATAGGTGTACCACCACTGATTAATCGTGACCACCGGTAATACATATAATATCATAATATATTATAATTCTCAGAAGCCTTGCAAAAAGCTCCCGCCAACAGCATTGAAAGAAGCGTAAAGCTCCCTGCCGGTGTAACAGAGGAAACATATTAGGTGAAACCGAGGGGAACTAAGGGTGAGAGGGGGTTGTGGGAAGGAGACAGGGAACAGGAAAACATTGACGGTGGAGGTTAGGGGTAGGAGGATCAGGTTTCTATATGCACACTCAACAGCGAGGTGCGAAGCACCGAGCATCCTATATATATGTGGCTGGCGGGCAAAATGGATATCATTCCTTTTTGCGGCTGACGTTTTTTGGCGGGCCAGTTTTTACAACGGAGTTGTTTTTGGGGGGATATCACATCTTTTTGCATGGCTAGTTTTCGAGTGGTACTTATACAATACGGTACAATTTAACAAAAGTACCTACGAGGTAACTAGTAAATTTTTTCCTAAATGAAGTTTTATTCTAGTCAAAATTTAATAAAAAATTAGTACGCCTTTTTGTTTCTTCTTTTTGTGACAAGAATAATTATTTTTTGGAAATTATTGTTTATCTGAAATGTGTTTGAAAAATAAGTAGTTTTAAAATTTTTGCGAATTGGTTAAATAGTAGTTTTAAAATTTTCGATTAATTAAAACAATCAACAATTTAAAAACAATTATTAAAATTTAATACAATTATTCTTATTATTAAATTTAAAAAAATAGAAAGAATTAGACATTTGAATAAATTTGAATTAGAAATTTTTTGAAAATTGGTTGCATTTTTTCTTGGGGATTGTGCAAATTTTTGTTGTTGAGAATCATTACAATAATTGTAATTATTGGTGTCGAAGAGAAAGAGGAAAGAGAAAGTTTGCAAAAGGTAAAACGCACGTTTTTACACCAACAATCGCGAATAACTCGAGAACCGTTGGGAAAAGTGACAAAGTGCGCTACCCTCATTCGAAAGCCCATAAAATTTCCTATCGATCCTTAAACAGGCGCCACTCTACGACAATTTTTCTGACCACCGTTCAACTTTGATGTTTTCGGAAATTAGCCAAATCAGTAGATGTGGAATTTATTCACGTATTTTTGGCTGTGGATTAGTCAAATCGATTGAGATTTAGTTCAAAATTATTGAGCATATTCTAGACAACCTAGCGGACATTTTAAGACCAACCGCACCAATTTTCATCAATATTTGCGGCAGTTGTTGTTGAAAATAGAAAAATCACCATAACTCCTTTATTTATCATCTTAGGAAGCATTTTTTGATCTCAAATTAAACAGTTTGAAAAGCTGAACACAACTAAAAAAGAAAATCTGAAAAAGCTTCAATTTTGAAGGAGTTATGACCATTTGAAATTCCTAAAAAACACTATTTCCCCCCTAATTGGGAGGGAAATGGGGGGAGGGAGAAAAAATGTTCAAAAGGCACTCCCTTGGAGCATAACAAACGTGTGTGCAAAATTTCAGCTCGATCCGATTTGTCTGCTGGGCTGTAGCCCCGTCAATGAACAACAACGACAACAACAACAACAACGAGAAGAAGAAGAAGAACACGAAAAACGTGAAAAATAGTGGTTTTAAAACTGTTATACCCCCGACACCTGATGTTCCCGAGAGCTGAAATTTGGTTTACGTCCTCACGTGCCCCTGGAGAGTTGGTGTACAAAAAATCAACTCTCGAGACACTCAGGGAGCCGCGCTACGATAGGGTGAAAACCCGAACTTGTTCCGTCGCGTAATCAGTGTCTCAGTCGCTTCGGTTTTTTGGGCTTCGGTTTTGTTGGCGGGCGGGACGCTCCCGCGTCCCTAGATGAGAAGAAGAGAAGTAATAAAAGTAATAAAAGGTTCCTACCATACTTTGTTGACGGAGGGATTCCCGAAAACTTTTTTGGATGCGCAATATCAATTGATGACTGCCAAACTCCGTCAGGAAAGGAACAATGAGAAGAAGAGAAGTAATAAAAGTAATAAAAGGTTCCTACCATACTTTGTTGACGGAGGGATTCCCGAAAACTTTTTTGGATGCGCAATATCAATTGAGCTTGTACAGCCTGGCATATCTTTAAACTTCTGAAAATCGTAGGTACCTACGAACTTAATTGTTCTGTCCTTGATGTGTTGAATAATATTGAAATATATTACATAATATGTAATATGATGAATACCTTGCAATGAAAATTAGTTGTTACACGGATTACTCAAGTTTCTTTGGGATATGGTTCAGCACATATTCTATACATTTTTTGCGTGTACGATTTTGTAACCTATTCCTTACCACTATCAGTTGATATTGGTGATTTCAATGATTCTAAATAAAAAATAGTTTAAAGACATCAACATACATCAACAGAAGACCAGGAATTTAACTTTCTCTTTCCTACCTCTTGGATACCTGTCTCCAAACCCTCTCGCTAATCCCCACTCCTGCCGCCCTAGAGCCGTGACCTCGGCCTTAAATACCGCGGCAGCTAGAGCTCAACCATCAGTCGTTCCCTGAAAGTGAAGGGTATTCCCTACTACAAGACTTGTGTACAACACTTAGTGTCCGGTGTTCAGTGGTAACTGTGTTAAAGTGCTCATCTCGTTGTAGCGGCAGCGATACAAGGTACCGTACCCAGTACTTCATAGTTTTCTTCAGAAACAGAGTTCATTCAAGTTTGATCTTCAGCTAGAAGAGAAACCATTTAAAACCCTTGATAACCTTTCCAAAATGTCTTTCGTCAATAATACAATAATTGTATTATTTCAACTTCACTTTTGCCCACAAACTTCCTCAAAATTATTTAAGATATTAAAATTCACAATTGTGAATTCACAATTGTAATTTTTATTGTATTTTGTTTTTGCCATTTATTAGCTAAAAGAGAACTTGCACACAACAATCGATGAACCTTCTCAAGAACACACTGCACCCTGTTCTTTTTTTTTTTTTTTTACCAATTTTACTTTTTTATTTTACAAAATCCAAAAAAAAAATAAGTGGTGCAAGTGGAGATACGATGATGATAGATAATACAATTTCGAATACATCCTGCTCCTTTTCTAACAGAGTTACCACATGCTTTTTGTTAATACGTTCATCTAATCAGTTTTTAGAAGTAATTCAATGTACAAGAAAGTAAATTCATGAATTTCAAATGGTCTACTCCTTCATTGTAAACGTATCAAGTGTATTATAGGATTTTACACAAACACTTGTAGACGCGACGACTTCTTTGGCGATATCCTTAAGTATGTTAGATGTCAGCATGCCCTTTATTCATAATAATTATTGTCGTTAATTTTATTCAAGTAAAATTTACGCTAGGTACTTACGAAGTATAGTTGGTTTTATTTTATTTTTTTTAAACGGCATGCGCCGTTCAAATACTGAGCAATGAGCTCTGCTGGCTGTGTGTCATATTGTTCATTGTGCATCGATACCCTCGCCCAGTGATTTATTTGCCTGTCGGGGTTGACGCGCTGTCGGTGTGCGTGATCATCAAATCACCCCCCCCCCCCCCCCCCCTTAGAGATTTGTCATCAAGCATGTCCAAATTTCCTACACTGTGAGGTCAGTAGATTATTGGGATCTGTCTCCTATTCTCGGATGGCCTCTCTGAGTAGGTTCCTTTGTCGTCATTGCAGTCTCATGGACAATGATCTGGTCTTCGTGTGCATCTTTTTTTGTGCACGTTGTCCCTCTTTTTCAAAACCGGGACAGCGTGCGCGGAGTAGGACGCACACGTTTTTCATCGTTAAGAACTTCTCAACAAGAAGAATCTGCAGCTATTCCCCAGTACAATGATTCGGATGGATTCACCGTCATTGTTCTCGTCTTCATTCATAGGAACAGCAAGTGCTTACTGTATGCTGGTGGTTTCGTCCCCAATGGGCGTCAGTACAGTACGTGGGCGTAGGTCCATTTCAAGTTTCCATGAAGAGCCCTTAGCTAGTCAGATAGAGTCATGTGTACTGTGTAAATCCAGTAGTATGACGCTTACCAGTTGAGTAAGAAGCTGAAGTTCGCCACATTCTTAATAATGAAGTCACTAGTATCAGCGCACTTCAGTACTGAGATTCGTAGTATAGATCGACAGTTCTCCACACCAATATAGTTAAGTTCCCAGTGGAATTCAATGTCCTGGTTGGTGTCTATTTTAATCATCACTGGGCGTTAGGCTTCCTCGGGGAGTTTAACAACTTCAGTTACATAAATGTCTAATATGTTTAGCCACAGTGACGTTCCAACAACAAGATATGTCATGATCAACAACTTGTTCGCCACCAGTGAACTCGTACTCGCTGCTTCCCATGTATTGAATCATAGGAACAGCAAGTACTGTGTATGGTGATGGTCGACCCTTACATATCGCTCATGACAAGCGTGACCACCAGCGTAGTTTCTATGCATCTACTCTGTGAGATCAGTCGTCTCTAGGTTAACCTCCTAGACTTGGCTGGTCTCACTGAGTGGCTGTTTTTTGGCGGCCTAAGACAGTGCGGCGAGGGCAGATACCTCATCATGATGTGGCCAAACTCCACCTTACCTTACTCCAGCCTGCATTAAGTTAGAATTTGTAGTATGGAGATAAGGTAAGCTGGGTTGTGGACCGATACCTAGAGCTCGACCAGCCTCAACTCGAATGTCTTCAGCAGCAGATGGAGTATTTGTGATCGTGAGAGTTTAGTGGGAACCGTTCTGGTATCACATTCCTTTGCTATGTGACTAGATCTTTTCCCTCCGAATTCTTCGGATAATCATTTCAATCGCAGTACAGATCGGAAGTGTTCCATACCAATATAGTTAAACTTCTGTTGGGGGTTAATGTCCTGGTTGGTGTCTGTTATACTCATCACTGGGCGTTCGCCTCCCCGGGAAGTTCAATAACTTCAGCAGATCTTCTTGCATAAATGGCATTAATGCACACTTACATTTAATGTAAGTGTGCATTAGCCATTTATATCTAACTAGTTTAGATATAATTTGTATCTAAACTAGTTAGATTAGATATTATGATTAGATGATGTTGAGGGATGTCGAGGGTCGGTCAAATGAAAATTGATTTATGTGCCAACGTTTCGAAGAATATATTTCTTCATCTTCAGGGCCTAAAAACAGTTTCATAATATTGATTACAGTTCTATCGTGAGAAAGTTGTTGTAGTTATTTAATTACCATTAGTTATAGTTGTTGTAGTTATTTAGTTATATTTAGTTACAGTAATAATTTAGTTGTAGGTAGTTTTTATAAACAATTTGGTTAAACGAATGACGTTAAAACAGATAGCTAAACAGATAAATTGAAATGGTGTGTGGGATGTACAATAATTTGTGACTTACAGTTTCAAAAAATGGAGTTAGACTCCAACAGGGAAGTTCTTTCCTCCAGGGCACCGGAGTTACAACTTAACAACTTAGCTTAAAGTTACCTATATATATACGGATGAAAGAGTATATCCAAGAGTGGGGTAACAAAAGCCAGGACATCGTGGGGCCAAGAAACGTGTGAAAATTTGAACAAACAAAGTCGTAAAAAGCAGGTACTTTAAAAAGGTCGGTGTTATTCCAACTAACTTCATAAAATGGTACACATGCGAAAAGTAGAAAAACATTTGTGAATTTTCTAGTGAGACATGTTTGTGACGTGCCGATTTTCAACTGCACATGTACAACTTCATTCATCCAGCCAGTGGTTAATTTTCTTGAGTAGATTCCCAGGTTTGTTATCACTAATATTATAACTCACTGTGGCGTGAGCGTACACCTTATATCACGATGTGCCCACACTCCACCTTACCTTACTCCAGCCTGCATTAAGTTTAAATTTGTAGGTTGAGGATAAGGTACGCTGGGTTGTGGACCGATACCTAGGGCTCGACCAGACTCAAAACTGTAATGTCTTCTGCAGCTATATGGGTGAGTGTAATATTATTGACGAGGTAATCTGGGTGTAACACCTCTATATTATACTCGTAGTTATTGTTATTACCAAGTGCATTTTGATGTGTTTATGTAAGACTGTTGTGATCCGTTGTGAAGCAGAGGTTTCTCAAAGTGTGGTTTCCCTTGTTGGCTCCACACTGACTTTGATTTTAATGAGTAGTACGTAGCCAACGACGGTAACTATGATTGTATCCACCAGCACCGTGTAGTGTCATGTCCTATTGATGGCCTATTGGAGGTACCAGGGACTATCCGTGAGAGTTTAGTGGGAACCGTTTTGGTATCACATCACTTTGCTTGAACATTACTTGAATCATAGGAACAGCAAGTACTGTGTGTGGTGATGGTCGACCCTTACATATCGCTCATGACAAGCGTGACCACCAGCGTAGTTTCTATGCATCTACTCTGTGAGATCAGTCGTCTCTAGGTTAACCTCCTAGACTTGGCTGGTCTCACTGAGTGGCTGTTTTTTGGCAGCCTAAGACAGTGCGGCGAGGGCAGATACCTCATCACGATGCGGCTACACTCCACCTTACCTTACTCCAGCCTGCATTAAGTTAAAATTTGTAGTATGGAGATAAGGTAAGCTGGGTTGTGGACCGATACCTAGAGCTCGACCAGCCTCAAAACTCGAATGTCTTCAGCAGCTATATGGGTGATGAGGTAATATTGGATCTGGGTGTAATACCTCATCAATAACACCTCTATATTATACTCTTAGTTATTGTTATTGTCAAGTGCATTTTGATATGTTTATGTAACTGTGTAAGACTGTTGTGATCCGTTGTGAAGCAGAGGTTTCTCAAAGTGTCGTTTCCCTCGTTGGCTCGTTCCTTACTTTGATTTTAATGAGTAGTACGTAGCCAACAACGGTAACTGTGATTGTAGGTATCAACAAGCACCGTGTAGTGTCATGTCCTATTGATGGCCTATTGGAGGTACCAGGGACTATCCGTGAGAGTTTAGTGGGAAACGTTTTGGTATCAACATTACTTTGCTATGTTCCTTATTCGTTTCCGACCGAATTCTTCGGATCAGCATCTTCATCATCACTACAACCAGCACCTACCCGCTATTGACGAGTCTCCCAAATCAGTGCAATTGACCTATGTGTGACCTACTCCAAGTTGGTAAGTAGCCTGTTGAGTTATATTTGTGTTATCTATGACCAAATGTTACGTCTATAACATTGTAGAAGCTCTGCTGCCTATGATATAGGATTATGCGTTTATGCCATTATTGTATAGTAAAATTTGTAGTAGGCTAAGTGATTTGACGTATAATATAATATAATAATATATTATGTTTGTCATCAAACACCCAGATGTTCTCATCAGCTACTCTGATATCCTTATTGCGACAAGGTTGCTGCATAATTATGCAAGATTTTATTCGCACTGCGGATCGGCATTTCTCTACACAAATATAGTTGAAGTTCCAGTGGGGATCGATGTTCTGGTTGGTGTCTGTTATACTCATCACTGGGCGTTTGAACTCCTCAGGAAGTTTAATACCTTCAGCAGATCTTTTTACATAAATGGCTAATGTGTCAGCCAAAGTTAGGTACGTTATGGTACCTACTGGTTCTTCATGTTCTCCACTTCGTTCTTGTTCGCCATCAGTGAACACGTACTCGCTGGTGTACATGTATTTAATCATGTAAACGGCAAGTACTGTGTATGGTGATGGTCGACCCTTGCATATCGCTTATGACAAAACAAGCTTGACTAAATTGAAAAAAAACATTGATTCTATGCTCCTACTCTGTAAGAGGTTAGTAGGAACAGTTTTGTGATCGTGAGAGTTTAGTGGGAACCGTTCCGGTATCACTTTTCCTTGCTATGCGACTTGATCGTGTCCCTCCGAATTCTTTGGATCATCACCAGGGACATAAATTTGTGTTAATCAAGACAAAATGTTATATTTTATACTTGTAGCAACAGGACTACCCATGATATTATGCGCTTGAAAGATTTACAGAGGTTATATTTTATACTGTTTATGTTGAATGCTGTTATATTTTATACTTTTTATGCTGAAAGATGTTATATTTTATACTTGTAGCAACACAACTGCCCATGATGTTATGCCTTTGGTAGATTTAAATAGTCTGCTCGTCTCAATACATCAGTAATCCGCACTCACAGAGCTCAATGTTTATTCGTATTCGGTGGTTCCTGACCACAGTCTCGTCAATCACTTGCTGTAGTCACAAGTCAACATTAATTGCTGCATGGGTTGGTGCCTATAATACACAGCATCTCATTCCTATTAACAGCCTGCATTCTTAAATATTTGTAGGACGGAGAAATGGTACTCTGGGTGGTGGGCCAAAGGCTTCAAGATCTCAACCTGCTTTCCTGTTCTCTTTGGCTGCTACTGGGTTGATTGCCTGCAGGGGTTCAATATTTGTAGAACTGAGGCAAGGTACGCCTGGCGTTTTTTTTACTTTCAAGTAGTTATTATTGTTGAAGTAAATCAATTGTTATTTTATCAAGTATTGCTATTAACATGGTGCATCTTGCTCTTGGAGTTTGTCCCTGTTGGTGCTTATTAATCACTTCACTTTTTTAGCAGTTCATCCTGTCAGAAACTTTCAACGATACTGGAGTTACAGTAACCCCATTCTTCGGAATCTTTGATATCAGTCGAGGGAGTTTTCTATCCTTCATAGCTTGGTTGGTCTCCTAAGGTGGGTTCCTTACATCAGAACTTCCATCTCCTCATTCGTGTGTCTTCCAGTGTTTGTCATTACTAGAGCTGTCACAACCCTGAACTGAGATTGTTTCTCTACCCCCCGGCGGAATGTGATTGCTTTACCAGGGAGTGAACTGCAATGGATGTTTTCCAACAAATGACAATTTTTAACCCCCTTATGGGCACCAACCCGCTTTGTGGGGAATTGCATTGTGTTTAATTATTTACAATGATTCTTGAAACTTTTCATAACTGGGAAAGGGTTCAAAACGACTTTTGAAATTTTGAAAAATTCATATTTCGGACGATTCATTCTTTTTAGTTCACATTTAAATAGAGTTTAATTGTTGAAAAAATTTTAAGACAGTCCGGATCTTTATGCGACCAGCTGTTTGTTCATAATGAGGGCTGCGAGTTAGCAGAACGAAAGTCGTCAACATGAGGGTGAATCATGCGGCAGTTCATATCTCTGACAATTCAAATTGAAGAGGTCACGATAGAAGGGTTATCTGTACAAAGAAGATAATAAAATGTTGTGTCAAGAATTCGCAGAGTTTTTAGTAGCTTAATGTTGAATTTGCATGTAAACGTTTTAAATTGCTTTGTATAATATGGTTTGTAGGAACTTCATGTCCACCAGGCGTTCTCCAGTAACATTTTTCGTGAAACGTATGTGTTTCGTGGTTCCCTTTGTTGGCACGCATATACTTTGATTTGGGCAAGTAGTACGTGATCAACAATGGCTACTACGTTTACATTCTCCGTCCTTTGAATTCATTGAGCCAGATGTGCACTTACTCTGTGAGATCAGTCGTCTCTAGGTTAACCTCCTAGACTTGGCTGGTCTCACCGAGTGGCTGTATAATCCCTTCTTTACTGCGGCGTAAGTGGATACAATGTCATATCACGATGTGGCCACACTCCACCTTACCTTACTCCAGCCTGCATTGACTTTATATTTGTAGTATGGAGTCAAGGTATGGTGGGTTTCGGACCACTACCTAGAGCTCAGCTACACTCTTGATCAGCTATATGGGTGAGTGTTACATTATTAAATCATTCATGTACACTTAGTATTCATTCAAGTACATTATAATATTTTGTGTATCTATGTAAGTTATATCGGGCATTCGTGATCAGTTGTAAAGCTGAGAGGTCTCAAATTATGGCTTACTGACCCGTCCCGACTTCGTAAGTGACTGGGCTTAGTGGGAACCGTTCTAGTGTCACATTCCTTTTCTATGTGCCAAGATCGGGTCTCGCTCAGTTCATGTCTCCCATTCTCGGTTGGCCAGAATGTGCAACCAAAGAAACCTGCAGATGGAAATGTGGTCAAGTATCTTCAAAGTCCTCACAAATCCTCGAGACGACCCGACGATCCTTCGAGCTGTAAGTACACAACTGACACATCTGATACTATACCTTGCTGTTTAGCCGTAATATCATAAATGTGAAATTCATCTAACTAATGTTGTAAGCTTGTGAGGTATTCTATTGATATCATGCCAAATGTCTTCACCTCAGACCACTAATTTCTGTTGTCTTGTGCCAGTGCACTTCTCATTTCAAGGTTGGAAGGCCCAGCTACTAGTGTCACCACCAGCGTACCCTTGAACTTACTAGGGCTGTGTGTTTAGTCATTGATCTGGTGGGTTTAAGCTTATACTGGTGGTAATGAGCACCTACCACTTCTTCTTCGTTCTGAGCGGCCAGGATCGTCTTATTTCGTCCCACACATCGTCTTAGCGTGCTCCATCCTTCAAAATTTGAAGTATGGAGTCACGTTGAGACGGTAATGTGGGATACTGTCTTCAAGAGCGTATCTCACAAATGCTCAACACGGCGCAACAACGCTTCATTCAAACTGTAAGTACACGAATTACATCACTGGATTTGTCTGATGCAGTTTTGTATAATATGTTATTCTATAGTGTATACTGTAGTTATGGTTTTCAAGTTGTGGCATTTCATAAAAGCTATTTTCTCAATAGTTTTCAAATGTCTTTGCTCACTGATGTTCGGATGGTGTCAAACTGCTGTCCTGAGGGGTTTGATGCCGACCGAAACTTTGTGGAGTTAACAGCCTTTAGATGACTTCTCACATCTTCGTTGGAAGCCCTAGGTGTAGGTATCACCATCAGCGTTCCCTTGTACTTGTCTGCTGATAGTTAATGATCAAACTTTCAGTAATGTTACACTATTACGCGTGACTTATGTACCCAGTTAATATCCTGATGTAAGTTATGTCTAAATAACTTGGAATAACAACTTGCATTTCTGTAGTTACTTAAATTGGATTTAAATAACAACAGGTGTGGTCTTATGGCACGGATGGTTTTCCAATCTCTGCTATCTCATTGTTTGAATTCAATTAAATTATTTTTCCTGTACCTGTTCCTAATCGTATATTTGTCTATCTCTCTGTTCTTATCCATAAAGTGCCACAACAAATCCATTAGCCAGGCATCCACCAAGATGCCAGGAGTAGTTGCTTCAACAGATGATGGTAGTAGAATGTACGCTTCACTCAATGCACAAATGATTTATTTGTGGAGCATTTGGGATGCCAAAGCCCAGAGCAGAGCTAAGTGGGAAGCGTGCTGAGTTACGTCTGCATTACCTATCCGTGACTAAAACGGTTCTCACTGAACTCTACTCCTGGGTAACGTCTCACCTGATGCCTGAATCTGACGGAATCGACTATGTGATGAACTGCTGCCCGACGCCGATCAAGAAGAATAGAAGATTTGCGAGGACACCAGGATTATTGCTTCAACGATTGATTGTACGCTTTACTCAATGCACTCAGAAGGAAATGTATGCGGAGCCATAGGGACGTCGAAGGCCCAGAGCAGAGCTTAGCGGGAACCGTTCTGAGTTACGTCTCTATTACCTATCCGTAGCAAGAATGTTTCCAGCTGAACTCTACTCCTGGGTAACGTCTCACCTGATGCCTGGATCTGACGGAATCGAATACGTGATGAACTGCTGCCCGACGTCGACCAAGATGAATAGATGATTTGCCAGGACATCAGGATTATTGCTTCAACGATTGGTTGTACGCTTTACTCAATCCACTCAGAAGGAAATGTATGCGGAGCCATAGGGACGTCGAAGGCCCAGAGCAGAGCTTAGCGGGAACCATTCTGAGTTACGTCTCTATTACCTATCCGTAGCAAGAATGTTTCCAGCTGAACTCTACTCCTGGGTAACGTCTCACCTGATGCCTGGATCTAACGGAATCGAATACGTGATGAACTGCTGCCCGACGTCGACCAAGATGAATAGATGATTTGCCAGGACATCAGGATATTTGCTTCAACGATTGATTGTACGCTTTCGTCAATCCACTCAGAAGGAAATGTATGCGGAGCCATAGGGACGTCAAAAGCCCAGAGCAGAGCTTAGTGTGAACCATTCTGAGTTACGTCTCTATTACCTATTCGTGACTTGGATGTTTCTCGCTGAACTCTAGTTCAGGGAGACCACCACTTGAGTTTGGCCGAAGAGCATGTTGCAGGCTAGTAAGCGCTGAAGAGAAAGTGCATTTGCAGAAAGATCCATTCGTTCCACTCACTACAAAGGATTTATTTGTAGAGCCGTTGGGACGCCGAAAGCTTAGAGCAGAGCTTAGTGGGAACCGTTCTGAGTTACGTCTCTATTACCTATCGGTGACTAAAACGGTTCTCGCTGAACTCTACTCCTGGGTAACGTCTCACCTGATGCCTGAATCTGACGGAATCGACTATGTGATGAACTGCTGCCCGACGTCAACCAAAATGAATAGATGATTTGCCAGGACATCAGGCTTATTGCCTCAAAGGTTGAATGTGTAAGGATGTACGCTTTACTCAATGCACTCAGAAGGAAATATATGCGGAGCCATAGGGACGTCAAAAGCCCAGAGCAGAGCTTAGTGGGAACCGTTCTGAGTTACGTCTCTATTACCTATCCGTGACTGAAACGGTTCTTGCTGAACTCTACTCTTGGGTAACGTCTCACCTGATGCCTGAATCTGACTGAATCGACTATATGATGAACTGCTGCCCGACGTCGACCAAGATGAGTAGATGATTTGCCAGGACATCAGGATTATTGCTTCAACGATTGATTGTACGCTTTACTCAATTCACTCAGAAGGACATATTTGTGGAGCCATTGGGAGGCCAAACGCCCAGAGCAGAGCTTAGTGGGAACCGTTCTGAGTTACGTCTCTATTACCTATCCGTGACTAGGATGTTTCTCGCTGAACTCTAGTTCAGGGAGACCACCACTTTAATTTTGCCAAAGAGCACGTTGCAGGCTAGTAAGTGCTGAAGAGAGAGTGCCTTCACGGTGATGATCCAAGTACGATTTGGAGTTTCTTTCCCATTATTTCCACTCACTGAAAACCCAGAAATGTGGTCTAAACCGCCACTTTGGCTTTTGTTCTCAGTCGCGTAAAGCTGATTCCTAATTTCTTTCACTAACCGGAGCAACCAGCTCATATAGACAACCCACTAATTGTAAATTGTACAAGCTGGTAGATACCCGTAGATTCCACGCATATACGCCTGTTTTCCACAATACATTATGAGAGAGCAGAAAACACGAGAAAAACGTAGAAAAAAATATTTCTTCATTAAACTGGAATTTCTGTAGCTCCCGAGATTAAGTCTGACATCCGGCACTGGGAAACGTGGAAAATGGAAGTAGAAGCGCTAAATTAACTTGGTAGAAGCACGAATAATTTGCGCATCAAATTCACCGGGAATGGAACATTACGGGAGAAAAGAGGGGCTCGGGAAAGGCTTATGAATTTGTAATCCTGACAAGCCCACAGGAAGGGAATGATATCTTCGGAATGACGTTCCCTCTGACAGGCCAGTGAGCCAGTGGAAGGTTTTTTACTCTACTTTTTCAGGAAGAATTCGTTTGTTATGTATGCGGCTGGTGCCTCTAAGTGGTATTTAGTTTCGTCGTACAATAACCAAAAACTGGTTACGCTGAATTTTAGTCCATTATCTATATGACATTTTAATGTTTTTACACATATTTACTTAGTTCTATTCGTTTTAATAATTATTAATTCTATTTATCGTATGGATCCCAGCTTGCAACAATCCAACGAACTCGAAGGTTTCGAGGGGCGCAAATGCATGATTAGCATGTCCTTCACCCGTAAATGCAACTTCTGCTGATGTTTGTACAAACATCTCAAATTGAAGAACATATTTGGTATTGCCAAACTGTGAAAAAATCTATGATCAGTGGTAATCAGCGGGATATTTGAGAGTCTTACCTGAAATCGTGAGATCCAGTCGAAGTCCTCGCTCTGACCCCGTCGTAGACCATGACGGGGAGGGGACCTTCAGCCTCTTGCAGTTCCCGGCTCATCCTTACAAATAAATAGGCCGTCACTGATAGCGGAAGGACGTACCTAAACGGACAAATAAACCAAAATACTTATTTTAAAAAAATCAATCAATAGCAATATTTCATTAATTTTAATGAAACCGGTGGTCAAAAAATGGAAAATACAAAAATGGTAAACCTATTTGACTTTTAAAATTTCACCCCTACGAGTCGGAAGAAATTGTAGTAAAAGTAAACCTTTAGTAATGTAAGGCTTTATTCATCACAAAACACGGACAAATGAATTTTGAGAAATTAAGCAACCACAAAATGGAATATGAACATAATATTATTATGGTATCGAGTCGCAATTTGGATAAGAAATAATTAGAGTAGGAACTACCACAGTCATTATTGGATTTCGATGCTCTTCCAGTCTATTATTATAAATAATTAACAACAATCGAATACGTCTTCAATAGGATAGGGTCATTTATTATCTATCTCATCAAAAGCCGCTGAGTTTTAGACCATAGAAGTAGCACTCTTATTTATTGTTCTATAAAAAAGAAACACACTTTTGCATTTTATAGTTGTGTGCACCAAAATAATAATATGGCAAAAAGAAGGTACGAATACAAATGTTGAAAAGTTTGGTAATCTGAAAAGTTCCTTGACGACACCTGCAGAGAGTCTTGGGCTTGAGAAACAAAATTTTTGTAGATGATCTACAAACGTAAAACACGTCAACTTTGAATTGAAGGAAGAAACTCAAGTAACAGTTTCATTTTCAGGAAAACGACCTCCTGACTCGGTTCGCATCCGGCAAATAACGACGTCTCCTGGATAAAGTTCGAATAACGAGGTCGGTTAAATGATGTAAATCGTCGGCGGTTAGTTCTTGCACCTCAATCCGATGCGGTTCCAGGAGCAAGAAATCTCTTCTGTATCTCATGAAGAGTCCCTCTTATCCTCACCGACCTCCCCCGACAATTCTGCTAATTAGAGCGACCTCGTAAGCGAATTATTCAAACTAAGGGGTTTTCTTCAGGTGGCGTTCTCGGGACTTTTCCTACGACAGTCACGATTTCCAAGGAGCCGTGGAAACGGGGGGTTGGGGAATTGAAATAGACCGTGCCGTAACAGGGACCTCGGAGTGACGTGTGTCGACTCACTAAAAAGTGTTACTTTGCTTGAAGCCTATTCTACGTGGGTGTCACAGGGGAACCCCCAGTCTTTTTTTCCGCAGCTTGGTGCTTGGTTGGGAGTATCGAAAACCGTTTCTATTCGTCAAGACAATTTCCACATAAAATTAGAAATAACAATTGGGAGTTTTAACAAGGATACTGTTTTAAACTAGGATACTTTTACACAGGATGATCTATATATAGACAATAAGCTGGAAGAATTTGCAGCGATTTCAACGTCAAAATTGAGTGGTGACTTTGAATGGGTTCAAATTGGTAAAAATACTTAACTTGTATCAATTCCGTTCCTCCAATTTTCTAGGACTTGGGGCAATAGGGTCTTTTGTGATTTCCTCCCCTCAAATACCATTAATATTCGGTCATTTGAATTCGGTTATGTTATTTGTACTGACTTATTTATATTGATATTATCGTAAGTTGCATGCCACAAATATGGTTTATACGTCGCGTTCCTACATCGATGTTCCCCAGTAGTTTTTGAATGTTCTCTATAAGTCAATACAAATAACAATGACGAAATTACCGAGCCGAATTCAAATGACCCAATATTAATCGTATTTGAGGGGAGGAAAACACAAAAGGCTTAGACCCTATTGCCGTAAGTCCTAGAAAATCTGAGGAACGGAATTGATACAAGTTGTGTTCCTTTGCTCTTTTTAGGGTTTCGGGGAAAAGTCGTGGAGTTAAGAGAGGACAAACCCAAGTACTCCTGCCCTCTTGATCAGATACACTTTGAAAAGGACAGCTATCGAGGGAGACGCGGTATCTTTTGACTTTGGTTGAGGAAATGAGGACAAGACGGCTTTGTGCGAGTTTTCCTTAGGATTCTTTTTACCAAGATACGCCAATATATATTGGGAGTATTCGCAAAGGACTGTTCGGCAGTGGACCACAACCCGTATTAAAACGTATTAAGACGTTATTATGGTTTACGATTCGATTGAAATGTGTGACGCCCGTTTCTCCACACTACAATTCGGCTCAAACGGCAACGCTACATTGATCTGGGGATGTACACAAAGTATCGATACTTTTTATCGAACTGCTCCAATTGAATTCTGGGCCGATCTGAATAATTCGTGAGTTGTTACTACTTGTGTTGTTAACTAGGTTGGGAATAATGATCAATATCAATTAGTTACTAAAGGCATCTTGCAACTGAAGATTCACGAATCGGTGAAAATAATAGCTCAAATCCTTAGAACTAGACTTTAATATGATAGAATTTAATATAACTTTTGGGCTTTGTGAAAACTAACAGCTCTCGTCCCAATACATTCAGTAAGTACTACAAAATACATTTAATAATGAAATCTCTAAAGTGGAGAAATAGATTGCTTCGCGAGAGTATATACCAACCCTCAATGCAGAAGTGTTGTGTGGGTAAGGTAGCTCTAAGGGACGTTCCGCAAATGGACGTCAAATCCAAGGCAAAATTACTTCGTTGAATCGGACGACTGAAATTCGACTAAAAAGACGGTTCCAGTCATGCGGCATGGAATAATGAGCCAATTTTCGAAATAACGCACCTAATCACCTACAAGGTCCGTGTGTAGTTTTTTGAAGTGGTAAAACACATAGTACAAATCAATACTGTGCGCCACCATTGAACATTATTAAATAATACACGTCTCATACAACCTGATCCGATATAACCCACATAACCTAGCATTCAGCTCTGGAGTGGATTTATATTCAGATGTTCGAGTTTCTCTAAACCCGCAAGACAAACTCGTAGTTTCAGATACAGAGGACGTTGTAAACCACTGATACCGCTGTGAAGCGGTAAAGCTGTATTAGATTCACTGGGACTCACGAGACACGAGACAGGTTGCCCTTTGATGAATGAACGCCGGTCTGATATCGAAGGGAGTTTCTCATGGCTAATCCAATATGGGTTAGAAAACTGCCAAACTCTTCTTACAAGCATGTATGTCAATTAAAATACCGCAACCATCATGACAATTCCCGTTATTATTATGGTAGCTATAAGACAAACCTGATTTCTTTTTCTTTTATTTTTTCTGCTCTTCCTTGTCTTTTTTTATTTTATTCGAATATCACTAAAACAATGTTAGATGTTGGCCAGTTCAAGAATTTAAAAGATTTTAGTAATTTTTTGTTGGACAGTATTTTCATTAAGGAGTAAGTGTAGACTGGTCGTTTGGTTTATATTTTCTATAAGTATGCACATGGTTTAGGTTTATTTATACTAGGTAAGGTATTTTGGTGAGGGAAAACTCTACCAGATAGCACAAGTTCATCAAGAACTTTTATTCTGGTAGGCAGGGCTTTTGTTTTTTTGAGTTCTATTTGTTTTCATTATAAGGGATACTGTTATAGTCATAAATATTAAGTTAGCCAGTAGTATTCAAATTTGTCTTATATACAAATGTATTGTTAGTAAAATATGTATTGTGATTATCTGCCAATAAATAAATAATTGTTACCTGGTTGCAATAATGAACTCTTTAATTTACTCGTATTATTCTTCTTTCTCCTCTATAATAGAAGGAAAAGTGTAACCAGATAACATTGTGGTAAAATTACCTTTACAATTACTTACTTAAATTACTTATTCAACCATAATTTTATGATTGAATAAGTATATTTTTTTATTTTTCCTTAAATGGTGTATATTACGTGTTTATTTTACGAATATGTAATCATTATAACCTTTATGCAATTAACGAGAGATTATTATGGTCACACTTAGCTCAAGTATCTCCCCTTAACCGCACAGGGCTTGCCCTATGGTTAAGGTGTATGTTCCATAATATTAATGCCATATTAAGATTGTATACTTGCTCTTGTAATTTGCTGTGTCTCGGAATAAACTCACATTCATTCATTTCATTCAGTTGGGTTTGATTGTAGGTGTATATCGTGAGAGTTGGCTTCGCCCGCTAATCTTCTTAAAGTGAGTTTGACGACCTCGGGACGTCCAGTGGGTTGAACGTTCGTTTGGAAAAATCCTCTTCGCCAAACCACGTTCTGAGCCCTCCAGAGGGTTCAGGGTGAATAATACACGGTATCGTGGGATTTAGGATAAGTCACTTATATCTCTTAAAAAAAAAAAAAAAAAAAAAAAAAAATGCCAACTTTGGTTCTCCAGCGGCATCTTCCTTTAAGCTACATGTCCGCTACATTCATACTATAAAATCCTTCTTGGTTTACTCACCATGAAATGTTTTCCTGATGCAGAATTTCAAGTTATACTATATTTACATTAGCATCATAATAGCTAATTCTCTTCGTGGACCAGGTGAATTGTGGGTTTCATTACTCTCCTATAACTTGATTAGAAATGCACTTATCCCCGATGAGGCGCCGAACAGTCGAGTATTTTTGTAAAATTAGGTAGGACATTCGACTATCACCGAGCACATCCGTTGATGCGAAATTCGATTGAATACCCCTCAAATAATGTCGTTGCACTGCGATAATGCGGGGCCGTGAGAGGGACCAGGATGCGCGACTGAAAAACAAGTCGGTTCGGCAAAGTGGGAAACGGTGTTTTCCCGATGTTGTATTTTCATTAACCCTCCGACGGATATAACTGTGAAGAGGGATGAGGGCCTAGGGGATGAGCGGCGAGGTAACGTGAAACTTTACGCGATAAATCACCTGGAGTAGCCTTTTAACGAAACTTGGCAATTGCTTACGGGGAAACGGCATGAATGTCTCCGGACCGGGCTCATTTAGGCACGAACGCCGCCTACTTACGTACCTTGATTGCCCGGATAAAACAGTGCCCCCACAGAGTAGAACAAAAATCAGCTAGTATTTTCCTGGTATATGAAACAGGTAGCACATAATGCTGTGCATAAAAATGAATATAGGAATATACTTTGGAAATATAGTCAAGTGGCCATAATTATGTTCTTATTATGTTCTTTTACAGCCACAGGGTTAATATATTTTTTGATAGATATATCTATCTATCTATATTGTAACATGTAACATGTTATACATTAAAATGTTCATATCTGTCTTTCTTATCTGTTCGTGATCCAGGCACTCCATGATCGTATGCTCGGATGATGCGTTTGGTCATACGCTTAAAATGTACATAATAACTACGAGCTTCTGTAATAATAAATATGAACAATATGGTGTGGAGTTCAACTAGGATGTTAATATAAGTTACGTTCTATATAGGTTACCTGCGTACGTAATATGTAGGATATTGTAGGGTATTCCTGTAGGTTACCTGCCAAACATATTATGGTAGGTACTGAGGATAAACGTGACATATACGATATACGACTCAATATGGTACCTATTGGCAGGTATCCTTATTCTACTGCTTATTTCTTTTGGAAGATGGAACAGGGTGCAGAACCTGCTTGAAGACTACTCAATACAGGGTGGAACAAAACTGTGGGTAGGCAGGCAGAAAGACCACTGTAGGCAGGTAGGAAAACCTCTGCACAGGACGGTACAAATTTTGTAACAGATAGGAAAACCTCTGCGTAGGATGGTACATGATCGTACAAGACCGTAGGTAGACAGGTAGAAAAACCTCTGCATAGGATGGTACATCACCGGCGGTTGTTAGGTATAAAGACAGTTTTGAAAACCTCTGTTTAAGCATTAACAGAGCAGTGCAACACTTCGAAAAAAGCCAATTTGAATCAACTTGGACCACACAATGTCATACCCAACACTATTCCCAAAATCGGCCTTTAAGGAATTGCAAATGTTCCAGGCCAATTGCTACCAATTAATTCATCGGCGCATTAAAAGTTAGAAGGGGTAATGGGTTCAAGGAAGGTCCAACCGAAGGGACAATGTAGATCAGGTGCGAACAACTTAAATAAGTAGATGACATCAGCGGCCACCTGCTTTTAACGGGGCCGCTAATCCGGAGTTGAACTGCCTCGAAACTGTAAACTGCTTGAAAGCGCTAAACCGCGTCGCTCCGAGCGCTAATGCAGAATTCAACGGTCTCGTCCTAACGATGTCGTTGTGATGGGTTAACAGGCTCGTTATGATGGTTCCATCCCCCCCCCCCCCCGGAGGTCAAGGCCTCTTTTGTCGCTTTAAAAATGCACGAACAACAATTCGCACACAAAAAGGTCTTCAACTATCAGCAAACCCATAAGGATGTGTTTTGCGCTGAAAATGTGTTGAGCGTTAAGGTTGAATTGTTGAGATTGAAATCTTTACTTGTGTTGTCCGATAATAATATCCGACCTGTATAATCATGATTTGAACTTAGAAAAACTCTGCAAATTCTTGACACAACGGTTTATTAAACTCTTTGTGGTGCCCTTCAGCCTCGATCACTAAATGACAGATTAATTACCATTATGGACTATAATTAATAGTAACTAATTATCATCAAGTAGGTAGTGTAAATTTGTATTAGTTATTGTTGATGATTAATAATCCTCGTTAGTTATTAATAATAATTATTATTTATCATTAACTAACTCAATATCTCAAAACCATGTGATGTTGGAATCAGCTAGGCCAATATGAACATTGACACGACAGGCTGTCATATGATTCACCCTGAAGTTGAAGACTTTTGATCTGCTCCGACTTTCAGCCCCCATTGTGAACGAACGAATTCGAAAAATTAAACTGTATTTAAATGTTTCGAGCTATGCATTTTGACATTTTATGTCTTTACTCTGGCACATAACTCGAAAAACGTTACACAAAAGCGTCAGACGAAATCGTCACGAAAATTTCTGATGATTTTCGCTTACAACCGATTCGTTGCTACGGAACTTTATCTTCGCCAGTTATCATCGTACAAAAATCGTTCACCACTCGTTGGATAGCTCTCAATTTACCTAACCATATTACGTTAACCACTGCGGAGTGCGTGGCCGACAGGCTGCGGTATGAGCGTGATTGTTTAAATAATTGTTTACACACAGGTGATCATTCTCAATAATTTATATTGTCTATACGAATGCAAGCTTCATAATTTATGATGAACCCTACAATTAAGTATAACAACTAGCAACAGGCGGGCCACTACGTAAGACGCACCTATGACGCACGAGCGTATGACGTAAGACGGCTGGCAGGAGGCTAACCCTTACGTCAGAGCCTATGACGCACGAGCGTATGACGTAAGACGGCTTGCAGGAGGCTAACTAGTACGTCAGAGCCTATGACGCACGAGCGTATGACGTAAGACGGCTGGTAGGAGGCTAACTGGTACGTCAGAGCCTATGACGCACGAGCGTATGACGTAAGAGGGCTGGCTGGCTAGGTGATCGGGTGGTAGCGAAGGGAGGTGGTGATGACGTGAGAGGGGCCAGAGGGAGGCAGATATCTGAAACCCCCATTTCTCCCTCACTACTTTCGTGATCTCTGTGAAATTTCCTAAAGGATCTCCGAGTTTCAGTTTTTCCATAGGTTTTATCAGAGTAAAAAATGGTCAAAAATGAATCGTAGCACACACAAATAGGTGTCACAGTGGATTTTTTCAGTTTCAAAATTAATTTTGAACTCCTTTCCCTTGAACTATGAAACATTTCAAGGATCATCGTGGGTGTGGTCCGAACCCGTAAACCAAATTTCAAAATTTTAGCATAATGCTGGCGCGCACGGTGTACGGTTTTATTCAATTTTTTGAATCTACGTATCTTGAACCAGGAAATTTTTGTGGTGTGTGTGTGTGGGGGGGGGGGGGGTTTCCTTGGTCCGGAATCGAAGATGATAAACCAGAGACAGAAAAACATCAACTTCGATTCAATTTCGTATTCATTTGGGCTGAAGAGCTGCTTCGACAAGCCACTGACTTTGACTCGGAATAAACGAAGAAACGACGATTTCAATTCGGATAGAGCCATGTATTTGGGATGAAAATACCTTCAGGAAGCCCCAGATTTGACTCAAAATTACGTAAAAATGCGAAAAATGACGTGTTCTATTGGAATAGAACCATTATTTTTGGATAAGAAGGTCCAACAAGACTATGATCCGACGTAAAATCTTTCAAACACAATTGAGTCACGCACACCCTAACTGATCTTCGAATCGGCCATAATATGGCCGTTATCATAGTTTATTGACAACCGTTGACTTGGGCGGATGAGTACGCATTTACAGCCAAAGAAATGTACAAAAATTAAACAAAAAAAAAATTTTAATCAGTAAGGCAGTCAATGGATGACTGGGATTAGTTTTTATGAACAATACTGTACTTGTTAGTATAATTCAGCGAGGGAAGATGTTTCGCTGTAATATTGTATTTTTCGTTGTAGTCAAGTAAGCTGAGTGTGCTTAATCTGATGTGTGGGTAGTTTCGCAAGCTACTTTTCGCGACATCGGAGGAATTCAGAGGTCGTTATTGCACTTGATGGTTCACCATATTAATCTGCAGACTAGAGGAGTTACGAGTTCCAGCTGATTCCAGATTGATGATTCAACGGATGGGTTGTTCGTGTCCTGCCAGCTCACCTGACCTGAACCAAGTCAAATCTGAGGTCGTTTTTGTAGTGCTTCACCAGACTGTATGGCCGGTCTTGGAATCCTGGCTACACCGGGCGAACTGACGCGTTGCCGGGGTGTTTTTTGGATTTTTTGGCGCTGACGTACAGTATAAACAAAGCTGTCGTCCACTGTTCTGAGACGAACCAACATAAAGGAAAGAAAAACGCCAGCGAGACCACAAGTCTCCAAACCCAGTCGAGCACAATAGACGACAAAGCGGTCATGTAGCAAGGCTTGTTACATACGTCGCTGTCCGAACCTGGCCATCTATTTGAGACTATGACAGTTCCGTAAATCAACCACCCCAGAATTGTCAGTTCTGCAGGAAAAAAAAAATCATCGTCAGACTACCTTATTGTCCATACGATCAAGACGAAATGACTACAGACCAAACCCCCCCTGAATAACAACTCATCAAACTCACCAATAACATTGTCCACCACTTCCAGCGCTACGTACGTCCTGTTCCTCCAACTCATGGCCGGTTTGAAGTCCAATACCACGTTGAAGGGCAAACAGACCAACCACAAAGCAGACCGCACTATCATATACACGGGAATCATGTCCGCCCCAGCACCAACCAACCCCAAGTACATAACGCCCACCGCGAGGACTGCCAGGTCTATGGCCACTCTGTAATAGTACAACCGCACGCATTCTTTCACTGGATTGTTCTGCAGGAGTTCCTGCACCCCTGGAATCTCAGTAGCCGTTTGCTCTCCTCCTTCTCTACTCTCATTCCCACCCAAATCACTTTGCATTGTGAACCTTTTCATTGTCGCTTCCTACGAATTGGCCCCATTGTTTCACAATGCCCAGCGTTCGGTTAGTAAATCATGTCAAATTTTGAATCTTTATAAATGTTTGTGCTCTGAAAACGTTACAGGATTTTTTGATTCTGACAGTTTCCAGACAACTGGTGGTACAACAACTACTCGTTCGCTACAATTTAATACAGGGACAACCTTTTCAATAAATTATGAAATATATATTATATTAGTTTCTTCAACTCATCTTGATTTATTTGTTATACTACCTAGTATGTGAATACATTAACAAATTTTGTTATTACGAGAATTGTATTTTTCTTCAGGTACTAAATTGAACCATTTAAGCAGAGACTTTATTTTTATGTATTCATAACTTACAGATATTCCAAATAACCATTTGAACCATTTCCTACCCCTTCAGCTACGTTGTCTGCACTATGATAACAAATTTTGAATGTTTATACTATGACGTGGTTTATCACCCCAGCAGCCTTTGAAGTGGCAGAACCCCAAAATCGACTAATTTTACAATATATGGTATCGTACTCAGTGTACGTTTTCGGAAGGTATGAGACAGACTGTATTTTACGGATCAAACCATTTGTATTTAGTTATTTCATCGTTCAGATTAGGGGCCACCTCCCACCCATAACCGTCGCTCCTGAATACCAGTGGTAAGTCCTGACTCATTTGGTTGTATTTCGTAAACTACCTTAACAGTTGGGTAAAGTTAGGTTTAAATTTGATGAAGGCTACTTCTGAGAGGTCGCCCGAGTGAATTTCCAAGGGGCCGGAAACCCTCGATTTATTTAGGGACCGCTCGTAATAACATCCCGCGTTTCAATAACTGGAGAAAGTAACTTCCAAGAAAAGTGAATTTATTGTTACCCAGTGGATTTTACAGGCTGGAACCAAATCCCACAGGTTTTCAGGAAGGAGGTTTTTTTTCTGCACAATTTACGGAGAATTGAAATAAAACGCGAAGAAACGAGGTGAGAGAAACCGGTAACAATCACTTTATCTTGAAGTCGAGGTCGGGAGGAGGGTCAGGGTTTACCCGAAAGTAAAGACTCCTTAGGGTCAGGCCGTACCTTAGGGCGGCCTCGGAACGACCGAAGTTTCGAGGGGTTTCTGCCGTTACCCTCAAAATACTCAGTTTTCAGTAGGTAGTTCAGAACGGAGTTCGAGGTACGACTTGTCGAAGGCGGAAAACTTGTCGGAGAGTTTCTCCGGAACAACTGCGTAGAGGGTCGGCCCCCGATAAAATAACGGTCTGTCGAGATAAACCGAAGGGTTTTGAGAGGAGTTTTATTTCCGGATCTACAATCTGCCCAAAATGTCGGCTGCCCATTTTCGGGGCTTGAAGTTTCTTATCTCAAGTTTCCTCATATCAGAAACAATAATATCTAAAACGTTGTCACTAAGTGCTGGTCATCCAACCAAGGACCAGAAGATTCTTACAAAGAGGTTCTCGTAGGGTGAGAAACTGTGCATAAGCTTAAGATGTGCATAAATATCAATAAAATTAAGTTGTTAAAGTCAAGATTGCTGCATGTTTTCATATTATTTTGCCAATTAAAGGATATTCTATTCTATACAGGATGATTCACAATAACGTTACGCACTTTAAAAGGGGTAGTTTGATCGGAGGGTAGAAAAATGTGAGATATTGTTGCTTAAACATGTGCATACACGAATTTATATTGCGCTTATTTTGAAACTTAGACGTATTTACTGTTCAGGGTCATTACTCCTTCTGGCGACAAGACAACTTTAAATCGCTCAAGTGTTTTGCATTTAAACTTGAATTTTTGATTGAAGGAACAAGATAATCTCAAAATTGACCATACCGTTGAAAAGCTTATTGAATGAAGAAGTTTTCTTGAGATTTTCCAGTTGTCATATTTTGTTCTGGAAGAGTAGTAACATTTTGACATTCTCGACCGTATCAACAACAGGATGGAGTTGACATTCTTTTGACATTTTCATGTCTTCGCTTTGGCACATAAACTGAAACGGGAAAAATTTGTTTCCTTGATTCACCCTTTCCCTCAGATCACGTCAGAACACAAGCGACAGGCGGGCCACTACGTCAGACGCACCTATGACGCACGAGCGTATGACGTCAGACGGCTGGCCGGAGACCAACTAGTGCGTCAGAGCCTATGACGCACGAGCGTATGACGTCAAACGGCTGGCAGGAGCCAACTAGTACGTCACAGCCTATGCCGTAAGAGCCTATGACGTCAGAGGGCTGGCTGGCTAGGTGATCGGGTTATTTAAACAATTTTACAGACAAGAAACCATGTAAATATTGCATTGTGATCCAGTTCTGACCTATTATTATTATTAGACGCTAGACTGGAATAGGAAAACTAAGGGACTGAAGTTAGCGGTATCTGGAGGACGGTTAGAAAAGGAATACACCGCTGCAATGAGGACAGACCAGCACTAGGGATGCAACGTTGGATCCAAATACTCGATTATAACACCAAATGACGAATCTTAAGCTAATAATCGATGTTCGATTAATCGATTTTTTAAAGTATTTATTTCAAACGCATAATTATTTGCTTTCCGGTGGGTTTCTTCTTCTTTCGGTGACGACTTATGTTTAATTATGAAGATGAAGAAATGCCAAAACGAATAAAATAGTTTTATTTATTTATTATAAATGGAGGGTATTATAAATTGAACTGAACCAAGGGCTGAGTGTACGTAAAAACCTCCGGATGGCCATAAAAACGTGAACTAAAAACTAAACTGTTCAATTTGAATTTTTGAATACAGAACGCTCAGCAGCCTATGTCCGTCAGCATCGGGGCGTACGTATTTTGACTTAAAATTGAACAACCCACAGACAGATCCAAGTTAATATGATTTTGTTATTCAAACCGGATTCCCACAACGTTGTTGGTGTGACAGCGAACCATATAAATATTACGAGGCCGACGTGCAGTGCGTGACAAAAATTACACTTAATCAAAAGAAAATCCCTCCCAATGAAACAGCACAAGAAAAAAAATCCGTTAGCCGGAATTGCGAATGTTGGGCCGTAAATATTTGCTTCCCGTGTGCCGCGGACCATAAATTCGTTCATGACAAGTTTTTGCAGTTTTCACGGCTCAGTTGTATTGCGCCGTTTGCAAACTATCGGCGAGAACCCGAGTTTATTCTAGTGAGATGGTCGTTCGTTTGCACGTACGACTGCATCTGTGGATTCGCCGAACGGGAAAAATTCGCTGGAAAAAAACGGACAGTACGTTTTGCTGGGAACGAGGGGTCGTTGATACAGCAGAGTTTCAAATCGTCGCTAAAATGAGGAACGCATTACTTTGTACACGCTACAGTGTTTCAGGCCGAGAAGGTTGCCATTGAGCACTGTACTATAGAGATCAGAACAGGTAAGGGAGTGGCAATCTGTTCCGATAGCCAAGGTGCATTGAAGGCAGGAGTCTCTCCGGTAATACAATCACGGATTGTGATGGACTGCACGAATGCCCTGGACAACATACATATCGGGCAGGAATAATGTCACCTTGGTATGGGTGCCGGGACATTCAAGGCTGAAGGGGAATGAGGAGGCGGATACCGGAAATCATCCGACCCGAACCCAACTGTGGGTATCCAAAAGCCTCAGGAAAGTCACCATAACTCAAGCCTCATGGAAAAGATCCACAGGCCAGAGGCTTGCGAAAAAATCCATAAGATAACCCTCACATGCAGCTACGGCAGACCTACTGAATCTCAGCCGCACCAGGGAGAGGATAACGGTAGGCCTACATACTGGACACAGGCCTACAAACTGGACCCTGCCGACTCCGAAAGCATCTCTGCAGGATCAGGCCGAGGATAGTGAGTGTCGGTTCTGCCTCCAAGAGGGCTGGCTAGGTCCCGGTATCTGTGCCTGGATAATGAAAAACCTGACCCAGAAAACTACATAGGGAACCTTAATGGCCTCTGGAAGTTGGTAAACCAACTGGAGCTCACAGAGGAGCTCTAATTGCAGGGAGGGCATAATAAATCTACTTAAGTCGAAGTCCTTCACTTATAGTGAACCTCCCAATAACTTATTATATCTAGTTTGTTCTTAAAGAGAACCATACCCGTTTCCTTTTTCGAATAAATGTATAAAATGACTATAACCTACCGAACAATACATCACACACCTTTCTATATTTACGTTGGCTTGTAGCCTCGAAGTGTACAGTTTTACATGGCATTGAGGGGTTATTAAAATATAGGAATCAAACTAGGGTTATTTCTGGTTATCAATACTGCTGGAGACAAGTGCTGGACCATCGAAATATTGTTATTTTTCGATTATAAGATTTCGAACCCTTGAATCAGAATTTTCAAAACATGGAAATATATACCTATGTATTTCCGAAGTTTAATAGAATATAATATATTCTAGAGAAATATAATATGATATTTCTTATTGTGTAATTTACAAATCTACACACATAAATTCGGTACGAGTGAATCCGAGTAATGTTCAATGAGTGTTGAAACAATAAATCAGGTCGGTTTTATTACTTTCTTATTACCCGTCGTGCGATAAAGAAGGTGAGAAGGGAAATATTCGCGTGGAGGACCCTCAACGACGGCGATAACTAACGAACTTCTCTCCGAGCCGTCCTGGGTCAATATTTCAATAATTCGCTCAGTCTTGGCCCAACAGCACCCCCCCCCCCCCCCATGTAACAACCCTTTCCGCCCTTACAATTCATTCTAGTCCACCCTTCCGCGCTTAAATTTATTAAGGCTTAATACAAACAGGGCGAGAGCGTTCCTTAACATCTCTTTTCGTTAACAACGTGAATTCCCCTTCCCTTCCTCTCCTCAGCGCTTAACAAACATCTTCCGTTCCATTGTGTTTTATGAGTTAGTTTCCTCAGGCTTCGCCATTTTAACCTTCATTTAACGACGTTTTACTAAGTAGGTATCACCGGAGATGTCGACTAGAGAAGCACAAAAAGTCAACAAATTAATGATAATATTCTTTTCACTGTTCGATATTTTTCTAAGAAGGAATGTTTCGTTTATTTTGAGTTTAATGTCGTCGCATAAGAAGCAACACTGCCTAACTAGAAGAGGCAAAAAACGGTTCCAAAACTGTTCCAAAACGACCAGGAATTTCTCACTGAAATTTCTACTTTTAGTTTACTGAAGGCTCCACAGAAATATGCCTACTACCATTATTTCAAATGAATTAATGCTCCGATCGAAAAATCGTGAGGTTATGTTGGCTTGCGAAATGGTTGTTACTTTTTCAACCTCTAACCTTTTCTTGTTGAATAATTAAATGCGTTTTTGATAAATTTAAAATTTTTAGAGTTTCTTACATGGCTACAACGAGAAAAAAAGTGATTAAGAACAAACAGTCTCAAATTCTTAACAGGATAGCTGGGAACATTAAACATAGATTAAGAATTGAAGAGTTACGCTCAGCCAAAGTCTTCGGTAAAAGTTAGTTTAAACTTGGTGAACTAGTATCACAGTCAATTCAAATAATTTGAATTATTAATAAGTCTTTGAAGTATATATAATCCAGCTAATTTGCAGTTCCTCCTCAAAGAAAAACGGAACTTACCTAACAAGGATGGGGATACTGGAAAATGAATAATTCCATTAAATGCGTTAATCCATTAAAACATTTTGTTATAAAAAAAAAAAAGATTAGGGTAAATTATATGGATAAATTGGTAAACACAGGGAACAGCGTAGGTGGACTACGTAACCTGGATCACATAATATTATACTATGACATAGTAATTACATTGTAATATATCACAATAGTTCTCGGACCGCACACTGTACATATGCGCTGCACACTGTGTACCTGTTCACTGTAGGACTTGTTAAATCCTTCGTATATCTTAGAATTATTAAGATTACTCGTAATCGTAGCTTAAGAAGCAACACAGCGCAACCCACAATTTGGACAAACTGAAGTTAGGACACTTCGAAATGTCGCGCTGGATAGATGGTGAGGTTTTTCAGTGTGCTGAATAAAAATCTGAAACCCGTTTTTCGCTATCACATCAAGTTTTTGAGATATACCTCATATACCTATTTTCTAGCTACTCTTGAGTGTTAAAAATTTCTCTTCAACTTGAAAAATCCCATTCAATATTTCACTTTCAACCGCTCATTTCTATGTTATTTGAGGTGCAGAATCCGAATTTCTAACCACACAAAAGTGTGGTGTAACAATCCATAAAATAACCCCCACCACAAGAAAACCACATTCAGCGTCTCAGCACTGGTGTGAGCGAATTTCAAATTTTAAAACTCATCTGATACAAAATCAGATTTACTGCAACTTTGGTCCCATGGCATTTTTCAATCCGAGCAGTCATTCCCCATCCACAGGCGTTAGAAGTTGAGGGTTGTCAACTTTTTAGCGAAGTTGGTATCAACCTCATTTTTTTGACGGTCGATTGCAGCTGAATGGCTGAATCGATTTCAACGATTGAAACGCCATCCGACGCGAAATTCAATGCTCTTTAAATAAGAAACTTTTTTTGCCCTCCCGTGAAGAGCTCAAGGTCTTCGTATACGAAAACTCAGCCAACATTCCCTCTACCATCCTCAAACCACCCCTCTTTGAAAATTGAATGAAAATTGATTCCAGGTACAAGTACATGGCTCCTGGACTATTGTGCCTCGGATGACATTTCTCTCTCATATTCTCGTTACTTCGCCGTCAAATTATGTGAACGACGCTCAATGTTGACCCTCCGATTAGCCTGTTCTCGGTTCGAGTCAGTTCTGTGTTAATTAGGTAACTTGAGCGAATACAAAACTATCCATTACTCAACATGACTCAAACGTTTTGAATAGCTGTCCCCAGACAAGGGGAGTAACTCTGATTACCTCGACAGATCTAACATTCTGCAGAGGACCCCGACGTCTGATAACCGCCAATCCAGACGGTGGAACTGCATTTATTCAAATGCGCGGTCATATTTATTCAAACAGCGCGGGAACATTAAGCTGAACAGCTCGCTCGGTTTCCTTCATTATTCCAAGTTAGTTGCTCGCGATAAGGGCCCTCCGCCCTGCCCTTTGTGACTCGTCGTGACGCCTGAGGGATCTCAACATCAAGAGTTACGTAGAAACCTCTGACACACTTGTTATTCGATCGTCGCAGAAAAATGAAAGAGAAATAAACTCGAGAGCAAAAACCTGGGCTAGAGTTAACAACATGAACGTTTGAAGATTAGTTTAAGTAAGGAACACTGTAACCAGCAACAACAATAAATCTAAAAATCTCATTGTACCTGAAAAATTAGACCTGAAAGACGTCGAAATTTGAATTTAATTTGTCTAATGGTAAGGTTTTCGCTAGGATGCGTTGTTTAGGGGTTATACGCGAAAAACCGAAAAAAGTCCGAAAATTTCGACGTTTTTGGGCCACCAAAAGTTATGCTCACCTTGTGGAGAGGCACACACTCAGATGACTAGTTTTCAAGACTATTGAAAGGTTTTAGAACGATTTCCTGCTTTCCCCCATTTACTTTGGGGTCCGGTCCTTATTTTACTGGACTAATAGAAGGGATTTGATATTCGAAATATGAATTCGAAATCAATATAGGAAAAATTTGTTGATCGTTCCTATGAAAAATTTGTAGATCGTTCCCATATAAATCGACCTTTTCAAATCAAAGACTAGTTTTTTCGAAATTTTTCGTCGTTTTCGAGACGTAAATATGTTGAGTGCGTAGATCATACTCTCAAATCGACCTTTTCGAATCAAAAGTCAAGTTTTTTCGAAATTTGTCGTCGTTTTCGAGTCGAAAATACCTATGTTGTGTGCAAGGCTCATTCTCTTAATATGAATCGACCTTTTGAAATCGAAGACGAGTTTTATTTCGAGATTTTACGTCGTTTTGCAAGGCTCATTCTCCTAAATACGAATCGACCTTTTCGAATCGAGGTCAAGTCTTATCGAAACTGTACGGCGTTTTCGAGAAGAAAATATGTTTTGTGCCAGTTGGGTTGCCAACCGTACTTTTTTTAAGAAGTATTGTACTTCTTTTTGATGATTTGTACTTTGTTCTTCCTTAAGTTGAAAAAGTACGCTAAAATTTTGTTTTTTTTCATCATCGAGCTCATTTATCGTCTTAAAACTGAAATTAGTGATTTTATTTCCCTACATAGCAACTAGCGATCCCGACCGTGAGCAGGTTGTTACTACACTGGGATTTCAGTGTCCGTCACTGAAGAGACGAGTATATAAATAAATATGCATATGCCACAATAAAAATCTTTTATGAAATCGATGTAGGTAGTTATTGAGTTTTTTTTAACCAATAGCCAAGTATGGAAAGAAAGTTATAGAAATTGTTGATGAACAGTAGGTTCTCTAGGTAAGTACCTAATAAGGTGCTGCTCGCTCTGCTCATTTCCGCAGGTTGAGGTGGTGATGATGAACCGAGGAATTCAAAATTTTCTTTCGGACCGTACTTTTTCTTTTTTAAGAAAATCATTTTTTTTTCAATAATTTTCGGAAAAGTACTTCTTTTCCCCGAATAAAAGTTGGCAAGGCTCTTTCGAATCAAAGTCAAGTTTCGAAATGTTTCGTAGTTTTCGAGTCGAATTCAAGTTGTCAGGCCACTTAGTGAACGTAAAGAGTGAATAAAGGCACAATTGGTTAGAACATTTGCATGGAAGATTATTCCTCGTAAAACCGCTTTAAAACCGTTGTGAACAATTTCGCAACATTTTTAATACGTGTTTCTGATTTCACGAAAACGTTCAGTTTTGAAAATTTTGAAAATTGTTACTTTTCCAATCCAAATGAACCAATGGACTTCGGGAACGATCGTCAATGATCGGGTCTCGTCGGCTCCCACCTGTTGAAAGCTACTGCTGTCGATAGTGACTTCGTGGGATCCCTCGGTTGTGAGGAGTGATGATCCACTGTAGGAGGGTTGAGTGTTAAAAATTAAATTCTCACTTGTCACGATTTACGTTGAAATAACACCATTCCACTCCCTCTAGCGTATTTAGGAAGTTTGCCAGATGTCATTTAGATGAATATACAGAACCCCTTTGGAAAAAGAAAGTTGTTAGTAATGATGCTTTTCCATAGTCTGCATCGGAGAATGAAACGCTTACACGCTCCGTTTCACCTCCAACTTCGACCCTCTTCCGCTTTTCCGAGTTGAATTACTAAAGGTCTCTGTATGAGTTAGTAAGGGCCATGCAAAATACGAAGCGGGTTCCGCCTTTGGGACGACTCCTCCGAGTTCGTGTACGGGCGTATTTGAATTTCAACGCTCCCGTGTGAGGTTGAGAGGTTGATAAACAGTTATACTTTCCGACTTTGAATCGGCAATGTCTCCACAGAGAGCTACCGCGGCGGCGGTAATTGAGACCCGCTGAAATCGTCGACGCGAATTCGTAAGCGAAGGTCTGGTCGTTCGAACCACAACGTTCCGAAGTAAATTTCCAGTATAAACCAACGAATTTAAATTCCAGGTCGATATCTGCACTCTGACTGGTTTGATCCGACATTGCGACAAAACGAAAGCTCTGCAATTTTTTCCACAACAGTTTATTACCATATGAACACACCCTTCCGTCTAGATCACTGCTCTGCATACAATTAATTGATTGATTGATATCGCTTTATTTACAAAATCCGGCAAGATTTAGTCGCAAGCGACCATCCTTCCACCTAACCTGAAAGAGAGAGAGAGTGATAGGGTGGGGGGGGGAAGTATCTCATGGATGGTCATAAATGATTTATATAAATGGTAAATGGAACCTGGGATTTCTACTTGTTTTCTATTTTGAGCTTGAGTTTTTAATTTTGAACTTTTTATCTCAATTCTATCGTGAGTTATCGTCGATAACCTTGATCGTTGCTACACAATTGTGAACATGTCATATTCACCAACCCCAGTATCAAATTGAGAGTTTTTCCTTTTGCATGTTTAACTTTCATAGCCGCTCTGTGCCTCAATAATAAATATATAAATAAATATATACGATGGATTGGTGAAACTAAAGACACTCACGTGAAATATGAATTTGAATGATTGTACAGGAGGATGAAAATTATATAGAAACACTTACAGAAATTGGGAAAAACTTGATAAAACGGAAATTTTTGCGTTACAGCGTCATGACACCCCACCATTTCCCGCGTTACATTTTCGAGTTATGTAGCAAAGTAAAGACATAAAATGTCAAAAAAATTAATTTTTTAAATGTAATAAGTAAATGCACTTGACGATGTACTGTAAGGAAATGATGTGGATATAAATGAGGTGGAAATGACGGAATGTAGGAAGAACATTGGGAGTTGACGGGTTCATTTTAAAATCTTAAAAACCTTTTGACATTTTATGTCTTTACTTTGCTACATAAACTCGAAAATGTAACGCGGGAATGCAACGCGGGACATGCAACGGAGAAATGTAACGCGGGTTTCTGACGATTTTCGCTTACAACCGATTCGTTGCTACGGAACTTTATCTTCGCCAGTTATCATCGTACAAAAATCGTTCACCACTCGTTGGATAGCTCTCGATTTACCTAACCATGTTACGTTAACCACTGCGGAGTGCGTGGCCGACAAGCTGCGGTATGAGCGTGATTGTTTAAATAATTGTTTACACACAGGTGACCATTCTCAATAATTTATATTGTCAACACGAATGCAAGCTTCATATAAGTTTCTGATGGGAGGGGGCGCAAAGACATAAAATGTCCCTCGTGGTTGCGTACTTGTACGAAAGCTGTACTCACCGTTTGTGTTTTAGTAGTATTTCATTCATAGCGTTCCAGCGGATGGACAGATTTAAAGGCGGATGTTTCACAAACCTTCCCAGATAAATTCTGCGTCAAATGGTACCAGCCGCCACTTTATAAATTCAGCCATTCTCATTTGAGGATGAGACAAACAAAAATACAGACAGATTATTACACGTTTTTTAGTAGTATTTCATTCATAGCGTTCCAGCGGATAGACGGATTTAAAGGCGGATGTTTCACAAACCTTCCCAGATAAATTCTGCGTCAAATGGTACCAGCCGCCACTTTATAAATTCAGCCATTCTCATTTGAGGATGAGACAAACAAAAAGACAGACAGATTATTACACGTTTTTTAGTAGTATTTCATTCATAGCGTTCCAGCGGATAGACGGATTTAAAGGCGGATGTTTCACAAACCTTCCCAGATAGATTCTGCGTCAAATGGTACCAGCCGCCACTTTATAAATTCGTCCATTCTCATTTGAGGATGAGACAAACAAAAAGACAGACAGATTATTTTTGTTAATTCCTGTAGTTTATTACTAATGTTTCAACAAAGGAGAGGTCTGGAAGCGTCATCATACCATTTTGCATTGAAGTTCAAAACCGGCTTTGCGAACTACCGTCGCTACCAATTTGTGATAATGCGTTTCTAATCTCGAATATTCTTCAGACTTAATCCAGTTTATCGTTTTTCCTTCTAGGGGAAAAAAACGGAGTAACAAACCGCTACTTGACAAGAGAAAAGGATATAATCCTCTTCGAGTCGTCGAAATTTCCTTTGTTGCTTGTTCTCTTGTCAAGAACAATCCCCGCGCCTGTTTTCATTTTGTTTTTCCACTTTCCAAGTACTGATGGTTTTTCCGAAGACTAATTCGCCTATTGTTATTACGAGAAGTCTAGCTCGGTAAAAATGCTGTTTCCTCTGGCGGTAGGGGGGAAAACAGGGGACTTCAGGCGGCCAGGAAGAGCGTTGGGCTTGCAGAGGAAAACCTCCCTTTCCGCTCATCAACTTAAAAGCCTCACTGGCGGCCAACATTTTGTTTTTTTCTTCTTCTTCTTCGCCGCCATAGTGGGTTAATCCTAGAATGAATTACTTCTTCACTCGACCCCTCTCCGCGTCTCGTTCTTTCCGCTAGAGATAACTTCTCTTAACTCTTTACCCCCCGAAACCGCGGCGTTTCCTCGGGCTTTGTCGACCTTAAACTGCCCACCGTCCCTTGGTCTTCAGTGGGTTAAACACGTTATTTTACTCGATGCCAGCTCCGGAGGTTAATTCGCGGCTCTTAATCCACTTATATCCCCCCTTCGCCCTCTAAATTCCGGACGGGGCGTTTTCGGTGGAAAATTCCGACGGATGGGTAATGTCGGAGAAATAAGCAAAAGGAATTATGAACGAGTGGAAAATAACGACAGTGAATTCATTAATCAAATTACCTGAAAATAGAGATTAAAACATAAATAATCCTCGCACAATACATCATATTATAAAGAGTGCATTGGAACCCATGAATTATCTTTCAAATATGAATTACTACAGCAAACGAACCAAGTGTGAGATTTGCCCGTACACAGTAGAGTTATGGCAGTAGCATCAAAGACGTGATTATGTATTGTGAATGCAAACAGAGCCTGCTTACTAACAAACATGGGTTAGCACATTTTGTCAACAAACAACGCTGAAAGCCATACCACCAACTAACGGGACCTGTAAACGAGTCGTGCAGGGTAGATTTACCTAAACGTCATTTTGGTGGTCGAAGGCGCAACTGAGAATTAACGGCAAAACGGCTGAGGTTTAAACCTGTCGTAACCCGTCAAATTTCACAGAAGCCCGCTCAAACTTGTATATGGATGAATCCGATCTCCCTGATCGGAGGCAGATTGTGGCTATTGATGAAGTTGATGAAGTTGAGATGGCTTCTTTAGGTCCAGTCCCGTTTCTTATCTATATAAGCCATATAATATCTGTTTGGACTTTTCACTATCTAAATTTTTGTATTCTGAAATTTAATGTAAAAGGAATTTTCGTATTTATGATTCTACTAATATCGTTAAATGTAACTATAACATAACATACAAATTCTAGTTTTTGACCACAATAATTATTATTCCCTGGATGGGAACTTCCTAAGGTGTAGGAGCGAAAAACCTCTGTAGCCGAGGCAGAGCTACTACAAGGCCCTAATCTATATCACTATATGTTGGAGTGTTGGTTTATTATCTTCGATAATGAACCATTGGAATCGATCAAAGAAAACAAATTGTCTAACCCCCCCTCAAAATTTGTTGGTTTACGTTTCAAGATGCGTAGAATCAGAAATAAAAAAAAAATCCGTCCGCCGTACGCCGTCCGTCGGACCAGCCCCACAATGATCCTCGAAGCTTTCCATAATCCTAGGGCAAGGGGAAGGGGTTCAAAACGAATTTAAAATTTCATAACTCGAAAAATTTAAATGGAACGGTGTATTTTATAGTTCACAGCTATATAGAGTTTATTGTTTAGAATTTTCAAGAACCGATGTTTTCGAAATTTAATCGATATAAGCATGATCGATAGGACCTAACGTTAATATCGAGCGGCCATACGGATTCGTATATCTAAACTGAAGTCGAGCAATGAAGGGGCTGACAAACGTTGGTGCAGTTTTTGGACGTTGAAATTTTTGCAGATTTATCTTATTCCCGGGAAAACCAGTCCAGGGCCACCTACCGCGAAGCTAACCTCGGACTAACTAACTCCCACCTTTAATTTCATTGTGAAATGGAATCTCTCGTAACTCGTGGATACCCTTAGGCCGCCTTCAGACGATCCAACGCCACGCCACGCCACTCCACTTTTCAGCCACTCAGTTTTTCTTTAATTTCCACCTCTGTCAACTTTTGCCCCCAACCATCCTTGTGCGTCTCTAGTTCGGGCAGTTTGACAACGACCATGGGGACATATCTCATTGCGAAAAGAAAAATAACGAGGGAAAGAAAGAAAAAATAGGGTCCATTGGGTACATCCCTTGAACGCGTTCCGCCTAGAGCAGTGGTTCCCAACCCGTGGTCCGCGCCGAGTTTACGTGTGGTCCGCGGGCTGTTTCAGAGTACGTCTTATAATTCACGGTTTTCTTCATCAATACGAGTATAACAATGTTTTTACTGGCTATATAATGAGACATTCATCCTCGGAGATACGTTTGTTATGAAAGTATGCCACATGAGTAATGCTGTTTTTATTTCTGATGTTAGGCGTGGAGTGATCTTGCCAGTAAAATGCAAAACCAAGGAAGTCACTGAGAGACTTAGTGTCATATTTTGTAAGCGTTTTACAATAGATTTATAATGTTTCTATAACTATATTAAGACCATAACTATGTTTTTTTTCTAATTACTTACTCTTAATACAATGTATATTAAAGGATTTAAAATATATTTCTCTAGTTCTCAATTTAATTTACCTAGTTATAAAATCATGTGGTCCGCAGACGTTTTCTTATAGATCTTGTGGTCCTCGAGGGAAAAAGGTTGGGAACCAAAGGCCTAGAGCGAGGAAGTCACCGTTTCGTTTTGGTAGAACTTAGGAGTGAAAGTTGTATAATATTGTAGTGTAGAAGTAATAAGTTGTGCAAAAGTTGTATAATAATGTAATACAATAAGTTGTATAATATAAAAGTTGTAATGAAATTAAAACAATATACTATATTGAAAAAATATGAAATATAATTTCATGAATTTCATTACAAATAGGTATGCTTATATGATGAGGTGTACTCGTTGGTGTTTGATTGTTCATACTGATCTGGAGGCGGTATTGAAGGGGAGATGGGGCATGATTGATAGGAAGGAGAAGGGAGAAGTTGCTCACAAGTGGCGGACACACCAGGCCCGAGGACACCTGCTGTTGGTAGACGAGAGTGGAGGGGGGTGGCGCCACACGAAGTGGTTCGTGTGGTTCCTCTGCGATTTGACGTCTGCTTATTGTGGAGTGGAGGGAGGTGGCGCCACACGAAGAGGTTCGTGTGGTTCCTCTGCGATTTGACGTCTCCTTATTGTGGAGTGGAGTGGCGTGGCGTGGCGGTCAGTGGATCGTCTGAAGGCGGTCTTAACACCAAGTTGTATTGTTGAAGGACAGCGGGGGAGGTGATTGGGGGAGGACGGTGGGGGAGGAGGGCGGAGAAGGCGGTGGAGGACGGCGGGGGAGGACGGCGGGGGAGGACGGCGGGGGAGGACGGCGGGGGAGGACGGCGGGGGAGGACGACGGTGGACGACGGACGGGTGATGAGGGCGGTGGACAGAGATGGGCAGACTCCTATTGTAAATCCGAATCCAAATCTAATTCACAGCACCTGTCAATCCGAATACAAATACATTCGTATTCACAAGTGTGAATTCTAATAGATTCATATTTGCAAGTGTGAATCCGAATCATCTCTGATTCACATCTATGAGTACGAATCCATTTGGATTCACATCTATGAATACGAATCTATTTGGATTCACACTTGGATTCACTAAAAAATTCAATTCAAAAGGCCAGTATAAATAAATAAATGTCAGCCTGTACCTCGCTACAGGTCGAGTTTTGGGTGTTAGCAAATTTTTGGATGTATAACGTCGCTTAAGAACCCGCATCGCACATCTGACAATTGTCTACTTTTCAGGAGGACAAAAAAACTGATTTACAAATCAGTACAAAACAAATTTACACGTGTAGTACAAGTACTAGACGTGTAAGAGTTATTCTCATTTTCTCTCCCCTTCCCATTTCAATTGGTGCAGTTAAAATAATATATCCAACAGGAGTTTAAATAATCGGAATAATTTGAAAAATTGTGTTGTTGCGCCTTGCTGTCATAATTTTTCTCCGCACTGGTGCTATGCTGCTCTATACGAATATTACTTGTGCTATGCTGCACGTCACATTAACTGTAGTTGTGCTATGCTGAACTTACTGAAACATCAATAATAGGTACAGAGTCTGTACTACAGACTCTGGATTAATCAGGATAGGCAAGTTTCCCAGCATTTGGTAATGATGCAAAACACTTCTCCTAATCGAATTCTCCATGTTGACTGTCAATTGTCACAGATGTGTCATGCTGCCGGGTTATATTAAATTTTGTGTGTGCGAATTGCAGCGCCCCAAATGGCCGGATCGAAAAACCAAGTTCACCAATCACTTAAGCGCGAAAATTCAAATAAGGAAACACCGAAACGTCATTTTCGTCAAAATGTTAGATGTGCTATGCGGGTTAGGCGACGATATTTATTGGCGAAGCCGTCGTGCGAACTATAGTAAGTTGTCGAATGTTGTCCAATGGTTCATTATCGGAGTTAATAAATCAAAACATTCGCTAACACCCAAAACTCGACCTTTAGCGAGTACAGACAGACATTTATTTATTTATACTGGCCTTTTGAAATGAATTTTTCAGTGAATCCAAGTTTGAATTCAAATGGATTCGAGATGATTTGGATTGACAGGTGTGAATCCAAATTTCGCATTCGGATTCACACCTGGAAATATCAGAGTTGGGTAAAAATTAGTTCTGAATCTAAAACTAAATCAGTTCCGAACTGGAACTAAAAACTGAAACTAGGTATTAGTTTCAGTTCGACTCTCGAAGCTAACTTTTGGAACTAAATTAGTTTTAGTTTCAACTGTTGAAACTAAACTTTAGTTCCAAAAGTTAGCTTCGAGAGTCGAACTGAAACTAATAGTTTCAGTTTTTAGTTCCAGTTCGGAACTGATTTAGTTTTAGATTAAGAACTAATTTTTACCCAACTCTGATATTTGCAAGTGTGAACTGTGGAACTAAATTATAATTTAGATCCAAAAGTTAGTTTCGAAGTTGCGAATAAAATCTAAAGTAGTTTCATCTTTTATTCGTAGTTTCGGAACTAAAAATGAAACTAATTTTTTTCCTTGCGTTTTTTACTGATTTGAAGGGGATGTGTGTTTGTGTGCGTTTCAACGAAATATGGGTACTGGGTGCGAACAAGTTCTTTTCTTCAGGGTCGTAGAGGGTGACATGAAAATGTCTCAATGTGTTGCAGACTAGTGTGCAAGCGTTTACATTGGCGTTCGACGACGTATTTCATTTGAATTTCGTTTAAATTTCTAGTTTTAATCCTCTACTTCAGCGGTTTAGTTTCAATTTCGAAACTAAAAACTAATTTGTTTTTAGTTTCAACTTTAGTTCAACTAGATTTTTATTCGAATAATCCCAACTCGGGCAAACATGAATCGATTCGAATTCACACTTGTATTCGTATTCGGATTGACACGTTAAGGTGCTGTGAATCAGATTCGGATTCGGATTTACGAATACGAATCTGCCCATCTCTGGCGGTGGAGGACGACTGGGGATGAGGGCGGTGGATGACGACGGGGGGATGATAGCGGTGGAGGATGACGCGGGATGAGGGCGGTGGATGACGACGGGTGATGGGTTGGATGACGACGGGTGATGAGGGCGGTGTATGACGACAGGGGATGAGGGCGGAGGAGGACGAATGGGGTTGAGGGCGTGGGAGTATGACGTGGGGGGTGGGGGGAGGACGAATGGTGATAAGGGCGTGGGAGTATGGCGTGGCGGGGTGGAGGGAGGGGGGGAAGTTGGTGGAGACGGGTGAGAAAGGGGGCGGGAGTATTGAAGGGAAATTGGGCTAAACATTCTGTAGTAATAACACATGACCAGCGACGTAATTTTGTAATTTTAACTGTCGTACGGGCCTGACTTGTAAGCTTCATTCCGGCCCTGATCTGTACAAAGAAGATAATGAACCCTCGTTTTTATTCGATTTTCTGAATCTGCGTATCTTGAAATGTAAACCCTCACCCGCTTTCCTTTGAGGAGTTTCGATTTAGGGTTTATGGCAAGAACTGAAAAACGTTTAAAAAAGAGGACAAGAACCATAAATACCCCCTTGACAAAGAAACGTAAGTATTCCCTTGACCAAGAACCCAACCTTTTCCTTTGACAAGAAAACCAAACACTGTCCCTTGACTAAGCACTAAAAGTCGACTTGACTCTCTTAACACGTGTTCCTGACAAACGAGATCTCTACATCTCTCTAATCCACAAAACAATTGGGTGACTACAAATATTACGATACAAAATTGACGTCACTTGGTACTTACAGAGCAATGAAGAGCCCTCGCAGATACTCTTGCATGTCATCCTGTAAATTGACGACGCAGATTCCAACCCCTTGGAATTGATTGAGGTATTTCTGTAAAAACAAAACAGTGGAAAGAAAATTAAACATTAACCTTTAAAAAATTGTATCCATTCAAAAAATAAAAATCCGTTGGGATATTTTACATACCTACCCCGCATGACATCGTAGTACTTACCCAGTGTTGCCATTAGCAGTACTGAATTCTGGAGTAGGTTCCTACCCAACAATTGTGCTGTTGTGGTAGTTATAATGTGAAAATATTGAAATAATCATAAATTACGCATTTTATCATATTCATTTCACCCCTAAATCGTTCCCCGTCCTGCTAATCAGTGTTACCAACTCCCATTTTTACCTCCATTTTAATTGTTTTTTGAAATTTGTGACAATGAAGAAGATCATTTTTTGGTTTCTTGTAACGGTTCGAATACCACAAACCTAATCACTGGTGTCCAAATGAATACAACTCCGTTCGTCAACCACTCAGACCATCTCATAATTGCAGCCAAAATCCCCCTAACCCACCCACAACTTCATATCGCCATTTTGGAGTTTATATTTGAAAATTCGCTCTCGAATCACCAAAATAGGCTTATTAATCTCCGGAGTCAGCTGAAAGCTCATGTGAGCTCCAGAAGAAATTCCATGATTTACAGTAGGGATGGCCATCGTTAGCCAGCATATCGATGGTTCGGTAGATAGTATCGGAGGTAAGGTATCGATGACGATATTTATCGTATAGCTCAGTATCGATACTTTTAGCAACCGATAGTATCGATCAAAAATATCGATATTTACCAAAAAATGGTAAAAAACATTCAATTAGAAAACTATGTAAATAGGTACCTAAGCCCAACTGGAATGCCAATTTTCTGGCAATGAGTTTTGGACTAGGTATAGTTTTCGTACCTATTTAAACATAAGTATCTGTGTTTACGACACAGACACCAACACTGACCCTTATCAAAATCAACACAAAGGGTTCCACTTCTTCTTCTTTCCATTTTCCTGCCCAGGCCGACGCCATGATGGACACATTTAGTGAAATTTACTCTTGGAGGTTGGAACGTCCATGGAATGACTAGAAAGCTCTACTAGTCCACCCACGACAGTAAAACTCAGATTTTTTCATTTGACTCAAGAATTTGGGAAATGTTTGATATATCGGATTTAAAAAAAAAAAATATTGTCAGAATATATCGGTTACAGAAGTATCAATACCAGATATTATCGGCCTGTGCACTATCCATATAAAAATATCGATATATCCATGGAAAAATCCTGTCGACTACACTGGTTTAAAAAAAAGGTCCGGACTATTTGACCGGACCATGGCATTCCGAGGTATTTTTGTGTCCTGAATCCGATTCCGTGGTCATCTGAACCCCATGACGTCAGAAAAATGACAAAATCCGCGAGATACGACGATCATAGCAACATTTTATCCACTGGGGTGGTTCTGTGATACTCGAGATTTAGGACTCCATTCCAATGTCTGGAAGGTATTCAAGACCTAAACAGCTACTCTCCAACTTTACAGGTCGCTTGAGAAATTTTTTCGGGTCCAGTTCCAAAAAATGGTCATTTTAACCTCTAAATGACTTTGAAATCTCGTTTTTCTGACGTGATGGGGCTCAGATGACCTCGGAATCGGATTTAGGACGCAAAAGTACCTCGGAATACCATGGTCCGGTCAAATAGTACGGACCGTCTTTTTTTTGTAAACCAGTGCTAACTATGGCCAGCCCTAATTTACAGCCATTTGTACATGTCCACCCTCGCCCTCGCTTGTAAATTCACGTTATTTATTTATTTTTTATTTTTTCAGATTGAAATAATTGTTTGTGTCATTTAAAAACCCTAAATGATAAGTTGGAAGAGTGATAAAAATTGGTAAGCTGAGCTGTCTTCAAACTAACGTTTCGAACCGTGAAATTCAAGTCCTACTCGAATGGGGCTATCGAATTGAAAAAAAAAAAAAAAAAAAAAAACGGCGTCTCGATTGGAGAGAATCCCTTAAGTGGGAAACAATATCGTGGCCTCAAAAACTAAGCCCCCGAGGAGCCGATATCTATAAATAAAGTTTCGTTATGAGGCATACCAGTGGACCTTCGATTCAATCTACCCTGCTCGAGAGCCACAAGGGAAGTCCCTTTTATCTTCGATCTTACGTGTATCTAGATTATCGATTACGATCATACCCTTGGCATTGTGCACGATGACCCTCCTGCAAAAGTTCACCATTGGATTTCCACGTAATACTAACATAAACCCATTCTCTTTGAAAATGATTATCCTACGTAAATTGTCCCTGCACTTTTGTCTGTTTTTTTTTCCTTCCCCCCCTAGGTTGTGTTGGGACTCGACAAGAAGTCGGAATAAACTTCATGAAATCATGATCTTCTTGTCAATCATGACAATCTTGTGACTTCAGGAGTTGGAACTACTCATCAGCAGTCATCAGCTCGGTGTTTCCCCCTCCTCATGTGTCCGACCATCGCCTGGACTATCGAAATTTTCCCTTACACAAGTACACAAACGAACCAACAACATTAAAAATTGAATTACATAAATAATAATAATAATAATAAAGTCCCGGTGCAGCGAAATGTGAACTGGGGTCCAACCGCAGTGGTATCGAAAACATTTCAACTAAATTTGGGGCCTGAACGGCTTATAAAGGTGTCTAGTGTAACTATGTAACAAACTCAGGGAATCGATTTTACAGGCAATTTGCAACAACAAATGCCTCAGTTTTTTTTTTACTCAACTAAAAATCCGATTTTTTTTTTTTTTCACTTTTAAGACCTAGTGAAACGGACCCCACTTCCTTGAATAATTATTATTATGTAAAATGAAATTTGAGGATACCGTTGGAAAGAACGTTAAATTTCTCATCTGTTTGATACAAAATCCGATTTTTTTTAGTCTGGCCTAACTGGCAAAAAAATGGCGAAATTCAAACATTTAAAGATTTCCTCAAAATCACCGTTATTTCTTTAGTTGTTCGCTTTGTTATTATGTAGGTCATCCGGCGGGCACTCCTCAGAAAAAACTTGCCCAGAATCTCAGCTTTCCAATGGTATAAGAAAACTATACGAGGCATTTTTTGTTGCAAATTACCTGCAAAATCGATTCCCTGAGTTTGTTACATATTTACACTAGACACCCTGTGGATTAGAGATCAGGAGCTTTTCGTATTTTCTTCATAGGATCTGTTTCTTTTTCTTAACGTATGTCTTCTTTGAGTAGAGATGGGGAGAAAGATGATTAACAAGTCTCCAAAAAACTCCGTTCTATAATATGATATTATCATTTTGAAACTCTCAGGGTTATTGTTTTGAAGGTAGAACACGCCAAGGTGAGTTGTAGCGTTTCCTTCAGGTTGAAAATGGGAGAAAAAAAAAGTGACACTGACGGATCGCCATCACCAGCGGCTGCGGGGACCGGATATTTTCCCAAGTTAGACAATAAATTTGTGTACGCCCTCAGCCCCAGGCAGTAAACTAATCGGCTGTCCCGGGGTTGGAACCAGCCGTATCGCTGCGTAGCGAGGGCGGTATTAGAGACCTTTGTGTTGGAGGTAATTACTGATATATTACACGCAATTAAAAAGATGATCCAAAGAGCGAATTACCAGAAAAACACTTGATTTAAAGCAATTATACAAACCAGAGTGCCAATATTGGCCCATGATTAGAAAATTCCAAATCAAGCATAATTATTTGAATATCACGTTTCCAGACCGGTGTTTTAGAGGGATTATGATTAAATTCACAAGACATTATCTGAGGACACCCAAATTTCTGAAAAATCCAAATTTGTTCAGATGTCTGGAACACAAAACGTGAAGTAACGTGGACTTTTGGTTTATTATCTTCGATAATGAACCATTGGAATCGCCCAAAGAAAAAAAATTTTAACCCCCCCTCAAAATTTGTTGGTTTACGTTTCAAGATACGTAGATTCAGAAAATCGAATAAAAAAAAATCCGTCCGTCCGCCGTACGCCGTACGCCGTACGCCGTCCGCCGTACGCCGTCCGCGCCACTTTGCCCAGTTAGCGTTGAGTTAAAATTACGAAATTTTTTTTATGGGTTTCGACCAACCCCACAATGGTCCTCGAAACTTTTCATAACCCTAGGTCAAGGGGAAGGGGTTCAAAACGAATTTTGAAAATTTGAAAACCTCATATCTCGAAAAATTCATATAGAACGGTATGTTTTTTATTTCATATTTAGATAGAGTTTGTTCCGTAGAATTTTTTAAGACCATCTGCAGCTGTGTACGACCAGCCGTTCGTTCACAATGACGGCTCAAAGATTGTGCCTCACAACACGATCGTGACTCAAACTGTTGAAATACAGGTCCATTTTCATACTAACAAGCTCTTTGGAACATCATATGGCTTAAGTAATGTCGAGTTTGTTGTTCTGAGGTGCGTTTCGTGCTACGGAAATGAAGGTAATTTCGAATGTTTGTTGGTAGGTACCTACTTCTTTTATAGAAAAATAATTTTTATTACCGACGTAGTATTAAAAACCCCAGAATTTTATCGTATTAATTAATCATAATTAATAATAATTATTATTATTAATAAATACGAATTATTATTACCTAACAATAAATTATAATAATTTTCACTAGGTACTTGATAAAATGGTTAATAATTAGTGATAATTGATAATAATAATTAATCTAACATTTAGGATCTAGACATTTAGACCTAGTGATCTAGACAGAAGGGTGATCTGTACAAAGAAGATAATGAACCGTTGTGTCAAGAATTTGCAGAGTTTTGATTTTGGAAGACAAAAAATCTTCAAATTAATTGAAACCTGTATCTGATCAATAAATTTCTACGGACATTTACATACGAAGAGAAATTTGGCTGTTGTAGGGAGATGTCAAACAATATTTGAATCATGGATTTGGATTCGCTTGTGTTTTTAGTTGAATCGAGTAGTACCAACAATGGTACTTTAAGAGATAGAAACATGAACGAATAAAACAGGTGTAAGTTAGCTGGAGCTCGACCCACCATGAGATTAGCCTCTGTGAAACCGCACTCTAACCTTCCTACCGTTCTGTTGTGTTGGCACCCTTTGTTTGGATCTGATACGCAAGTTGGAGGCATCCTAAGACCACTAGGATTCATTTTATTGATAAAAACATACACGAAAAATGAATAAAATAGAAGTCACCAACTCTGCTATGGTAGTCGAAAGTTATTATTACAACAAACCACAGGGACGCATGGACGAAATTAGTTTTTTTCCCCGAGTTTGAAGGACACTTTAACCAACTTTCTCCTCGTTCATCGTTGGAAACTTTAGGATATTAACTGCCAGATGAGGCGTTTCAAAGTGAAAAATCGTCTTTAAGATCCTCTCCTCCCCCAAAACCATCACGACTTTCCTAGGGAGCAGGAAGCCATCAAAGTTGATAAATTTGAACGACGTTAATACCTTAAATCAAGGCTGTCTCGCGAATAATTTCCGGTCTGAGAAAGCTTTCGGGGTATCGGCAGCTGGGCCGAAATGAAAAATTTAAAAAAGTAGAATTGTTCAAAATCGATGCGAAACAAGGGGGGAGGGCGATACTAACAATGTCGAAAGAATGACTTGGGGGTTGGTAATGAACATGAACCATTAATCTTTACAAAAGCGATCATTAAACATGGTGACATACTGGTAAACTGGCAAGAACCAAATGGTTATCAAAATGAAATTAGGCCTTGTCCTACAGAACAAGGTTAATCAAGAAGAAGATCAATCACATTTGACCAGCCTCGCGTACCAACCACGCGACAAGTACCTACCATTTTTGCGTATACTAACGATCCCACACAAATTTGGATGCAACATCACCCAATTATTGAGTTTCTATAACATTGTTGCAGGTGGTTGTTCTAAAATCTCCCCTGTTGAAATTCGTCCATCCACATCATCTAATTGTCCATCTTCATCATATCAAATAGTTCGATTATCATGTCAGCCCCAATTCTATCTCTAGAAGGCTTCATCTCACTGTATTCAGATTTTGAATTCACCAGGGTAACCCATTATCGATCCTATTATTCATCGATAATCCACTATTTTTCACTGTACACATCCAACTGGTCCCTACTCTCATCATATCCTGAGAGTTGCCAAGGACCTCCTGCAAAAAATTACTACGACGAAAACAATCCCAATGAGATAGGAATGCGTTCACATTCGCCAAAGCCCAAGAAAGGTTTAGTGAACTCGACAAGAGGAGACATTCAAAGAGACATTTAAGGAGAAAACTCAAAGAAACGGCGTTGATTGACAATAATACGTAAACAAAAACAAGTACGAGTACACATTAATAAACCATGAAATGATAAAACACGTAATTTCACACAGTAACAAATTACACACAATGTCGATCAAATCATTACATCATATTAAATTATTGCATAAAATCGTCACACACTAAAGTCTAAGTCACACGAAATGAAAAAAAAAATCAATAAAGTAAATAAAAAGTAAGTTAATGGTTTCTTCGTCAAGTCATGATGATGGAGATTAGATTCTAGACTGGGTTACCTAAGGTTCAGGCTGTATCATGTCCATCATACCTAAGAGTATCAAAATCTACGTCAAGCTCAAGCTTCTCATTTAGCTCATGGAAACGAGTGAAAAAAAGTAAAAAAATGGAATCCAATGCAAACATGAAAACAAGCTCTGATTTAAGCTCGAGCCATCATGAAGAAGGTAAATGGAAGTTTGTAGGTAATAAAATTAACATGTCACTAATATTGTGGAAAAGAGGAAAAAAAATTCTATGGGAAGAGGAATTATGTCAGCGCTTTTTGGAGCACTTTGTTCGACATCCCGAAGCAAGAGTATTGGGCGGTTGAGTGTATCGAAGCGCTTGTTTGTGAAAATGGAAATTTCACTCTGAAACTACAACGGATTCGTAACAAACCTTGGAGGACTTGGGTGTTTCTTCATTTCAATGGTTTCTTAGGCAAAGTATTCCAACGCTAGACTATAGGAAACTGTAATAGAAGTTGGTATGCAAGGAGGAGGTTTCGTATTACTTCTATATTCCCGAAGGTCCAGGAATAGCCTTCAGCCCTTCTACAAAACCCTTTAGCGAGGTAAAGAATCGAAATCTGATTTAAATACGAGAACTTACGAATCGAAATGTTGAAATACCTCGTGGTCAAGCACGAGGAGTTTTGAAGTGACATTAACCGAAACATTTAACAATTCGGTTTTACAAAGCGGTACAATATCAGAAATTCGTTGCAGTTTCAAAGCGAAATAGTCGCACCAAATACACGCAACACACTCCATAAGTAAGCAACGAGCATAAAAGTAAGCATTGTGATGATTGTGAACAGAAAAATGGTCTGTGCGTCAGTGTTGTTATCAAAAGAAAGTAAATTTAACAAGCGTGTAAATTTGCCTGTTCAATAATCATTTTAAAATAGAAAGAAACAAAAGTTAGAATAAAAAGGACTTTGTTTGTCTACAAGATTCTGCTGGTCTACAGAGAAGGAAAAAAATTAGAGCATCGTAAGGAATTTGAAACAAACCATTGCCAAGTATTTGCGATGTAGATGTGAATTAGAGAGCTTACAGCAATTTGGAAAAACTAAGATGGTTTTGTTGTTTTGTAGCAGTGTCCAAGGAAAAATTACTATTTTGGTGAATTACCTGGCGTTGGGAGTGTCAAATCTGCTCATGAGTATGAGGCAACCTGTGGTACCTGGAAGAGGCAACTATACGAGCTCGAGACGGGGTTTTTTAACAAAATATTTATAACGTACAAATTTCTTCGAGAGCCCTAACAAAAATTAGGTGGAAGACCACGAGTTTCAGAGCAAATCCAACTGAGTCAAATTTGAGTTTTGATGAGTTTTGAAATCGTCGATGATTGGCACGAATTACCCACCATTTTTTGAGATTTGGCGTTTTTGACAAGAAATGAATAAGTTCTAACCCCCACAAATACTGACAATTGGGGTTTTAGCGAATTTTTTACTCCAACGCCATGTATTTTAAGAATTTTCTTGTGGCCAAATTCGTTGTATGGATGAATTGAATGAGAATATCCACATAACATAACATAGCTTCCACACACAACCCAATATTTGGGAAATGAACATGTTGAATAAGCTATGGGCTCATACGGGTGTGGATTTAACGGATCATATGAACCTCCACCATCATTGAACTGTTCCAACAGCGTTTTAATTGAATCAAACTCCACTTTAAATGTTATTAAGATCAAAAATTGTTATTCACTTCCCGCTCCCACGTATAAGTAATCCAATAGTTGCAATTTCCGTACTTGATTTATTTTGTTCAAACTATTCATTTTAATTTTCATCTGCAAAGAAATTTTTTGGGATACCTACAAAGTTCCTTTTTGAAGCCATTGTTTTCATTCACAATTCCTTTTCAATTCTCGAAGGTTAACGTTTCGAGATCTAAATAGTAAACGATTTTACTTTTGATAAAAGATCCCAAAATATTCCAAACTGCTTTGAAAAGCACAAAAGCATTGTATTCTCTCACCTTTTTTACAAGGCTGGTTTGTTTCAAATGTTTAGCACACTTCGCTATGAGCCCTAAATAAATTTGGGGTTTCGTTCGGTTTCCTTGCTCTTTCAAAAGAAATAAATACCTCTGGGTTGACAGTGACATTGGGATTTCCCGCTGAAATCCATTTCATCCGTTTTTCTAAAACTTTCTGAAACACAACGGTTGGATTTTTGCGCCTTTATTTCCTCCTTTAAAAAGGGCAGAAAATAAATTAAATATCACTTATACTATCGGTGAAGTGGGTTGAACATCGGGCAGGGGACGAGCTTCGGTTGTAATCGAATGACAAAAAAAAATAACTGGGAAAACGAGCGAAAAATCATTTTTGTAAGAAAAACGAATTTCTCGAAGCGGTTTATTTTTGTTCACCTCTGTTTTGTGGTTTGTGAGTGGTGGGAAATAGGGGAAAGGAGGATTCGCTTAGGATTATGCAGATGATGGTGAGGGGGAGAGGGAAATAAGGGAAAACCGGGGCGATAAAAAAGGGAAATTGACTGTGCAGAGGGGGGAAAAAGGAATTGAATAGAAAAAAAACCGATGAACGGAAAATCGTCGTTGTTCCGCCCAGGTGGGCGGTGGAGCTTACAATTAATTTATTAAGGTATCGTGACGCCGATAAACAACTACCATTCCACCGCTACACGATGTTTAAGAACATTTATCGTCAATTTGCATCGCACGGTGGCGTATAAACATGTAAAATGGCGTGTGGGCGATGTCATTTTGGGCGTTCGGTAGAAATGGCAGTAAATATTGGGTTTCGGTCGTTTTCGTGTTTTATGTTTCTTTTACGATGTTTTATCATCATTTAAATTTAAAATTAAACGGTTAATGGATATGTCGATGAAAAATTGAGAATTGCTCCCGAGTTCAAGGGATTTTTCAGTTTGAACTCCAGGAAACTTGTTTTATTCAGTGAGTGTAACATTTAACCAATTTTAATTTTCAAAATTTTGAGGGGGAGTTAGAAATGCTTTTTCTCGATCGATTCTAGTGGTAAATTCTCAAAGATAATAAACAAAAAAATAAATAAATATATAAAACGTTTAGTGAGATTTAACATTATTTTGAAAATGACTGTTCTCTCGCGTTATCAATCTGGAGGAACCCTCCATTACATAATTTCCTCGATATCAGAGGCCACTTGCGAATCCTCAAAATATTTACCCAAGTCATAAAAACGTTAATAAGTCGGAAAAAAATAAATAATTAAAGAAACTCTTAAAAGGATCCTAAAAGCGTCACCCCAACGGAGTCGGTAAAAGCCGCGATAATCTTGGTGGAGGAAGGTTATAATAAGACGGAAGGGGAACAGACTGTTACAGTTTTTTTTCTCTTCCCTTAAGTGGTCAAAGTGCACACTTCTCTTTAGCGCGCACTTGAGCTCCCCCCCCCCCCCCCCCTCGCAACAAGACCCGACTTTAAGGCGGGAAAAACCTTTGTTAATAATTGTTGTTTGTTGTACGTTCATTCATTTTTGTTCTTTTATGGGGCTTTGTTCAAAGGTTCTTTCTTGTTTCAGCTCGAGAGTAGCACGAGTGGTACGTTAATTTGGAGAAAACAACCGGTCAAGCGAGAAAAGTTTAGAACTGTACATCTTTTTCGGTTGTTAGTCCCCTTATATTTCCAATATGTTCAAATTGAAACAGACAAGTTTCTCGGATTTGAAACTACTTGCATGGTTTGAATTCGGTTTTCTTTGCGATACTTTGGTGAAATGCATTTGGCATTTTCAAGGCGTTGTTTGAAAAGATATGTTGTTTCGAAAATATGAATCGTAAACATACCTACTACGTGCATAATAATATTATATGTCAGCAATATAATATATTATATTATATTGCTGACATTTTAGTTATCTGAGCAGTAACGTTAATTGTAGGAACTGAAATTTTAACAGTTTTTATTATTGGTGAATTTACTCTAAACTAGCTGTTAAATTTGTTAATCACGTGGTTTTTAGCAAATTTTCAAGGAAAAGTAAGCTATTCTTCCCGTCCAAAATTTTGAAAACTCGAATTTCCGAAAAGTTATTATACCGATTCACTGACAAAAGAAACAAAGAATCATAATATGATTCTTAATATGATACATATTATGTACCTATGTACAAAGAATGATAATACGATACATATTATGTACCTATGTACAAAGAATGATAATATGATACATACCTATTACGTACCTATGTACAAAGAATGATAATATGATACATATTATGTACCTATGTATCATTACAGACGATAACTGTCTATAGAATTTATATCAAAAAGATACTTTGCTAGAACAAAACGTAGTAAGATCAAGTCTTTAGGAGGAAGATAGTCTATAGAATTGAGATAAAAAGTTCAAATTCCACAAAAAACTCTGTCTTGTCAATCGAAGTCCTTAGATGGACAGAATATTCTTAGGGGAGTGTTAGGGGGGGGGGGGGGGGGGAGATCACACATAAATTCCAAACAGTCGGACAAGTGAGACCACATTTTAAAAAGTTGTTTTTGTTTACACTGAGCACGATGGTGAAGTCAGGATTGCGATATCTTACTTCGTTTTCAAATTGGAGCACTTCGAGCACTTATCGAGATGTTCTTCCCGGTTCATGTGCTCTAAACTGATAACGGACTGAGATCTCGCAACTCTGACTTCACCAACGTGTTCAGCGTTGAAAAGTCTATAAACTGAGGTGTTACTCTGCAAAACAAGAGACAAATTGTGTTTTAAAACCAGAAAAAAAGGCACCATTTTAAATAAAACCAATTTTTTTGAAAATTCGCTGTTATAGCCATGCTGCATGACTGTGGATTTTTTTTTTATTTTTTTATTTTTTTTTTATTATTTTTTTATTTTTATTAAGCACATTATCAGGTAACTAGTTTAGGGTGTCAGGGGCTCAGGTAACTTGGAAAGTACCCAGTATAAAATGTTAAAGTCAGATTCGTTAAAAGCCTTAAGAAATTTGGACGAATCGTTCACCTAGAGAGCAAACACTATTCCGCCCTGTTTTTTTCATGGAGGTCATCACGTAATTTTTTGTCTTTGTTCAAAATTTCAACTCCTGCCAAAAGCCTCAGCAATCTGACTCGATGAGTTCTGGCATCAAAGGTGTCATCCCTGTTGTTCACAATTATCAAGCCTTCTGCCGCTCATCACAGGCTTATTTGTCTGTCAAGTCTCGGATTCAGGACCTGAAGTAGAAGAAGAATATAGTAATTCAACTTGATAAATAAAATGTAATAAGGCACGTCCAAGTTGAGAAAAGTCTTTCTCTGTATTTTCCCCCTTTTTTCCATCCATCTTTCTACTTCCTCCAAAAGACGAGTGGCAATAAAGGCCAAGTGGCTGACGGAAACCCAGGAGTTTACCTTCCTTTGATCTAAGTGACGATAAATAGGTAGCGGATGTATGTTGATTGGAACCGGCAATCGACTTAAGGCCCTTTGAGACTGACGGCGGCCTCAGTTTTGGCCCAATTTCCCCGGCCCACCCGAAACCCCCTTAAGGTCGAAGGGGTTAATTTGAAATTGACAACTGGAAGACATTGACTTGACGGTACGGCCCTCAGACTATTCAGACTATTCGGATTCACAATTCCGTCTACCTCGACAGCCTCGCCATTTGCAGTACGGATGTTACATTCGAGCCAACACGGTTGCGGTTAGTGATTTATTTATAGCGACTGTTCGACACTGCGTCGCATTTCAACGGCCGGAACGCCCATTGGTTTGGACACCCAGACGAGGCGGTTTGTGCGTCAACAGGGGCGGTGTCGAGAGGACCGAATGAAAGGCTTGTCAACCTGCAAAATCAAGTTCACTGTCGCGAATCAACACTTCATACAATTTATATTTATTGAGGTCTCTGCCTATCAAAAACAGCTCATTCCATTTTTTGTAAATTTTGAAGGGATACAAGAAACGGCTCTTGGTCTTGTTGAAGTTCCTTTTCATCCCAAATAAATGGCTCTATCCGTTTTATCGTTAATATCGAGTCAAATCTGGGCTTGTTTTTGCAACGTCCGCCACAGACTTTAGAGATGCCTCATCTAATCTTCAGCAAGCTGTTAACCGCCTCGACCTTTGGCACCCACATTTCGGAATTACTTCAGCGACTGAGGAAGCGTGTGGGGATGTTGAGGACCCTCCTTCACAGCACATACTTCTCCATCGAGAATCGTCTGTTGCTGTACAAGACAATGATCAGGCCTATATGGGGTTATGCTCTGCCAATTTTGGGAACTTGCTCTGCTTCACCATTCCGCCGACTCGAGCAGCAGCAGAATCTGATACTCCAAAATAGTATTGTACATACCCCTCCTCTCGTCAGGAACGCCACAATTTACAATGATTTCAAACTCGAAACTCCCAGTGAGTATTGGGCATGAATCATGGAGAACTTTGTCAGCGCCACAAGGAGCCACAGCAACAAGTTAGCCCTCCTAGGTTTTGAACCGTTTGAAGTCGCCCGCCTAACGCTTTCAAGACATCTGTCATCTTTTCTGCCAGACATGTTCCACTGAGTCCATTATTTTCTGTTTATTTTGATTTTGGTTTATTATCTTCGATAATGAACCATTGGAATCGCCCAAAGAAAAAAAAATTTTAACCTCCCCTCAAAATTTGTTGGTTTACGTTTCAAGATACGTAGATTCAGAAAATCGAATAAAAAAAAATCCGTCCGTCCGCCGTACGCCGTCCGCGCCACTTTGCCCAGTTAGCGTTGAGTTAAAATTACGAAATTTTTTTTATGGGTTTCTACCAACCCCACAATGGTCCTCGAAACTTTTCAGAACCCTAGGTCAAGGGGAAGGGGTTCAAAACAAATTTTGAAAATTTGAAAATCTCATATCTCGAAAAATTCATATAGAACGGTATGTTTTTTATTTCATATTTAGATAGAGTTTGTTCCGTAGAATGTTTTAAGACCATCCGCAGCTTTGTAGGACCAGCCGTTCGTTCACAATGACGGCTCAAAGATTGTGCCTCACAACACGATCGTGACTCAAACTGTTGAAATACAAGTCCATTTTCATACTAACAAGCTCTTTGGAACATCATATGGCTTAAGTTAAGTCGAGTTTGTTGGTCTGAGGTGCGTTTCGTGTTACGGAAATGAAGGTAATTTCGAATGTTTGTTGGTAGGTACTTCTTTTATAGAAAAATTATTACCGACGTAGTATTAAAAACCCCAGAATTATATCGTATTAATTGATCATAATTAATAATAATTATTATTAATAATAAATACGAATTATTAATACCTAACAATAAATTATAATAATTTTCACTAAGTACTTAATAAAATTGTTAATAATTAGTGATAATTGATAATAATAATTAATCTAACATTTGGGATATAGACATTCAGACCTAGTGATCTAGACAGAAGGGTGATCTGTACAAAGAAGATAATGAACCGTTGTGTCAAGAATTTGCAGAGTTTTTAATTTCGATTTAAAGCAGATTGTTACCCTATTGATCGTCTTATTTAGAAGCAATATTATTTTCGTTTAATTAAACTGCACAACCTTTGTCTGTTTGGAGGGTTGTAGGAGGTGATAAGAAAAGAAGACGTTTTTCCGAGCCATCTTCAGGGGTAGGTAGGTAGTGTTTTCCTCAGGAAACAATACCTATTTACCCCTGAAGATGGCTTATTAAAGCCGAAAGCTCGGAAAAACTTCTTCTTTTCTTACCACCTACAACCCTCCAAACAGACAAAGGTTTTGCAACCAAAGGAGGTAAATGAACAATACAGAAAATTACACTGCACATATATTTACATTAAGGTATATTACATTGTAATGGTCTTATTCAATATTATTCAATAAAATAAATTATTTGAAAAAAAAAAATCCAAAAGTGAAACAATCTGACGAGTGACGCCTCATTTTGAAGATGGTGAATTCAGAATTGCGATATCTTGTTCCGTTCTCAAACTGGATCACTTTGAAGATGGAGAAACGTGGTTGTTATTCGAGCTGTATTTCCCGGTTCATCTGCTTTAATCTGACAACGAGATGAGATATCGCAATTCTGACTTCACCATTGTGTTCAGCGTTGAAAAATCTCTAAACTGAGGAGTTACACGGCAACAAGTGGAGACCGAATGTGGATTCCTGTGGATTTTTTTGGTTTAAATCGCAGTTGTATGAATTTTTCTGTAAACTTACCTAGTGCACATTTCGGGTTCAGAATGACTCGAAACGAATTTTTACGGAGGAATGTCTCGGATATTATATTGTTAGCATTTAGAACCGATTTTAGCGGTCGAAAAGATTTGTTTTCTTCTCGAAAATCCGCTAAAATCTACATTTCCACGAAACTCGGTCGTTAGAAATCGGAATTTCTCTTTTTCTGTTCCACAAAAGCCAAACGGCGATCAGTTCGGTTGAACCGAGTCTATACACCATTGTCACGGGGGCGGTAGAGGGGTCTGTTGAAGCTATCGCCCCCCCCCCTTCCCCCCCTTCCCACTCACTCTTATAAACGGGGGTATTGATACCCTACCCTACCCTATTCCCTTTATCCGATAAAAGGGAGTTTGAAGGCCGTTGTCGTCCATTGTTCGGAAACGACGATCCTTGTGAAAGCCAGCCGGCGGCGTTTTTTTTTTTTTCTGTCGTCTGCGATCTCGTACCGTCAAAATCGCCTGAAAATCACAGCCGGGGGGGGGGGGGGGGGGTGTCCCGAGCGATTTTCCCTTCCTCTTCCGATCTTTCGCTCATCGCGTCCTATCATTTCCAGCAGCTGGTTCGTATCAGGCAAATGGCTGGGAACGTTGCGATGTCGCGAAATATCTACATGGGTATTCAATGAAAATATCTACGACACGATATTATCGGAAGAGCAATGTAAAATATTGATAAACCGAATATAGACCGTTATTTTAAACTATTCTTTTACAATCTCTTCATGCTCATTCGATGAAATATTTCTCTAACATTACAGTTTAAATGTCCCCCAAACTAAGAGTGCCGTTGACGTAAATTTTGTGGTGTTTGAGCTTTTTGATGTATTTGGGTCCGTGTTTTCAATATTTATTCTGTTACCCAGGAGGAATAGCTAGGAAAAAATTTCACCAAAAATTGAATTACGATAAACATCGCAGTCAGTACTGCTTTTCTTTGTTGAAGAAATCTCCGACGCCTACTCATTTAATATTTTTACCAAAAGAAATGTATGGAGAGAACAGTTCTTAGTTACTTATCTATTGTAACGGTTATACCGAAGTGAAACCTTTACGACGGAGAAAAAAAAATCTGATGCTAACATCCAGTCATTCAGCATGGCTACAAGAGCGAATTTTCGAAGGTACAATTGGTTTTACGTAAAATGTCTCCATTTTATTGGTTTTATAACAAATTCTGTCTTTTTTTTTGCCATGTAACCCTCTATTTATAGATTTTTGAAAGCTGAACACGATGGTGAAATCAGAATTGCAATATCTCACTCCGTTATTAGAGCATAATATGAACCGTGAAGAACATCTCAATAATTGAACATCTAAAAACATCTCAAACTGGAGCACTTTGAAGATGAAGAAACGCGGTTCTTAATGATTAACAACCACGTTTCTTCATCTTTAAAGTGTTCCAATTTGATAACGGATTTAGGTATCGCAATTCTGACGTCTTCGTCGTGTTCAGCATCAAAAAATTATTTAAAATGAGCTGCCACTAGTCAGACTATTTCATTTTTTGGGTTTATGGGTCCCCCCCCCCCCCCTTTAAAATGCTCCTAAAACCCCCCTTTGAGTGGCTCGATTCTGCTCGATCTACGAACTTAGCCTTTCGATTGCCAAGACAGAATTTTCGTGCAAATTTGAACTTTTCATCTCAATTCTATCGAGGGTTATCGTCTGGACGGGCACATACCTACATAAATACATAAATATATATAATATATATATTTATGTACACATATTATGTGTTTTTATGTACACAGTATACATATTATGTGTTTTTGTTAGAGGATTCAGGATAGTTTGGAACGGATCTTCGTATAAAAGGTTTTTGAATATTCGAGTTTTAGACATTTTGGAACGAGAAAAATAGGTATATTTTCTTCGACAATTCGCTAAAATTGTACGTTTCACAGCTTACCTGTGTTTTTTTTTTTTTTTTTTTTTTTAATTGAGTTTTAGCGTTTTACGATTTTCTCGACTTTGGACGGCAGTCTTTTTGCCGCATTTTAGTATATTTTACTAAACGAGATCATTAGATGTGTTTTCAATTTAAAAATTAGTTTCTTGTCATAGAACAGTAGAATAAGTTGTAAGCTTAATGCAACAGCGCTGGGTTGAATTTGTGTGTGTGTGTGCTGAAGGTGCGCTTGAAGTGGCGTGAAACATGTACCGTATAGAAACACACCGAGAAAGAATGAAACGAACGACACCAAAATTATGTTGGGGGGTTTCTTTTCGAGTTGGTTATATACACTGTACAGAAGGACGCCTCAAGTGGTTGCTGTGGATGTTGACAGTAAAATTACGTGGTGATGGTGTGAGGGGACAAGTCGGTTCCTGTTCACTCACCCCAAGGTCGATGTAGGTCGTGTAAATGGGGTAGGGCAAAACGAGGCAGATGGCCGTCAGCCAAGAACCTGTCGCGCAGACGAAGGCGGGTATCCGAGGCTTCATCGGGTCCTTGAGGAACCTGTGGCGGTCCCAAGCGATCAGGAGGAGCGTCAGGGTGGACACATGGAGCGGGATATCCTGCAACACGGAACGGTCAAATAAGTGGGTATTTACAAGTAACACGTATATTGTACAGTAATTATGGTGATTTCCAAGTGACTTTATCTTTGTACGAGTACAACCCTACAGCTGGTCCAAACAACCAGTTCTGAGTTTCGTGCTCTCAATAAAAACGAAAATTCAATGTTACACTATAACTCTGTGAGCTGAACTAGTCTTCAAAAGGAGATGAACAACCTCGAAACATGTCCAGGACCTGTTAGCTTCCTTTATTATTTTATTTTTTTAATTTATTTATTCGAATTGACATTTTTACAAAGTATAATTATGATATAATATATCATAATCATATTATGATCCGTACTCATACAAACAAAAATATAATTCAAAAATATAATCCATTCCAAAACAACAATTCATTTAATTTTCATAGTAGATAAGTACATGCCTACTTTAAGGAGTCTCTGAGCTTATTACTCAATCAATTGCCTATAGGAATCGGCGAAAATATCAACCCGAGTATTTGGGAGAGCAGTATCTAAGTGCACGTAGGAGGGGTTACTGTAGAGGTAGTTAGTCGGTGTAGTCTGAACGTGAAATAGGCGAGAAGAACGATGGCTATGGCTGCTGGCTAATGCCAAATGAAGGAAAAAAAAAAACGAGTACGATACTGAGGCACAAGGAAGTCAATCAGAGCTCTCATACCTTCTGAACAGATCTCATCAATATGAGTGGCGAATGCAAATCGAGAGTCGAAAATGACACGGATATCTTTGAATGAGGACATCCTAGCAATCACCTGACCATCCAATTAGTTGCCCTGTAGTTATTTGTAATAGTTGTGGTTATCTGGCCCATGGGTCCACCCAGGATGGTTCATCATGGTTCACCTGAAGATGGCCTTGATATGCCGTTTCCTGCGAAAATTGGTTCACGGTTGTCTTTGCCCAATCCTGGAGCCGATTTCCCCACCACAGGAATATTTTGAATTCTTCCAGCTGAATCTGCCCAGGGCTGGCAGTCAGTCCTGATTAACATCTCGTTAGCTCTACACAACCTCCCCTCCCTCCTATTATATATCGGAGTTACGTTTTGCCATATGCGTTTTGTACACGAGGTATTTCGCAAATCGCTGTAAAGTGTTTTCGGCGAATTTCTTGTTGAAGCGTCCAAATCTCTGTTCATTATCTTCAACATTCAACGTGATATTGTTCGCTTCATAATCGACATCATCATCCGGCAGAGACTACATTACCATATGATGCGGCCACATTTATTTATTTATTTATTTATTTATTTATTTATTTATTTATTTATTTATTGGCATATGAAGAAAAAAAATATATAAGAAAAGAAATACAAACACTTGTAAAATAAACATACGCCTGCCAGTTAAAAAGTTCAAAGGAACTTGTGTAAACTGGCAGAGCCCAAAAATCATCCAGCCGGTAGAGCACTGCACAATGTCATCAATTCAGAAAGGAAGAAAGTCAAAGTTCACAGAATAAGCTATTGAGAGAAAAAAATACATTTTGATAATAAAAACTTCTTAAAATGTTTCACACTGGTAAAATCCATAGGGTTAACATTATTATAGTAAAAGAATTTAATGGCCCGCACAAAAGAGCTCCGATTATAAAATTCAGTTCTAGTCAAAGGTAACCTTACGTTGCTGTTGCTAGCAGTTCTAGAATGTGGCAAATTCGAAACAAGTGCACTACATAAACCCGATTCATATACTCTCAAACAAGAGGATAGTAGAAAACACTGCTTAATCTTCAATACATTAAAGTTTTTATAAAGTAGCACAGTAGGATACCGCATAGGTTTACATAATATCACTTTAATCAAATCATTTTGGACAGTTTGTAGAGGTTTCAAGTGAGTTGTACAAGTCCCACCCCACACCACAATACCATAATTAATAATGGAACCAGCCAACGCCATGTAAACCGATCGCAGCAAATACCTTGGTAAAAAATCACGAACAACTTTGAATACATAGAGCAGTTTTCTCAAACGAGTAATCAGGGAACTAATATGGTGTTTAAACTTTAAATTATTATCAAACCACACACCCAGATACTTACAGGTGTCGGAAAATGGTAAAAAGTTGCAGTTACACTTGATATCTTGCATGGGACATAAGTAATCGTGAAGCCTCACTTTTTCAGCACTGGGGGTGGGAACATTAGATATTGAAAATTTTAGAATCGAAGTCTTTGACACATTTAGGCAAAGCCTATTTCTGTCCAACCAATGCTTAACCATACTCAGGTCAAAACTGGCCCTACGCAGTAAATCACCGTAATCCTTGCCCCAAAAAATCATCGCTGTATCATCGGCGTACCCGAAAATATTACCCTCTATTTTCATTTCCATTAGTTCATTAGTGTAGAGAAGAAACAAAAGGGGTCCAAGTACGGTACCCTGCGGTACCCCACAAACTACCTCCCTCTGCTCACTCAACGCATAACCAACTCTAGTACGTTGCTTACGTCCAAACAGGTATGATTTTATCAACTCAAGAGCAACACCACGCACGCCGACTTTACACAGTTTATCGAACAACAAAGAATGATTTACCGAATCAAAAGCTTTACTTATATCCAAAAATATTCCTAGTACATAATTATTTTGATCAAGTTTCTCAGACACTAAGTGATTCAAATTGAACAACGCATGTTCCGTACTAATGCACTCTTGGAAACCATACTGATTTTTAGAAATAATTTCATGTTTATGAATAAAATCCAATAATCTGGATTTGATACATTTCTCCAGGATTTTGGACAAGGCCAAAGTCAAGGATATTGGCCTGTAATTGCCCATGTTAGTTCTATCACCGTTTTTAAACAAGGGGACAACTATGGAATCTTTAAAGATTTCGGGATATTTACCCGTCAAAAAACATAAATTAAAAATATGACAAAGTGGATCAACAATATATTCCGCCATTTTAACCATTATTCTATTTGTAACAATCCCCATTTGAAAGGAAGATTGTTCCTTTACCTGTTTTAAATATTTAAACAGTTCATCAGTTGTAACCGGTTTCATAAAGATCGAACCGGTAACAAAATCATTCTTAGGCAACCTGTTATTCAAAAGTTCATGTTCATAACCATCAGGGACAGAAATTTTATTCCCGGTCACAGAACCAACCTCCGAGAAAAACTCATTAAGACTATCCGCAATTTCTCTTTCACCCTGCACTATATTTCCTTGGGCATTCATTATTTTTGTAATGGAAATATTATCATTAACCTTACGTCTGTGTGATGCAGTGTTAATTGCATTCCACAATGCTTTAACATCCCCTCCAGCCTCAACCACCATACTCTCAAAATACATTTATTCCATTTTTCAAAGGAGCTCCTGTTTGGGTAGGGTACCGGTTAAAGCTTGCGAATAAATCATTTCGCACCGGTTTAGTCGATTTATCTTTAAATCCCGCCAGGTACCTAGGGAATTGATAGGTACGGAGATAGAACAAGAAAAACTACTCGTATCCGTACGCAGTACACGTCGTTCCAGCCATTTAAGGTGGTTTGATTAGTAAATTTTCCTGAATCTTAAATTTCTTCAAATTTGTCCTCGTCTTCACTTGAGTTTTCCACCTCAGCTATTTCGGATGTTTCAACATTTTTATAGAAAGAACACGACAGCTTCTTCTGGATAGGCATCTGTTGGTGGTTAGAGCGGAAAAGATTGTTCCTGTTGAAAACCTCATCATCCTCGTCGAATCCACCACGATTTTCCAGGTTTTCACGAAGTTCGCCGACATTTCTCTTGCTCTCGTACCGAAAGCTGCTTCCTGCAGGTGGCAGCACAAACGACCGAATGATTACCCCCTTTCCCGGAACCTCAGTTCAAGATCCTTTCACGGTGTCGAGTTGATCAATTATATCAATTCGAAAGCTCTAAACGGGTGAAGGCGTTCGGTTCAGCCAAGCCCTCTTGGAATCATGAAAGATGGAGTACGACGGTTATCCCGTTGCGGCTGACGTCCTGGAAACAATAGTTTAGAGAGAGGGAGGGATCCCTTTAAATTGGCTTTCGCGTCGTCCACAACTCGGAGCTGAACCTCCGAGGCGGAATGTTACCTTTTCGACTATGTTTAATTCATGAACTGAAACCTTCTTCCGGCGAATTGGGCGGTGTACTTACAATTACGAGGACAACGTGCGGGACAGAGGTCCGGACGGCTCTGGAAAGGACTTTACACGCGGGAAACCTACGATTCCTCACCGCCGAGGAGTCCAGTGGAACGACCGAAACCTGGTTTGATTTGCGAGGAAAATAAAGGGAGCTCTGAAATCTGAGCCTGATTTGAATCTAATGAATAAATCATGAATGCATCCCATTTCGATACGTTTCGTATACCTTGTCTTCATAAATACCATAATAAATAGCAACCATAGGATTCTCGAACATTCACCTCAAGAACTACAAAATCCAGCTTGAATGTTCGGAGTTCAACCCTGTTGAAAGGCAAAGAATTCGAAAATGACGAGGTTGAATGGATTTTTTTTTTTTTACAAAACTACAATAATTGCAAATATTATGAATACAAGAAGGGCCAAACTGTAATAATATTACAGTATACTATTATTATATCTACTTCATATTTTTCATTAATGAAATTACACAAATTGTTTTTTAAAAATCAGTATGTAAACTTAATATGGTCAGAAATACTTTTACGATATACCTACTTAATTAGCGAATTTTCCAAGGAAAAAAAGTTATTGTTCTCGGTCCAAACTTTTTAAAACTCGAATTTCCAAAAAATGGGATTTTTTTACCGACATTGTAACGCTTCAATCGGGTCAATTCGGTAAATTAATTACTCAGAATTAATTTAGAAATTTCGATGATAAGGATTATCAACATGGTTATTTCGTAGAACACAGACTCGGGCTACTCGATTGTTATAATTCACTACAAATTTTCCAGATGATTTCAAGCGAAACAAGTAGCAGGGCCTAAATAGGATTCGGTTTAGCGAAAAAAAGAGTCCCAAGTTTTGTATTTTTGGTTTATTCGGATTCAAACGCACTGTTTATTAGAAATGTTCGGTAATTCGCAAAATTCGTCCCGGACCGATTAGCCGCTGATATACGATTTCCAACGTCAAACTTCGTCGATATGCGAGGGTCGGTCGGAGCGTTTTGAATATTTTTGAATCGGACGACGGAAAAGTTATTTCTCACAGTTGATTCTCATGTGAGCGGAACGTCTCAAGTGTTATAAAAATACAAAACCAAATAAGAGGAAGGATGAGCGCGAGGCGGAAGGCGGTAGGAGTCGTTACGAAGGCGATGAGACGATTTTCGGATTGCATTTCCAGCTCGAATAAGGTAAATAACAACGAAAAGTAGGTCTTGAGTTAAAATTGAAGTAGAGGAAAGATTATAAAGGAGGGGGAAGCATTACATGTTTACCTGTAAGATGTTTTATTTTTAGGAGGGGGTAAGCATTACATGTTTACCTGTAAGATGTTTTATTTTTAAATAACGATCGATTACTATCAAACTAAGGTGATTGATAGTAATAAGTGTTGGTGTAGATTTTATTGCAAGTCAAACAATGCACTAATGTTAAGGTTAAGGTAGTAAACGTGAAGGACTGACGCAGGTTACATGTTCCGCTAGGTTATAGGTATTTATGTGTTCTGAGGGAGTGGGGACGGACCGAGAGCCAGAGTGATAGATAACTGATAAATAACCTATTGCGAAATACTATCATACAAGTCCATACCAAGGTACATACAAGTCCACCACTTGTTGCAGAGTACATACAAGTCCTAGTACCATTGAGAGTTCAGTACGCTATAGTTTGAGTGTATAATAGTGACTTCGAACTTGGGTACTTCAAATAAGTTATTAGAGAAGTACTCGTAACACACTTGAAAAAGTTATGGAGCATTTAAAGTGATGAAGTATTCATAACGAAACATTTAGATCCAGTACAATAGGAGTGTATGTTTTAGTTCTTTAATACTCCTTGAAAACAAAATCGATACTACTAAATGTCGACACTCCAGCGTCCAACTAGTCTTGCACCATAGCAGCTTCCAATAATACGCTGCGGTGTATTTTACAGTACCACCCGATTACACAATATCGAAGTGAACTAAATAAATACTCGATAACGCTTATTATTTTCGTGTGATAACCCCAATTTATTCGATTCCCAGAAAGGATTGGTGCTCGGGGCCTACGAGGGATGCGACTCATCCGAATTGAAACTGACGCCTGCAGCGACCAAATTCGACGAGTCGACGGGCGGCAAACTCAAACACCTCCTAAAAGGGTGAGCGCAAAATTTAAATAGATTCAAACAGCGGTAAATTTCATGAAACAAGTGAGAAATTTGAACATGAGCGTATTTGCACGCTGTAACATTAGAATATTGTATTGTAGCTCAGTAAGCACCACTAAAGTCCATAGAATTCCTGAGACATTTCGAACCGAAACTCATAGGACACCTATTGATTTAAAAATCTAATACACCTTAGTGAAAGAACAGCTTTTCTAGATGCTTAACTAATTGTCGTCTAAAACGACGTCCCTAATATGCCTATATTATAGTCTGTTGCAAGCCTCAACGATGGTTCAACATCGTAATTCTCCGAACTTCGAGCTCTTAGCCCAAAACTTGTGAAACTATAGGCAGGGCTCTAACTCAGTGAGAGGGTTAAGTTGGAAGACGAGTTTCAGCATATTAATAAACTATTTCCTTGTGAGCCGGTTATCGCACTTGAATTACCTAGCACTACAAAAATATCAACAATCAAGTACAAGTTCCTGCTGCCTCACTTCGCAATGAAATTTTTACTATTTTATCATATTTTATATTAAATAAAATAATATTTTATCATTAATTTATATTTTATGTCAGTCGAGGGTTTTGATCATAACAATATCCTGCCACTATCATCAAAATCCCTCATGTTTCACTAAAATTTTGCCGTCGGATCGGTGTAGTAAAAAGTCAAGAAATATGTTCTTGATTCTTGATTCGAAGCCGAGGGGTCAAAGGACAAAGACAAATATTCGCAGGGCTTCAAGGACGGGGACAACTTACATCAAATCGAATCAATCAAATCAGGGAACCAAATTTTCTCAGGGAGTGGGGTGGTCTTAAAGTTTATATATTGGCTATGTTTATAAAGTATTTTGATAATTTGTGGTGTGCATAACGTAGTCTATCAACATTGAAAAAAAAAAAATGAAAATATTATATTTCAATTTTTGAGCAGGGTCGTTGTGATCATTCCACGCCCACTGTCTGGGCTTTACAGTTGGCTGTTAACGATACAACTTTCCTTGAGTCGTTCTCTAGCAGGTGATTTTTTGAAATGTAATGAATTATGAATAAACGCATAGTAATAACATTATTTATAAAATTATAAATAATTTTACGACAAAGACAATCGTGGATTTGTACAAGTACGAAAGCGTCCATTTTGTAGCCGTTGCTACAGCTTGTTTTAATTTAAAACCCGTTAGAATTGACTGGTTGTTGTCAAAAGTCAAATTTTATTAAAATTTTATTTTAGCTTAATGAAAATAATCGGCTTTGCCGGCGTTATGAGAATATCTGAATAATAATCACGATTTCATACACGTTCTGTCCTAATTGTACTCCTTAACAACAAACGGGAGGGTGATAATGACGAACGAAGGCAGTTACTATTTCACGAAGGAGTGATATCCAACGAAGTGGATCCCGCGGACGTGCCTTTAAGGACTATCATCATTTCTTAGCGTGATAATAACGGGGAGCGAAACAACGGCTCTAATACAGGAGCCCACCTGGTCTTGTTCGACAGCTCTTGTTAATAAGTAGAATTCGAATTCCGTTTGCCGGATTCCGGACGGTTCCCCTCCGAGAACGGGAAAGTCGGAGGGATTCCGTGGAAATCCAATAAGCGGGAGAAGTAAGTTAATTTTGACTTTCTTTTCACCTCGTTTCTTCGAGACGGCTCTTGAAAACTGGGTTCGAATACAACTGAATTTCAGATCGACTGGCCAGACATAGTATTACTGGAAATGCATTAGGTTCTGGTTTAGGACCCCAATGCACGTATGTTGCGTAGCAACTTGTAATTGTCCATTCCCCTCCCACCTCAAATTAATTACTGCTCGTCCAAGACGTTTACATGTGAACCAACGACTGAACCAATTCGGATCATCCGCAATAAACACAATATTATTAAAATACCGTTTTTGCACAATTACTTCAAATTTTAGTGTCTAAATCCACTAAAATAGATGATGTAATAAGTAACATCAGGAAGAAATCGCTTGTCGGTAGTAATACTTTACACTCGTCCCTCGAGACACCTCCCTTTTATCAAACCTCCAAGAAGAAATGTGCAATACTACTGTAGGTGTTTCCACCTACGGTGTTTAGCTATCTCTGTGCCATTGTAACGGACCAGTAACTCCGATAGGTACTTCAACAAAAGCTCCTCATCTTATTCCCAAGAAGAAGAAGAGGAAAATAATAATATGATTTTATATTATGACAAGTTTGGCTTTAACGTACCTAATAATTCCAAACACAAGATCCCCGAGGAATATGACTACAAATAACGTCATTTTGGATTTCGAAGTAGCTTCAGTTGGGGTAATAAGCCAATACAAAATAAACTCAAGAGACTATAGAAAAAAACTCTGCAAATTCTTGACACAACGGTTTATTATCTTCCTTGTGCAGATCACCCTTCTGTCTATACCAGACTGTGTTGCAAATCGGCACCATACCATATTCTCACCGTACTCATACCATACCATACGAATTTCTTTCCTATCATACAATACTGTACTACTCGTATACCAAATCATACATACAAAACTCGGAGATCCTTTAGGAAATTTCACGGTGATCACGAAAGTAGTGAGGAAGAAATGGGGGTTTCAGATATCTGCATCCCTCTAGCTCCTCTGACGTCATCACCACCTCCCTTCGCTACCACCCGATCACCTAGCCAGCCAGCCCTCTTACGTCATACGCTCGTGCGTCATAGGCTCTGACGTACCAGTTAGCCTCCTACCAGCCGTCTTACGTCATACGCTCGTGCGTCATAGGCTCTGACGTACTAGTTAGCCTCCTGCAAGCCGTCTTACGTCATACGCTCGTGCGTCATAGGCTCTGACGTAAGGGTTAGCCTCCTGCCAGCCGTCTTACGTCATACGCTCGTGCGTCATAGGCTCTGACGCGTTAGTTGGCCTCCGGCCAGCCGTCTTACGTCATACGCTCGTGCGTCATAGGCTCTGACGTACCAGTTAGCCTCCTACCAGCCATCTTACGTCATACGCTCGTGCGTCATATGCTCTGACGTATTAGTTAGCCTCCTGCAAGCCGTCTTACGTCATACGCTCCTGCGTCATAGGCTCTGACGTAATGGCCCGCCGGTCGCTTGTGTTCTGACGTGATCTGAGGGAAAGGGCGAATCAAGGAAACAAATTTTTCCCGTTTCAGTTTATGTGCCAAAGCAAAGACATGAAAATGTCAAAAACTATGTAAACGAAAAAAAATTGCATAATTGGGGAAGTAAATTATACATAAAACACAAACGGTGGGTACAGCTTTCGTACAAGTACGCAACCACGAGGGACATTTTATTTCTTTGCGCCCCCTCCCATCAGAAACTTATATGAAGCTTGCATTCGTGTTGACAATATAAATTATTGAGAATGATTAGGTTTTTGTAGATCGACCCCACACCTTGGGTGAACTCGAGGAGCGAAATAGCGGCGATTCCCTTCCGAGTTCGCCGCTATACCCGTGGAGTGTATAGTACCTACTTACGTATTCTACGTTGATAAAAAAAGAAGAAAACTTAGGGTACACGGTTATTTAGATATTGTTGAAAAGTGTACTCAATGTTTTCTCAGAGCATTGTCAACCGATTAACAAAAATAAAGGACAAACTACGAACTACAAACTCGTACTATGGTCTTGGAAAATCCAAAAACATGAAATCTATCTAAGTATGAACTAAAAACTATACAGTTCTATTCAAATTTTTCGAGATATGAAACTCCAAAATCTAGCTCATCATCAAAATTTAATTTGTACTATTACAAAATGGTATTATTTAAACAATTTTACAGATGAGAAACCGAGTAAATATTGCAATGTGGTCTATCCCCGACTCACGGTTAAAATTTCTAGACTGTAGTTTACCGGGAAGATGAAAAAAGGTAGTTTTATTCTGGGCGTCTGGGGGTTGGGTCACATAACGGCCGTTTTCGACGCGAAAGTTTAGTGTTTTTCCCAAACCTTTGCGCGCTCACTGTGAACGAACGGCTGGTCGCACAAAAATCCAATTGGTCTTAAAAGATTCGTAATTTTTCAGGTCATTCAAAAGTGAACTAAAAATTACACGTTTATTCATTTTATTTTATTTATTTATTTATTTATTGGCATCCAAAATACAAGAAAAATTAAAAATTAAAAACACAAACATTACACTTCTGGTAAACCAAATAAAATTAAACGAACAGTTCGTAAGATTTACTTATATGCTAAGAAAAAGAAAACATAACAAGAAACTGACGCCCACCAAAAAATAAGTTCCTAAGAACTTGTGCTATCTGGTGGAGATGCTATGGCAGCAGTCGCGAAAGCATATTTTTAATTGTCATTTTTATTTATTTATTAACTTATTATTATTATTTAAATACATTTATTTATTTATTTATGTGTTATACTACTTCATTTTCTTAAATTATATTAAGGGGAATAGAAATCAAGAAAGAAAACATCCATTCAGCATCTTCTTAAAACTTAAAACATTTGTAAAGGTGGACAAGTTTATATTTCTAGCATAGAAAAATTTCAAGGCCTGAACATATGCATTTCTCTTATAAAATTCTGTATTAGTTTTCGGAAGAACAATACCAGATTTAACATAATTTCTGGTTCTATCGAAAGAAGCTAAATGTTTCTCACAAATGCCCTTATTAAATACATGAACACAACAGTGAAACAAGAATAATTGTTGAATAGTTGAACGTATCAGTTAAACAGTTTGAGATATGACATTGTCGAAATTTTAAATTTCGTTTTGACCCCTTCCCCTTGACCTAGGGTTATGAAAAGTTTCGAGGACCATTGTGGGGCTGGTCCAAACCCAGAAACCATATTTCGTAATTTTAACTCAACGCTAACTGGGCAAAGTAGCGCGGACGGCGTACGGCGGACGGACGGATTTTTTTTATTCGATTTTCTGAATCTACGTGTCTTGAAACGTAAACCAACAAATTTTGAGGGGGGGTTAAAAATTTTTTTTCTTTGGGCGATTCCAATGGTTCATTATTGAAGATAATAAACCAAAATAGAATCGATTGAGTTTTGCATGACCCTTCCATTTTATGACCTTCATTTTTTCCCTCCACGAAAAGTTCATCTCAAAAAGCAAATATTCCGCAATGCGAAAAACGTTGAAAACGGAAAGATCACTACAGAAAATAGCCCGGTCATGGATACAATAATTACTTATTTCTTCTTTGTAGACCTCTCATGTGGTTATGAAAGGTGGAATTTTCTACCTTATTAGTACCATCCACAGCCAGAATCCCTCGACCTGAGCTTTGGCCCTCCACAAGGCCAGACCATGATCGATATTCTTGTTATTTACTCGGAAATCGCTAGTCAAAACTTTCAAAGAGATTCGCCGGAGCGTCAAACGCTTTGGATGGCCACCCATCCGATATTCTGCCCCTCACAGACGGTTGCTTAGTATTCATGGATCACTCCCAAAGCCTACTCGTTTCGACTATATTGAACCCTCCGCCTTGTTTGGATTCGCCTCTTGAACATCCGTTTGAGGCACCTCATCTCCGGCCGAGGGCTTTTCATAAATTAATCGATTTAAAAAAAAATATAAATAATATCCATAAAATGTGACTGCGAGATAATGGGAAGGCTTCTGGTGGAGATATTTCACTACATGTTACATGGCGACCGAAAACATGGGTTACATGGGTCTTTAGTGGGTGGACTTCCTCTGGAATATCGACTGTATTCTATTTTGAACAAAACGAGTGAGTCATGTGATGGTTTGTTGAGTGTCCTTGGTTCTCGATGTTTTTGTTCGACCACCCTGGGGATAGCCAGGTCTATGAATGCAGACCAGACATCCCTCTGGGTGGGCTTATTGCCTAACCCCCCGAGAACAGGGGTTCTCAGCAAACATTACAGTCAATAGAGGTGAACTGAGCTCGTAAGGGTATGAAAAACCCAATTAATTATGAATTATATTTTTGTTTGTATGGGTTAGGATGTAAGTTTATATTGATTTTGTAAAATTGGGCGCCCGCCCGTCTATATTTAAATAAACAAATAAACAAAATTGCCGAATACCAGAAGCCATCGAGGGTGACAGAGCCAAGGGAGAAATTAGTGAGTTCATAAGGACTTTGGGGCGTCCTGAAATACTCGGACTGGATACTCGTCTATGGCGTTTTTAGATGGAATATTCCATTGTTGTAAATACGACAGGTTTAGTAATAATGACGATTTCTAACGTCTTCACTTCTTCAAAATCTACTGTTTTTCCATCGTTACTTCGACAATCCTGTGCTGTTACAGAGGAGCAGGTATCAAGAAGGGAACGGCTAAAGTCTTCTCGAACATCCACCCCGAGTTTGTGTCAGTAGCTGTGGCCGGTCTCGGGAAAGAAGGAATTGGCGAGAGCGAGCGTGAGTCAATGGATCTTTGCAAGGAAAATATCAGATGGGCCGCTGGGATCGGGGCGGCCGCCCTACAGGATGAGGTGAGGACTGGTACAACTTGTAGGTACTAAACGTAACGATTAATTTACAATCCTGAATAGCAACTTTGGGCATTGTTTAAAAACTATCAATAATCATCGAATAAAATATCGAAAACGCCATCGATATTCGCGATCGTTGAGTTCAATATCCACCCAAACCAATGGAAACCTTAACCAAAATGTCACCATTTCCCTTGTGCCTTGTCATCCCCTCTTCACCCACTTAACTTCCAACCGCCTATATCTCAAGTTCTTTTTCCCAAAAATATTTCCAACCGTTATTTCTCCCAAACGAGATTTAACAGTAATTAATATTGTCCATTGTATATTGGCGTGTGATACCAAATTAGAATCCCCTTCATTAAATTCATGGAGTTCCTTCCCATTTCATCCCCGCATTCCCATCTTCAAGACCATCGCTCATCATCATCAGCCCCAGAGGTAGGCACACTACTTCGCCAAAGTACGACCTCCATTAATCCAATTATTCCTTTCCGATACGCCAATCCTTCTCGCATTAATTCCTGACCTAGTTCTATAGAAAAAATAATACAGCCCACTAAATATAATTCCCTTTCATCGTTTTCTTTACAATTAATTTATTAATAAAAATTACCTGTACATACTTATCATTATTCATCGTAGTACCTATTTTGTTGGGAGTTTGTACAAAACTAAAATGTAGATAATATCAAATAGGATGTGTGATGCAATAAATAGAATGTAAACAGCGTGCGTGATGAGTAATTTTTATCTACCAAATGGGTAACTAGTACAGAGAAAACATTATTAATAAGTACGGAGTAATATAGAAATGGTCGCTTCTCTACCCAAACTTACTCAACTTGCCACCCAGGCAACGTAACGAAAACTTAGTAAAAACAACGAATATTGGTTGCAAATTATCAATAATCGGATGCTCACCCCTACCGAACGGCAAAATTCATTTGCTGATGCATCTCATAACAGAAGAGTACAAATATTTTATAAATGTGAAAACTACAACAGAAGCCCTACGAACGGTTTTGAGAACACCACAAGCATCGAAAATTCTCTTCCAGAACTATCGCCCAATTCTACAATTTTCAATGCTTGTGGTGTTCTTAACACCGTTCGTAGGGCTTCTGTAATCCTACGACTTCTGTAGAAGTTTTCACATTTGTAAAAATTTTATAAATGTGAAAACTCCTACAGAAGTACCAATAATATATAATATAATATATTAATGGTTCTGTTATGAGACGCATCAGCAAATGAATTTTGCCGTTCGGTAGGGATGAGCATCGCTATACATATTATACCGTTTTTCTACAACAAATACATAGTGGCAGTGACTTAAGTAGATGAATAGCCAGTTTGAATGCTCTGGAGACGAGCAGAAGAAGTGAAGAGCTGATGTTCTTCTGGTGGTTTTGACAGTCTAGTTGCGCCTCAGTGACATAAAAGTTCACTTTTCCAACAATCTTCATGATTAAGGCCTGCTGAAGATGAGAACAATCAACAACCACAAGTCCGTTTGTTACGCCAGTGGATTGAATTCTGCAAAATCACTACCATCTTTGGAATGATGTAGGTTGATAGTAATCATTATTACTTCAGAAAAACTATGTGTTCATGTACTTTACAGGGGATAACGCAAATATTTGTCGAGGAGTTTACGAACGCTGAGTCGGCGGCAGAAGGAGCAGCCCTGGCCGTCTGGAAGTATCAGGCTCACAAGCGGAAAGAAAACCAAAAGCCCGCCGTCAAATTGGAGCTCTTCGAAGCACAAGACAGGCAAGTCGATCTCTAACTAGAGATTCTTCGAGGAAGTTCCAGAATGTAGTTATGGGGCTTCAACAAGGATTTTAAATTTTCACTGTGATGAGCCCCGTTTATGTTTAAATATTTAAATATCTGCCAGTACATTCACCTTTAGAGGTGCAGCGGTTGATTCACATTATCGGGTATTCAAATTTTGCAGAGATGGGTGGCAAAGGGGGATTTTGAAGGCAGAATGTCAAAATTTGGCGAGGAAATTGGAGGAGACTCCTTCGAACTTGATGACGCCAACTATACTTGCACAGGTGGGTAAATTCACTATTTATAATAATATTAATTGTATTTGTTCATTGAAGAAGAAGAAAATTTGATGATTGTATTATAATGAAGAGAGAATCCTACGAGGTGGTGTTTTAGGACTATGGATAAGTAAGTCAGTGTGCGGTTGGGGGATTGACATGTACTGGCAAACTATACAACACAAGCTGTGACTAACAAGTGCTCAACCCAACTGCCAACTCCGGTCGAAGCCCTTGACATACGAAGCATATCCGAGGTAAAGGTACACGTAGCTGAAATAGAGAGAAAGCGGATACACGCGTCATGAAAATTTGAATAAACCAAACGAAATATCGCGTCTATTCGAGGAAAAAGCGTCGTATATAGATATATCTCGATCGGTGAGTTGACGGAACCTTTCAACGAGAATTGGATTTGTTGGCGGGTTGAAATCGATGCCAGACGTGCAAGTTAGGTGTTGGAAACGTAAAGAGAGATTTGTCGACTCGGGATTATTTATGAACGAAGAAGTGGAAGGGGAACGAAAATATTTGTTCACCGACGGGTCGCGAATGGGGGGAAAAAAGTCGACGAAAACCCGCTGTCGTTGACCGAAACAAGTTGTGTTTACAGTAGGTACTCTCGAGATTACAATCTGGCCGATTCATGAAGTATTTTGGGTGTTTCATTTATTCACTTCTACTCCGAATAATTCAAATTAAATTCAAGTTCTATGATCGAAAATGTACCATTGGGTAGAAATTCCATACAGAATAATATTATTCTACATATTATAGAATAATATTATAGAATATAAGAATAATATTCTATATATTATGTAGAATATTATAGGAACCAATTAGATGTAGATGTCCACGGAACGAAGTCGAGGGACTGATGTGGAAAAGTAATTTCCAAAGGGTTAACCTGTTAGAGCTGAGAGTCTTCCAATTGGGAGTACAACTTTTGATTAGTTTGCCAATCTGAGTTGATCAAAGTTGCATTAGTACTGGTGCGTTTGCGTTTGTACTCGTATCTCATTGATCTAACAAGAGCTCTAAATTGGGTGGCCGAGTTAAGATACGATTCCTTTGGGGTTTAGAACAGTGAGTAACGTTGTAATTGATCAAATGCGGATTGGAAAATTATTCAGAGTTGATTTAACAGTAAAATTTTTGTTTGGAATGTGATTGAACGGGTGATTTACCAGGTGTAAGTAGGGGTAAGGGAATGGTAGCTTCACGGAAATGACCACGATCTCTGCTCTAGGCAGCGATGGATACTCTGTGCCCGTGCGGAGTGAACGTAGAAGTCAGGGAGAAAGACTGGCTCGAGTCGAAGAAATTCAACGCTTTCCTATCAATGGCGAAAGGCTCGTGCGAAGACCCTCTGATGCTCGAGATCGGCTACTGCGGCAGCACACCGGACGACAAACCCATCACCTTCATCGGTACGTCCCACAGTTGGGCTTAATCCCAAAAACCTGGTCATAGTTCAAAAAGTCAATGCACTGATCTGAAAATCAGAGAATTTTGGGGTCACTGATTACGAATCCGTTATCAGTTTTAAGGAATTTTAACATAGGAACCCGTAACTGCGCATGCGCAGTAGGAAAACTACTGTAAAACTCACTAACTGACCTAACTTTCTATGATATGAAGTTGACAATGTTTCTCTACCCTTATTATTGTGGGAAATACCACGTAATTCTTGGACTCTGGATGTATGTAGGTATAGTTTGAATACATGAAGCACGTGGCATGGCAATGCCAACAGAATGATAAAATTGTAAAATTTCTATGGATAGGTATACCTACAATGTATCATTCTGTCCTTTTCCCCACCTTTTCCTTTATAAAGAGAGAAAATAATATGCGTGTTCACCATTTCGGCCACTCCACGTGTATAGGAGAAACGTATAAATACGTTTCTTCTATACACGTGGAGTGGCCGAAATGGTGAAAACGTTAATATTTTCTCTCTTTTTCTCATACACGTCCCTATTACAAAGTGTTTTCTTGTTAGAATAGCATCGCTCAAAGACTACGTTTCGCGGAAAATTCCCCCATGTGCAGTATTGAAAAATTGCGAGTAATATTTAGAAGAATCCTACGAATTGTTTAGAAAAATACCCGAAACTCGCTTAAGGGGACACAGAGGGAACTATTCATTTATTTTATAGTTGAGATGATCCCCTGCAGCCGCAAATAGGTTTGCTAGCTGGGCACCACTACTTTTTCAACAATGCAATTTTACATTAAGGAAGACAAAAAGTGACATGCATAATTTACGTGTACACAATTCTCATTTTATCAGAAAAAATATGTATAATTTTCTTCAGATGATGATGCCAGGTTTCTTGTCTATAAATTTGGTTGATGAGCTAGAGTTTCGTCTATCATTTCGTGAGTTAGACAGAAGATAAGAAGATAAGAAATCGTTGTGTCAAGAATTTGCAGAGTTTTCGAATTAGGAAAGACAAAAACTGACATACATATTATGGTGTCGTGGAGTCATAATCTAGTCATTTTAAAAAAGAGTCATCATCATGTGAAGATCAGAAGAAAGTTGTAGGTACATGTTTTTCAAATTTTATCTGATAGGTACATAATTATTACATTTGAAAAACATGTACAATTTTCTTCTGATCTTCATATGATGATGACCGACTAGATTATGACACCACGGCAGCTTTAGAAGACACGGGCTTATCTCTCTCCTATACGCTGGCTCGTGAGCCCCTCTAAGGTCACATTTCGACTGGAATTATAGCGTGACTGTGGGGACGGGGACCCTAATATTGGTGAATCCTTACACTTGGACCCTTCCTCCACATAATCCAACCTTCAAAAGTCCCGAACTAGAGACGTTTTCTTTTTTCTTCATTATGGCCAGGTTTTGGGGATTTGGCCCCACTGTGCGTCCCCACTCGGAGATCGTTCGTATTAAAAGTCTTTTCTATTCCCGTCCCGACGTCTCCGGGGGGTTGTTCCGGGAGAAATAGTAATTTCGTTACTCTTCTTTCAGGGAAGGGCGTGACGTTCGACTCCGGAGGGACTTGTCTGAAGGACTGCGGCGGTATGAGCGAGTACCGCGGGGACATGGCTGGAGCCGCCGTTCTCATCGCCCTGTTCAGGTGCGTGGCGAGTATGGCTCTCCCCATCAACATCAGAGGTCAGCACCTTACTGAGAATCCCAAACAATACGACTCGAATACCACGGATTGCTAATAGAGACAAATAACTCACCATAGGAGACATATGGCGATCTGAAAACTGTCCTATTTTTGACTCCCCTTCCCATTGATTTAGGGTTATGAAAACTGTCAAGGATAAAACTTTAGCCCAATCGGAGCTCAATGTGTAGGGCACAATGAAACACAAAAGTTGGTTTTACATGTAACTCCCCTCGTGAGCTTTCAACATGGAACATGTTTTAGCCTGCACAAAAATGGCAAAACGTTCCACTAATCTATTTCTATGCTAATTTCTATGTTTGTCGCACTATGAAGCCGTAATTCGGTTTGGAGCCTCCTTAGAACTAATATCAGCTGAGTGGCTCCTAAAGCTAATTTCTATGCTATTCACGCTATGAAGCTATAATTTGGTATGAAGCTTCCTTAGGACTTACACTTTGAGCAGCAAAGCCGATACCATCTCAGTAGCTCCTATAGCCAATTTCTATGCTATTCACACTATAACGCTGTAATTTGGCATGTAGCCTCCTCAGGACTTTAACTGGATGCTGCCCAGGCCTATGCTCAGCTGAGTGACCAAAAACATGCACCATGCTTATTCAAATTTAGTCGTAAGGCTCGAAAAGAATGGGGAAGGGCCGAGTTTTTAACTTTTTAACTTTTCCGTGTTAAGGTAATGCGTCAGAAGTCGACACGTTAAAGGAAGTTTGAACTTTGAGCTTACCTTTCACGTAGGGAAATAGTTTTTTCTCATTGCAAACCTGCTCATTGTGTACCCAAGATCCTTCCCTAAAAGACCTGGCAGCGGGAAATATTATTCAACATGGTTTAAAAAGGGAAAAACAAGTTTTGTAAAAAATCCCAATGCTCTAGTAGTCGACACCAGTGACCAACATTTTCTTCAGTAGTCAACATGGTTTTGCACTAGTAGTCGACCTACATGTGTTAGAAGTCGACAGTATCTCTTTGAGTCAGTAGTCGACAGGTTTCGTCATTCCATCGTTTTCACTTTTTTCGACGTCCATCTAAATAAAATACATTCAACTGTGAATCGGAACTGGAAAATAGATTAATAAGATGTAATAAAGTAGTTATCAGACTTTTTATTTGCAAACAGCTCATCATCAGTCTCGAATTGCAATAAGTAAAAATGTATGAAAACTATAGTCGAAAACTCATTGTCAGAAAATTGACATTACAGTTGGGCTTATTTTAGTTGGGGTATTTACATAGTTTTTGACATTTTCATGTCTTTGCTTTGGCACGTAAACTGAAACGGGAAAAATTTGTTCCCTTGATTCACCCTTCCCCTCAGATCACGTCAGAACACAAGCGACCGGCGGGCCACTACGTCAGAGCCTATGACGCACGGGCGTATGACGTCAGACGGCTGTCAGGAGGCCAACGAGTACGTCAAAGCCTATGACGCACGAGCGTATGACGTCAGGAGGCCAACTAGTACGTCAGAGCCTATAACGCACGAGCGTATGACGTCATACGGCTGGCAGGAGGCCAACTAGTACGTCAAAGCCTATGCAGAACGAGCGTATGACGTCAGAGGGCTAGCAGGAGGCAAAATAGTACGTCAGAGCCTATGACGCACGAGCGTATGACGTCAGACGGCTGGCAGGAGGCCAACTAGTACGTCAAAGCCTATGCCTTAAGAGCCTATGACGTCAGAGGGCTGGCTGGCTAGGTGATCCGGTGGTAGTAAATAGCGTTATACAACGGTTGGGATACATAAGCAACATGAAGATTGAGTAAACCAGAAAATGTTAGTGGATCCCTTATGCATTGGCATCCATCTGCGTGCGGGTTATCGGTGTAGCTCTCACTCTCAGTACAGTGTCTCTGTTTCGGGGTTATCAAACTGAGATGAAAAGTCCCCAGTCATGCAGCATGACTATAAGAGCGAATTTTCGAAGAAACTACATAAAATGTACAGCTTTCGTACAAGTACGCAACCACGAGGGACATTTTATGTCTCTGCGCCCCCTCCCACACCCACACCACGTACCTCGTACTTCATTTTTTTTTAAATTGTTATAATATAACAATTAAAAAAAATTTATATTATAAATATTATAAATTATAAATTTTTCTAAATGCATCCATTGATACTGGAAGTAGGTCTAATACGAGCGGCAAAAAAGCTGAGTCGCCTTTGGTCTTCCAGTAAAACGAACCTTTGAAAATGAAACTGTCGGATACTTTACCCCTAAAAAGGGCTCTTTGAGAATGAACTTATTGACAGGGAAGAGGGACAAAGGCACTGAGCAGGCGGTGAGAGCTATCAATTAAAACTAATTAAAACGGCGCCTCTTCAACGTTTCAAAAGTCGTAATTGCGATGAAGATTCTTGCGGATGGGACTGACTCTGGATCCTCTGTAATGGTCGCTCTAAACGGTTACCTACACCGACAATCACCAGGGTTTGCGATAGATGAGTGAGAACTCGTAAATTCCAACAGAACTTCCTCGAAAGAGGGTAAACTAGGGAAAGCGAGGGTGGTCTTGGAAAACCTTTAATCACACTTGTCGTTGTACGGACAAAGGGATAGTGATAATTTGCAGCGTAGAGTATAAAAGGGTCTCTGGCCGAGCTGATGAGGGTAATTACAAATCAATTAAACCAATTCCTTAGTGAGACCGATCCCATTACAAAACGATTTACTATTCCGGCCATAGCCAATATACGTCTATTATTCCATATCATTATTTACTCTCTTCTACAGTAGTTATTCTGTCTGTTATTTCAACTGTATAGTGATTAAAGGCAACCCGACTGCTCCCAACACTATTTTGAGAATTTATTTTTATTTTTTTATTTAATTTAGTGTGCGCTAATGAAAATACATAGGGATGTATTGTAGGGGCGGTTCAAGTTTTATTATTTAAAACTACTATGTTGCCTTGGGGTGCGTTGTGAATCGAAGTAGATATAAATGCGTTTCCATGAGTATTCAATTCGAGGAAGCCAGTAGCCATATCATTGATTACGAAACTAGTCCAAACAGCACTCAAAGGGGGATTTCGGGTGGGATTGAAACTCTGAAACACAATACCCGTAAATTGAGGGCAGGCGGTAAGTCCCAAAGGGTTAAGGGTTATCAATTGAAGAGCCACAGTGCGAAACCTGCTGACGAGCATCAGTATTAACCCTCTAACCCGTACAATGGCCTTGACAAGTCGGCTGTAAAGCGGCGCGGAAAGGAAACCACCGCCGAAACCTCCAGTCCCCATTCCTCCTCGATGGCCCCCTCGCCAATCTCTTCCCTGTGATGAATCCGGGGAGCTTGCGCTATTCGGAAGTTGTCTCCCGCTCAACGGCCGATGGGAGCGCTGTTGTAGGCAGGTTCCCCTGTTTCGTTTGTTGTGCTGTTTGAGAAAATTAGGGTCGAATTATGCGCGGTCACCTCTCGCCAGGTTTATACGCTTCAGTTTAATCCTCTCTCTCCCGACGAAAAACAAGCGATTTTCCTGAACTCGTAACAATTGCGTGATGGGTTCCATTAAAAATGGTAATTGGTCAAATCAATCATCTCCTGAAATATAATGTACCTCCACACGAATCAACTAACGTAGTCATCTGTCAATTCGATCGATTTACATTAACAACAAAACCACTATACCAGAGGCTAAACATTATAAGGGTAACATAATAATATTCCAAATTGGTTATGATTGGATGAGTAGTTACGTCTCTATATTTAACAGGATGAAACAGTCCGACAACTCACACAGTTATTGGCCTACGAAAATGTATAATTTGATACCAAAGGGAATGAGAGGGATGTCTGAAAATAGGTTTACAGCTGTGATAAAGAAAGAAGCCTTCTACTCCATAGACGACTTCATTAACTTTGATCTCCAGAATATATTCCCTTCCACCCCTTCGATGCGAAGCATATGCATAATATGCATATTATGTACATATTATGTACATATTATGTACTCTACTCATATATTAAAGTTTCTCAACGTTGTGAGTTTTTATTTTATTTTTCCGTTAAAAGAAGAAGATTTGGATTTTGTTTTACTCACTAGAAAACTGTATTTTTGTAAGAAAATGTCACCGCTTATGAACTATTTTCTTTAACAATTGTCATTATTAACAATTAGGTATATTCTGGCGATCAAAGTTATATTAATGACTTTAATAAGTTATATTAAAAATGTACGTCGTTCTAGCTCCATTTACTGGCGCTGAGGAATTTTATATCAAAGTACTCGTGGAATAGCGCTCTCTCCGTTTCAGCCAACTTAAATTTTATTGTTGAAGTTTGTTCTTTTTACGGTATGAAGGAGTTAATCGGGTGAATGGTGGGTATGACGGTGTCTTTGTTTGGATTAATATGCCCCTCCTGCCGGCTTTTATCCCCTACTTGACACACTATTGTGTATAATATAATACAATAGGGTAATACACTATGTAAATTGACGATTACCATAATATGGTTCTATATTATAGTTCTACTTCGTGTATGAATAGATGAATGAAGAACTGAAACTGAAACGAATATCGTCGCCTAAAAAAATAACACCACGAATCAACCAAACGCCTGTTTTTCAGGAGAAGCAAAAAACAAGCGCCCAACGACGTTGAATGTTGATAAGTCTTGTTATAATTTTCGAAGTTTTTTCATATTAGATTTCTATGGAGATCAAATTCATGGTAACCATCTTATGCGGCGGGAAAATTTGAATAAAAATGAGTTATAACCTCATTTTGGCCAAAATGGTTGATACGCGGTGTTGCTTCTTAGGCGACGATATTGTTGAATAAATCAATTCAGCTTCGAGCTTCGTTCATGGTAACCATTGACCTCAATCAGTTATAAATCACTTATTGCAACTCTGATGATTCGGCAGCTCTGATACCCCTTTGCGAGAACATGATCGGAGGAATGGCCCTCCGCCCTGGAGACGTCCTGACGGCGAGGAACGGCAAATCCGTCGTCGTCGAGGACACTGACAACGAGGGTCGGATTATACTCGTTGACGCCCTCAACCACGCCAACATGTACATGCCTTGCATGGTCATGACTATCGCTACACTCACGCGTAAGCCGTAATTAGACTTATTTATTCGTTCGTACTATGCGTTTCATATAAGTACATGTCCACAGATCATAGCAATCATTTGGTGAATTGAGCGATCAACGTGTGCAAGGTATCTTAGTACTATGATCGATGAAAATAACTGCGATGGGATAACTAGATTTCAATTCTAACTAGACGAGTATTGAAATTCAATTGCTTATTTTATAAATTGAGGCAGGTGGTAACTTATTAGCTACTACTTACTCTTCTTACATATAAAAGATTAGTGCAAAGTTTAATGAGTTTCGGTATTTTTGTTTGGGGCCTCGCAAACAGTCATAAAGCCCATGAAAATAGTTCAAAAAGCAGTTTTCAAAACTATGGAACAAAATACGAGGTTTTCATCGGATGAACTTTAATCGGCAGCGCCATTTTTTCTTTAACTCAATTATGTTATAATACTTCACTCGTGAACATGCACAAGCACTCTTCTAAGCACCTGACTAAGGTATTCGCCTCAAGCAGTAAATTCGTTTTCCACTTGCAACAACGTCGCTCTCGAATTTGAAGAATTCCCGTACAAAATCCTTGAATATTACATTATGTACATCTCAGCATTTCAGCTGTTAAGAGAAGAGAAAAACTCAATATTACATTATGGAATATGTTCAACGTGTTAATAGCTTTTGAAAGCAAAGTGACGGAATTACCGCAGAAGGTTTTACGATCTTTCTAAAAGCGTCGATGGCTCAGCTTCCATAAAAGTCAACTCTGATAGAGTCTGTGGGCCACTATTAGCGTTCAGATTCCCGCTGACAAAAGAGATTTTTATCCCATTAAATAAACGATGAAAGCGAGGAAGCTCATTATGCTCCACCCACTCTTCTCCAATCGAGTGAAAATTTTTTTTCCTAAAAATTCTCTCGAGATTGAGACGTTCAAATAGACACGGAAGAGGGAATATGGATTTTACAGGCGTATCGTTTCTCACGAAGTAGGTATCAAAGTGAGATGATACCGGTTTTTTTCCTAATGGGGAAGTAGGTAACACAAATCTATGTATAGCGCAGGTGGGAGCCCTTGATTCTATATCAGTAGATAGGTAATGATGTTTATATAAGTACACTACTAAAAGTATAAAATATAAGAATATTAGGGTACCAATGTGAGAAATATCGATATGCCGATTTGCCCAAAATCGAAGAAAATATACCTGTGTCAAAAAAAAGTTCTGAGTTCTCAATTTGGTTTGGAAAATTCTCAATTTGATTTGGAAAGTTCTCAATTTGGTTTGGAAAATTCTAGAGTACTTATTTTTCCGGAAAGATCAAATCGTGGAAATATTTTATATCGTGAAGTATTTCCGAAATATTGGATAAATTGGAAAGATTGCCGTTTTTTACAGAAATTGAACATGAGGAGCTCAAATAAGATGGCCCTCTCCCCTTTTCCCACACTCAGGGAACTTCAGTACTCTGGAAAATTCTCAATTTGACTTGGAAAACCTATATCTTAACAGTACAACATCGTAGGTACTGATTTCCACCTAACGGGTGATCGGTACATATTTCGATCAAGTGGAACTGAATGAGGAGCCCATAGAATCGGAACCGACACTAGAAATAACTTTCAACCCCTCGATTGTGCGTCCGTTCGAAGGGAGAGTCGACTCTCTGGGTGCCGATAATGGCGAGGTACAACAACGAGTGACTCCAGTGAATGCTGAAGGTAACGTTTCATTGAAGGGGCGAGCAAAGTAACATCCATCACAGGCTAACGCTCAATAGTAGGATGAGGTCGACCACTGAAAGCAGATCCGTGGCCTTCTCCAGACCCACACAACGGTCGGAAAAATACTCTTTTCATCGGAAATAGAAAAGGGGGGGAAAAAATGGAATTCTCGTTCCTTATGCATGAAAGCGCGTTCGGAGAAGATATACGACGTCTCAGGAGGCGGATGAGTGGAAAAGGAAGGTTTCCTTTACTCACGTATTGACAGGAACAGTGTTACTGTATATGAGCGTACGACAGAGTGATGCGAGGTGGTAATGGCCTCGAGAGAACTCATATTACACTCGCTCTATTAGCCCGTTCCTGTTCAAGAATATCGAAATGATCAACGAGGGTATTCTGAACCGCTTGAGCGAGAGAACGTATAAATACAACGTTCAATACATTTACACAGCAGCTTCTCGTGCAAGTGCTTTATAAAGTCTCAGTTTGAACTACAGGAGCGGGCCAACCTAAAGGTTTCGTTCTGTTCATAATTTATTACTGTAGTAAATCACGCTGGAAAATTTGAAAAAAATGACGACCGCTCATATTAATGAACTTAAATGAGGCAAAATGCCAAAGTTACATCTAAAAATACTTCTCAGTCGCCAAATACTTTTTATAATAACAAATCCATAAACCTGCAGCATGGCAATAAGAGCGACTTTTCGAAGAAATAGCTGGTTTTATGTATAATGTCTCTATTTTACACCTCAGTTTATAGATTTTTCCACGCTAAACACGACGGTGAGGTCAGAATTGCGATACCTCATTCCAGTATCAGATTAGAGCAAATGAGCCATGAAGAACATCTCAAGTGACAACACCGTTTCTTCATCTTCAAAGAGCTCCAGTTTGAGAACAGAATAAGACATCGCAATTCTGACTTCACCATCGTATTGAGCGTAAACAAAACCTTCAAGATGAGGTGTCACTTGACGGATTGTCTTATTTTTGGAATTTTTTGGGTAATTTTTGGCCTCTTAAAACTCCCAAAACCCCCCTTACAGTGTCCCGATTCTTTCCATCTACTATCTTACCCTTTCGATCGCCAAGATAGATTTTTTTTGATTCACGATTATAATTATTTAAGACAATACGTTGGTTTCAGCTGGGATACGGAAAGCGCTCGGGGGCGGCGCGAGCGGCGTTTTTTCCACATCGGACGCCGTTTGGCGCGAACTTAACCGAGCAGGAGGCGAAACGGGCGATCGCGTTTGGAGATTCCCATTTTGGAAATATTTCAGTCACATGGTTACCAGTGAGTTGAATAATTTACAGTCGTATATTAGAGCTAAGATTATTTTAGTTTATTGCAGCGAAGTATACCTATTAGTAATGTAGGGTTACCTTCTCCTTTTTTCGTTCAAAGTTTGCACATCACGGTGAAATATGGACATTTACGGACGTTCAGATAAAAAAAAATATATGTGGACGGTCAATTTAATTTTTTATCCAATTTCATATTGAAAATGGTCTATACCTACTCAATATGAAATATAGCCTTCAAAGCTACATATGACACAGGGCTTAGCGTTTGGTCCTGAAACTTTCAGGACACAATATGTCATAATTCCTTGTCGGAATTCATTTGATGTATTCGGCGAGTGTCATTCAATTTGGATGTTACTTGTAGTCATGATATGAGATGAAGAAAATGTGAGTTGAAGGAGTACAAATTGCCTAAGTATATACAAGTAGGTAGATGACAATACGCAAGATGAGAAACTAGATCAAAAATGTAATGAAACGCCGCCAACCGCATGTTTCTATCTCATATTGTTCCACAGATATGCCCTTTCAAAGGTTATTTCGAGAAAACCGTGTTTTGTATTGAAAACCTCGATTTTCTCTGCATTCCCACATCGTTTTTCAACGTTCCATCACAATTTTGAAATCAGCATCAAATTTTCTTTATGTCTAATGCACTTTCAAAGAACATCTGAAAATGGGGCGGTTTTTCCCGTAAGCTGCCAGAATACAGCAAGTGAGATGAGAATCCCTTTGATTATAAAAAGTACATTTTACTTCAAGCTGTAGAGGGTTCTGAAGATAAAAAAAGGTTCCTCCTGAAAGGGCCCCCCATATCAGCTCTGATCTTGGCTACGTCTTCGAGCTGTGAAAATTACTGGTTTTTTTCGCCCAACCTTTTGATACGGTTTTGCAAGAAGAGAGTTGAGTACGACGCTCGTTTTCCTCCATCGGGAAAAATATTTGTTCATTCGACAACTTTCATGACTAATTAGTTACAGACAGGTAACATCCCTCCTGCGGCCCTTGGCACATCACGGTATCTCGTTAGTGTAAAACTTGACAAACCCCCACCCCCCACCTCTCACCACGCCATCAGACATCCTTCACAAAACATCATCTCTCATTCTCTCACCATGATATATCTCGCGTACAAAAAACACACTCAAAAAACTCCCATTCATAATCAATCAAACCTGCAGCCGTTTTTGGGTTGAAAAGACGGTGGAAGGGGAGAGGGAAAATTTTTTTGTACGCTCAAATTTATTATCCGAGTAACAAGAATAATTACCAGAGTCGCGTTCATGTTGCTCAACTAATCCTAAATCAACGTGAAAGCTTGCGATCAAGTTGGACAATCGGAGAATAAAACACAACACCAAGCAAGAAAGAAGTCGAATAAGGTACTCGTGATTAGGGATGCAACATCGGAACCAAATAATCGATTATAAGATCAAATGATTAATCGTAACCTAATAATCAATGTTCGATTAATCGAAAGTAAATAATCGACGTTTCAAGTACTTATTTTCAACGCATAGGTAATTATTTGCTTTCCGATGGGTTTCTCCGTCAATAGGTTATTGTTAAATTAGGTACAAGGCTAATGAAGATAAAGGGGTGCCAAAACGAATAAAATTGCATAAAGTAGTTTTTGATTATAAACGGAGGGTACCATAAATTTAACCGAACGAAGGGCTGGTTGAACCAACCTCCGGTACCCTCCATTTATAATAAATAACTATTTTATGCAATTTTATTCGTTTAGGCATTCATTTATCTTCATTAGCCTTGTAATTTAACAATAACCTATTGACGAAGAAACCCATCGGAAAGCAAATAATTATGCAATGGAAATAAGTACTTGAAACATCGATTATTTGTTCTATACCTATTAATCGGTCACATCGATTATCAGGTTACGATTAATCATTTGATATTATAATCGATTATATGGTTCCGATGTTGCATCCCTAATCACGAGTACCTTATTCGACTTCTTTCTTGTTTGGTGTTGTGTTTTATTCTCCGAGTGTCCAATTTGATCGCAAGCTTTCACGTTGATTTAGGATTAGTTGAGCAACATAACATGAACGCGACTCTGGTCATTATTCTTGTTACTCTGATAATAAATTTGAGTTCTTCAGACTTCACCGTCGTGTTCAACGTTGAAATGTCCAAAAGCTGAGGGGAGTATGGCGGTGTTTGGGGGGGGGGAGCTTCACCCATTAATTCCAAAAATGAAACGGGTTGTCAAGTGACACCTCATTTTTAAGGTTTTTACACGCTGAATAACATGGGGAAGTCAGAATTGCTATATCTTATTCCGCTCTCAAACTGGAGCACTTTAAAGATGAAGAAACGTGGTTGAAACTTGAGATGTTCTTCGTGGACAACATGTTCTTTAATGGATAAATTTAACATAAAACCAATTATTTCTTCGAAAATTCGCTCTTATTGCCATGTTGCATGACTGGATTTTTTTATTTTTGTTACCCAGATTCAATCCCTATTTTTCTTGCATTTGCAATAGTTTGTCAAAATATATCAAACTAATCACCCTTCCATCGGAGTCCAGAAGCTCGTGTAAGTTCCATTTAATGGAACTGGAATTGGCAGCTCAGCTGTTGAGCACCAGTCGAGCAGACTCCTGGAAATTAAATTCCTCCCACCCAAAACGCCCATAACTTTTAAATTGTGGGTGGAGGTGGGTGAGAAGGAGGAATGCGATCAGAGGGAGGAGGTTGATGGGGGTTGTTCGACCCACCCTCCTCCTACCACCTTCTCCCTCCGTCACCCTTCTCCCTCCACCCCTCTCTCTCTACTCCTCCCTCCTTCTCCCTCCTTCTCCCTCCGTCACCCTACTCCCTCCTCCCCACTCTCTCTACTCCTCCCTCTACCTCCTCCTCCCTCACCCTCCTCCTCCATCGCCACTCTCCTCCTCCCATCACCACCACCCTCCGCCGACCACCATTGAGAACAGCTATGAAAGAAATTTGAAAGATCGCTAACGGACACTAGGCCTACGTATAAGCAAGTCGATTCATCAGTTTTTTTTGGTTCGAGTATTAAATACTAAATTAAATAAATTTTATTAAAATATCAAAGTTTGTTGTGTGTCATGATTATTTGCGGATCTTTTGCGTTGTAATAAATGACAACTAATAATAAGTACAACACCCTAATTACACAACAAGTTGGATATTTTAATAAATAACTGGCCCCAGAGAAAAACCACATAACCCTAAAGAATCACTTTCTTTGTTTTAAACGGTATATAAAAGGCCTCGTCATAGTGCACTTTTTGATACCATCCCCACATCCAACCCTCCTCTTAAAAAGTGCCTGGGCGAAGTGGTCTCAATGACATAAGTCATTTGAACGATAAAATGACCGCTGTAAAGTACTTAAAAAATGCTCTGCTGTTGAGTTCATGAATTCCGACTTAAGTGGATTTTTTCTGAACGGACGGACGGATTTTTTTTATTCGATTTTCTGAATGTACGTAGGTACCTACTTATCTTGAAACGTTCAATAAATGTAAATTAGAAATTAAAAAGCATTAAATTAAAGGAATAGGTAAATTGTAAGGTTGTAATAATGTAAATTGTAAAATTTTAAATTGTAAATTGTATACGTTAAATAGGTAAATTTAAGACAGTGTGATTGTCCGAGCATTCTGACATGCGGTTTTTCACGAGTTTGTTTGGTTAGCGAAGTACTTTCAAGTTCAAAGTGTCCACATTCTGAGTAGGTACATAATCTGTATTAAGTACCTATTTATGTTCACTAATATTATTCTATAAAATTATAGAATAATATTAGTGAACATATTTTAATGTAATTTTACACATATTTAAGCACAACTCCTCCCCTCAGCGCATGTTTTACTTGAAGAGGGGAGTAGCATTTGTCGTAGCTACATTGTGACCATTTTCTTATTTTCGTTAAATAAATGCAAAAACAAAAAAACAAACGTAAACCAACAAATTTTGAGAAGGGGGCTAAAAAAATGTTTTCTTTGGTCGATTCCAATGGTTCAATATCGAAGATAATAAACAAAAAACGACAAACATCGCAGTTAAAACATGTAAAATGAGCGAGCAGGATCTCAAATAATTGTCGATTTTTCGATAATTTTCTCGTAATCTTCTTCTTATTGGATTTCTTGGCGCGCTTCTATAGTGGCGGACCCCCCCTCATTTCAAAACGCAGCCTGAGATATCCTTCAAAAATCTTCCCACCAAGTTCCTACAGGCCCTTAATGGGAGGGGGAACACCATATCACGGAAATGGTTTTCTGTACACATTTGTATAGGATTCATTTCAGATAATAGTCTAATATTCAGTATAATGTCAAAACGTTTTTTGACTCCATATCAGCGTTCAACAAATCATACTGCCGTTAGAACAAAATTTGTTCTTATTTCATAAGAACTGCTGACTGTTCGTCCAAAAGTCATGAATGATTTCAGCTATCTTTGAGTGGTTCAAATCCCACTGATAGTAGGCCTGATGGACCACAAATACTCGTACCAACCATACTTATCATCAATGCTCCCTATAAAGGGCGAACCAGCGTCCCATGAAATCGGGTTTTGACCTAATTCGATTTCCCCCGTCAGAGTGCTGGCCCGAGATCGCCAGCGTTGTTCAGAGTGTTCGATCGCCGCGTTTGGACCCAAATTCATTGAAAACCGTTCGCCAACGGCACGCAGATTTCATTACGCCGAACAGACCCGGGCGAGCGGTTTCTCGGCGTTTTCCGCTCCGAGGAACGATTTAGTTTCGGAGTCGAAAACTGGAATTCGCGTCTCCCTTTGTTTTGTCACTCTGGAGCCTTATCTCTCAGCTTCGCTCTAGGATGAACATCTTGAAAGGGCTCGGGGAACGAGGGCCAACATGGGATTACAATGTCTCGTCTCGACATTCCAGCATCCCCGATCAGGCTCATACCCCGTGCGAGCAGAACAGTTTTGTGTCCTCAATATCAAAAGTACGGGATGCACGAAGAACGAAAATTAAAACAAACACTATTAAAACATACACGTCGTGGTCAAATCAGTATGGCGTATCTCAAAAAGTTGCATTTTGGGCTTTTTAAATCCATGGATCCGTAATTTGGTAGCGGATCTTATGGAAACACAGCTTTGACAAAATCCTCACCTAACAGAAAAAGCTGAAATCGTGTAGTTGGTATACTCAGAAACATCAAATATCGGTTTTTTCCATTGATGAAAAGTCGAACCAAAATTTGTTGCAATTTTTAAGCAATTTGTTTCGATTAGGCGTAATACACTATATCGATAGTAAAAGTGTAAAAGTCCGTATGTTGAAAAATCAAAACTTTACAGGAGACGAAAAAAACTTCCTTAAGTCATTTTAATGAAGCTTTCGGAGGTTTGTATTGATTTGGTTGCAAGGTGATCAGAGTCATGTCAAACCACTTTCAATTTATATTTTACCAAATTCGCGTATTTACGCCACTTTGCCCAACTTACGGAGTTTTACCTAAAACCCAGAATAAACTTACGGGGTTTTACACGAAAAAAAACCCTGGACATAGAAGAAAAAACTCTGCAAATTCTTGACACAACGGTTTATTATCTTCCTTGTGCAGATCACCCTTCTGTCTATACCAGACTGTGTTGCAAATCGGCACCATACCATATTCTCACCGTACTCATACCATATCTTTCCTATCATACCGTACTGTACTATACTAAATCATACATACAATAATATACCATACCATACTCATACCATGTCGTACCAAAATTCGTTTTGAACCCCTTCCCCTTGACCTAGGGTTATGAAAAGTTTCGAGGACCATTGTGGGGTTGGTCGAAACCCATAAAAAAAATTTCGTAATTTTAACTCAACGCTAACTGGGCAAAGTGCCGCGGAGGCGTACGGCGTCCCCTGCCAGCCGTCTTACGTCATACGCTCGTGCGTCATAGGCTCTGACGTACTTGTTGGCCACCTGCCAGCCGTCTTACGTCATACGCTCGTGCGTCATAGGCTCTGACGCACTAGTTAGCCTCCTGCCAGCCAACTTACGTCATACGCTCGTGCGTCATAGGCTCTGACGTACTTGTTGGCCTCCTGCCAGCCGTCTTACGTCATACGCTCGTGCGTCATAGGCTCTGACGTACTTGTTGGCCTCCTGCCAGCCGTCTTACTTATAGATATCATGGAATAACTCGAATTTACGCTGAGGAATAGCTCGAATTTACGCTGAGGAATAGCTCGAGATTTGTTGCAAAATTTCAAATTTGATTATTGAAACTGATTTGGAGCAAGTACCTCTAGGAGGGGCCTTTGTTCGATTTTCGAAATTTCAAACACGGTGGTCATATTTGTCAAATTTGTGATAATAATGCTTCACTAATAATCCATTGGAATCGGACAATTTGGTTTAACCCATCTCAAATTTGTGGGTTTACGATTCAAAAAATGTAGAATCGAATTTTAAAAGAATCCGTCCGTTCACGTCACTTTGCCCAGTTTGAGTGGTACTCGTAAAATGGAAATTCGGGTTACTCGATCGGACCACCCCGAGGATGATCCTTGAAACTTTTCGTAACCCTAGATCAAAAGAAGGAGTTCAAAATGAATATTGAAATGATGTAAACGTGGAATCTCAAAATTTTTGAATGAATGTTTGTTCAACGTTATACATAACGTTGAACAAACATTCATTCAAAAATTTTGAGATTCCACGTTTACATCATTTCAATATTCATTTTGAACTCCTTCTTTTGATCTAGGGTTACGAAAACGTACGTGTACAAATTTGAATTGAGTTCAGTTCAGAGACAATAAGCCGTTGTGGAAAAAATGGCAAAGTTTTTGTCTGTTTCAATGTATTTGCATTTTATCGTAATTGCAAGCTGGCGCCTCGAGTGGGACAAGGAGCATCGGAAATTAATACCAAAAGTTCAAATTTGCACAAACAATCTGTCCAGAAAGGCTATGTTGGGAGAGGATTTGAGGGGGGGGGGGTGAAGAAATACCCATAAACCCTCATTTTAAAGGTTTTTTCATGCAGAACACGATGAATGAGTCAAAATTGCAATATCTTATTCCGTTCCCAAACTGGAGCACTTTGAAGATGAAGAAACGTGGTTGGTACAGAAGATGTTCTTCATGGTTAGTCTGCTCTAATCTGATAACGGAATGAGATATCCCAATTCTGACTTCACCATCGCGTTAAGCGTTGAAAACTCTGTAAGCTGAGGAGGGTTTAGGGGAGTTTCAAGTGGGTGCCAAAAAAGGTGACCAAACTTATTATGGAACCCGTAAAATGGAGACATTTGACATAAAACCAGTTATTTCTTCGAAAATTCGCTCTTATAGCCATGTTGCACGACTATGATATTTTCATTACTTCCAAAGCAAATAAATACTGGACATGAAATTTTATGTAGATCCCAAAAGGGATATTAAAAACACCGCTGTACATCCACAGAACCACAAAAGTGGGGTTTCTTAGGGCTATTTAGGATATTTTTTTTAGAGTCTTTGAGGGTTATCGGAAAATGCAGGTCTTACAGCGGGGAGAAGAGTGTGTTGTAAAAACTTTTCAATTTAGCTTGGAAACTTTCCAAGGATGGGACCGCTTAAACCGCAATCTACCGCAAACTGTTACGGCCGTATCGCAACGAGTACGAAGTTAGTAGTAGCCAGAATATCCGTTCTTAGGACAGGGGAAATTGTCGGATAACTCGAAACGGCTTCGGTCCACGGAGTCGTGTTAGGTGTATAAAGATCGGTAGGATGAAAAGTAGGGAGTTGTGAGAGTGAAGGGTTTGATGGAACGTGTATTAAGAACGTATAATCTGAGTGAGGCGTTTTGGTTTTTTTTAAATATATATTTCCAATTTGTACATTTTTGAAATACATGAATAACAATACAAATATTCGAAGACAAAAATTTGATCACTCCTCACAAATAAAGTTAAAGAAATTAATCCCCAATATGGGCACATGTCCGTGGTAGGGGGTAGCACGTTCTAACAGTCATCAGCGTATTAACATATGAATATATTATTATTACATCTTATTATAATCATTAATCACCATCATAATCATCTTGTCACATACTACTTTAATCATTACGACATACCTAAAAAAAAAATTGAGATTTCAGAAGTTTATTGGTGTTTTTGACTTCACTTTTGACCAGTCTCTCCCTCAGTTGGACGGGTAGATCATTAAAATGTAGGAGCCCCTTATAGTTATAATAACAATTATTGTTTTGCGCTAACGCTGTAATGAAAAGGTAGATCTGTTAGCAAAACAGGGTTCGCAAACTGAAACGCAGTTGAACAATCCGGCCATGGCTGAGAAGTTGATTTTCCAAATCACCAAAAAGTACAAAACCTATATGATCTCTCTCTCATAATTTGTGTAATCCGTTGGAGTTCAATTTATTTTGAAGTTTTCTGAAAAGAGGAACAGACGGAGCGAAGCGATTAGTTTCATTTACAGTTCAGATAATTGGCTTTCGTGTTTTGTCAATTCGGTCCAGCTCGGAAGGGTATGCACTACTCCATGCCAGCAAACAATAAGTTTGATCGATTCTACTAGGGCAAAGTAGATTTGTCGCAGCAAATCATCACTAAGAATATTTTTTAGTTTAAAGCAGACGTAGAGAAATTTACGTAATTTTTTATTAGTTGATTCTATTTGCGTATGCCATTTCAAATGTCGGTCAAAGAATACACCCAGGTACCTTGCTAGTGATACTGAAGTGATAATCTCACAGTAATCACAACAGTAATGACAAACAGTAATCACAGTTTGATAATATCACAATATTATGAGATATTGCGCCGCCTAAAATACGACCGCGTTATCGAGACAACCAACTAAATTTAGGAATCACGGGGTCATCCAACTCGTTCGAAATGCTCACCGCGTCCTATAATTTGCAACATTTTCATTAATCACGTCTGACGAGGGGCATAATGAATTTTACTTCGCTTGCGAGATGAGACCATTAACCGCCGCTGATGCTCCATCGGAAAGATAAATCCCGAAGTATTTCCAGGGAAAGGGATTGGCGTTGATTGATGTCTCGATGAGGGCCATCGGAGGGCCGTCGACTGCCCCAGGTCTCATCGACGCCTCGTTCATCACCTTGACGGACATTACAAGTGTCTGATCGCTGGAAAGGAGCTTCGCGGTGTATTCGAAAGGGGATCCAAATATTTATGAGATTGATCCTCGTACATGGAATAAAGAGCGAACTACAACAACAAAACCCCAATACCTTCTGTGGAAGAGTTTTCTGTGTGTTCCATCGTATTTTGACGAAATACCGTTTCAACAAATGCCTACTCGAAACCAATAAGTATATATTTTTTTTACATAACCATGTACCATTTATTTTTCAAAATTACAATATCGCACCTCAAGGATAGGAGTGTCCCCCCAAAAAACACTCCGTGTAAAAAAGCCTCAAAGCAAATATCATTCTTCAGAGGCCGGAAAAAGTTATGATATCCACTTTCCCTGCCCGCCCTTTTCCTCAATAAGGAGATGTTCTTCACGGTTCAACTGCTCAAATCTAACGAAGGGGTGAGGTATCGCAATTCTGACCACCATCTTGTTAGCGTTGAAAAATCTATAAATCTATTATTGCTCCGAAAATCCCCTTTGTGGAGACTGTGGATTTTTGACATTTTATGTCTTTGCTTTGGCACATTAAAATAAAAAACTGTCACGAAAAAGTATCCTCGAAAAGCGTTAAGTACCTACATTTTACGATAATTTTCACTTACAACCAAGCCGTTGCTAGGGAAATGAAACTTCTGTAGTTTTCATCGAACAAAAATCGTTCTCCATTCGATCGAAAGCTCTCGAATTATAACGGATTTCTTGCGTATTTGTTCTTGGTATTTATGTCAGACTTATATATATTTTTATGTTATTTATAAATAGATATAGTGAACACTGCCGCTTGTTTTGTGATCAATTGCTTGAGGTAATTTGTTACTGAACGGTTTATTAAGATTGGATATTATTAATATTGACATAAAATGTCCCAATGCGTTGCAGACTCGTATGCAAGCATTTAGTTATAAGAAAGTTTTTTCTTTTCTCTCTCTTTTTTTAGTTATTATTATTTACCAAAGGCTCGAACCTCCGGCGGACAGCTCAACCAGCTACGCTGTAATGTTTTTATTATTAACACGGTCAATATCAATTCAGGTACCCTTGATGAATGGTACGAGTATATTCGTGATAAAATTTCCTATTAGTCCTCCTACCATAAAGGTTTTTCTTTTTTCCTTTTTTGAATTTATTTGCAGATTCCTTGATAGCGACTAAATGAAGGGTAGAAATGTTGGAGTGACAATCTAATTCGTGTGCGTACGTCAATAACTGGAGAACTTCTTTGTAGGTACCCGTTTAATTACCCTAGAACATGATTGTGTTTGAGCTTTGAACAAAAGTTTTCACATTCGCCTCGTATACGGTCGAGGATATTTGGAATGGAAATATGTCGACTGAACGTACTCTTCAGACAAGACACATTGTCGATTTGGAGGGTGAGCAAATTGGAACAAAGAGTTTCAGACGGCGAATACAATCCAATCATGAACCGAAGGTGTGAAAGAGTGAAAGAACAAATCGGATATTCTTATCGCCGGGCTCACGCTTCGTAAACCCTTTTGAAACGCCAAAAAGTCTCATATTTCACGGAGGAGGTGAACAGAAAAAAAAAATCAGCCATTAAAACCGTAGCGGATCGAACCTTCGTCGAACAAAACCGAACGTCGGTGACCAATCAAGGGCGACCTCGAAGGCTCCTAGTCGACAATGGTCGCTAGAGAAGGGTCAGGGCAGACAGGATTCGGGATTACATCCAATTACAGGGAGCCGGTGCTGCGCTCTTTTTTTCCATTCGAATTGGAGGTACCTAGTAATTAGTGCGACAATAAGACCTGATTTGAGCCGTCTGGAGGTTTTTGGATGTTGATTCGGGTCGTCCAATCCCGTCCTGATTTTATTGACTGGTTGTATCTCTATTTAGAAAGGAGACCGCAGGAAATTAGTGAACAACCGATTAGCTACAACATTTTAGCGGATTCCGAACAAACGCCTTTATTTGAGGCATTCCGGGCGTTCCAGTCGATTCGGTGGACAACAATAGCGTTATACTAGCTGACGGGCAGAACTCGGGGTGTGTCCATCTACCTCTGTAACCTGTCCCGGACGAGCAGAACTCGGGATGGAACCATCTGCCACTCTTACCTTTTATACCTGCATTACGGGTTATACCTCTTACATGTCCCTTTGCAAACCCTTATAATCTTAAATACCAAAATTAATATTCATCTGCCCCACGGGAAGGAAGAATTTAAAATGTTTATAGTTAGGCTTCCCTATAAACCCCCACCCCTACGCATCGGATCCGGAAGTGAACCCCCCTATGCCCTTTAAACATCCCCTATGGTCATGAAACATTTAAATACGGGAGAAAAGTTTGATCCATTGAGCCGTTTTCGAGAATTTAAATTTTTTATAGTTAGGCTTCCCTATGCTTCGGATCCGGTAGTGAACCCTCTTATGTCCTTCCCCGATAACGGAAACATCTCACTACGGGAAATGGGTTCGATCCGTTGAGCCGTTTTTGGGAATTTTAATTTTTTTATTTCGGCTTCCCTATATACCCCCACCCCTATGCATCGGATCCGGTAGTGAACCCTCATATGTCCTTCCCCGATAACGGAAACATTAAAATACGGGAAATGGGTTCGATCCGTTGAGCCGTTTTTGGGAATTTTAATTTTTTTCATTTCGGCTTCCCTATATACCCCCACCCCTATGCACCGGATCCGGAAGTGAACCCTCCTATGTCCTTCCCTAATCACGGAAACATTTAAATACAGGAGAAGGGTTCGATCCATTGAGCCGTTTTTGCGTGATTGAAGGACAGACAAACAAACAGACACCAAATTCAAAATCGGCATGGTTCGACTCGATTTCACGTGATTTGAATTTTGACCTTCAAAGAATTATTCTCTGACACACTGGCGTTCCCTATAGCCTCAGGAATCCGAAAAGCTGAAAATGGAATTGAAAAGTTGAATTGGTGATATTTTATATAGAGTGTCTTTATTTCTAAAATTAAACTCTTACCGAGATATAGGTGATTAAGAGGTCGTGGTTTGTCGTTGGTAATTAAATTAATTTAAATTTTAAACGATAAAGAAGGCAGTGGGCAACCAGAAAAGAACCTCTTTCACCTCTCGGTTTCCGCCGGCTTTGACTCTTGATGTTGGCGGTGATCATTTATAATACACAAAGGACCGAGTCTTTTATGAGCCTCATGAAAAGGGTTCATTTTACAAATTAAACGATTTAATGGTTTTAATGGTAGCGTGTTGAAGGTTTGTAAAATATTCTTTTGATGGTCGAAAATTGATGAAATGTGACTGTCCAAATTCGTCAAATGATGATTTGAAAACTTATGTTGCAGATTACTACGACGCAGACGTGAATAACGTGGGTCTCGGAGGCGGAGGCGGCCCTTGTCTGGGAGCAGCGTTTCTTTTGGTGAGAATAAGTATCAGCTGATTGGTTTTACTAGTACTAAAATAATTAAGCCAGCCTACAGTGGTATTTAGCAAGGTATGTATCTAAGCACATTTCCATCTTATACAGTTTTACTCATGCTACTCCCTTGCCGGCTCACAAAACTACACTGGGCGAGGCCTGCCTGCAGTGTTGCCAGATACTTGGCGGGTGGATTCGCCGAAAGAGCGAGCTCTCGAATAGCCCAAAGACGCGAGAAAATTTAAAAAAAAGAGCCCAATTCAGCGACTTTTTCCGTGCCGTATTTGTATTTTTGTTTCGTCCGACGAATACGAAAGGTCAATATCGATACCAACTCTCGAAACTTACTGCCAACATAAATGTCGTGAAAAACTAAGATGAAACGATCGTTTTCGCAAAAGTAGCCCAAAACTTGGGATTGGAAACCTTTGTAGCCCAATTGGCGAAAAGTAGCTGAAGGCAATTTTTGATCGCCATTTGACCGTACGAAATAGCCCAATCGGCGAAAAGTAGCCCAATCTGGCAACACTGGCCCAGCCCTTACCACTCCCGGCTTTTTCTCAACAGAACTATCTCACAAGGACAATACTTCTGAAGTAATCAATGATCAAATGATCCATTTGAAATATTTGAGCAAACTTTTAGATAAATTGGTCCAGTTACACAGGCTGTGGACCCGCCAAAGTGGCCAAAATTAGTCTAAATTTCAGTTTTTTGCTCCTAAAATTTACTTGAGTTGAGATAAAGGATTAAATCTTTCGAATGGCTCTGGATCGTGTTATAAAAAACTTATGTGCAAAAGTTCGATTGGTCCTTTACCCAGGATGTAGACTCGTCAAAGTGGCCAAAATTAACCTAAAATTTCAATTTTTTCGGGTTGGTTTAATTCTTTAAAAAAAGTACTGCCTAATGTTGAAACGAAACTGTGCAAAATTTCAAAATTACCATGGTACGGGTGAAAACCCGGGGTTTTGAAGTTATAACTCGGCCCCCTTTAGACATAGCGACTAGAAACTTTCAGGGCTTCTTATTATCCACACCAAGAAGATCCTCGCCAAATTTCAAGTTGATCGGTCAAAAAGGTGCCGATGGATATCTGAAAAACGCGATTCGTGACGTCAGGTAAACATACGTCCGTAAACATACTCGTACACTTCGTATCGTTCGTTTTTCTCAGCAGGACGCTACCACGGTCCTATGTATTCTCTTCGGAAATCTATTGTTAAGGGTCAGAGTTCGACCACGTGTGATAACCAGACATCGAAAGCGCTAATCGCAGAACTCAACGTATTACTTCTCTCACTCTCGCGTAGTAGTTTAGTCGAGATACCTTACAGTATTGGAACAGTTACAATAGCGATACCTTCTCAAAGAAGGGATAAAAATCCCCAGAAACAACTTCGACAGCTTAATCGAAGACCACTCGACTCCAATTCGGATAGAAACACAATACTCGACATTTCCTTTTTCTAATGGACGGGAACAACGCGAAGAGAAAGGGAGCTCTTCGGAGGAAAAGACAAACATCTAAAGAGGAGGATTAATTCTTCTAAAAACACTCGAGTAAGGGGCGGGTTTGGCTTTTCGTGTCAGAAATCGAGTCGTTAAAGTTGAATCGGGGATTGGCTAACTGCTATTGATCGTTCGTTATCGGAGAAGTCTGCGGGTGTATTACCTTCAGACATTTCCGAGGAACCGCGTCGAAAAGTGGAAAGCAACGTTGCCGAGAAGGGGATTTTGTTGAACGGATGATATAAACAGTTTGGTATCATGCAAGCCCGTGTAATGATTACGGAGAAAAGGGTAAAATCAAGTGGGTAACAACTCAGTAGTGAGGGATGGAGACCGTTTGAATGGAAATGGTCGTGAGCGAAAATTCGACGGTACGAGGATTATTTTTGGAGCTCTCGAACGAGCGAATTCATCCTGAAGGATTCGTTCATATGCACTGGGCAAGTTCATTTATATTTTGAGGGCGTCCTCGAAGTTTTTTTGGGGCGTTCAATATCGCAAAATTGACGCCCTAAGTCTGAATGGTAAAACGTTTGTAGTGCTCGATTTTTTGAACGAACAAAACTTATTGACAGCCATCGTGAATTTTAATGCAAATAATCTTAGGTAGAAACTTCTTTGATTTATCGAAGTATCAATTAGGCACCTAACCACACTTTGATATATAAAAGAAGGTTCTTACTGACAAGCCAATCATAATTTGTGTGGCCCCTCAGAGCTTTTGTTTGGTTTATTATTTTCAGTTTTCTATGACATCGACCAAGAACAGAAAAAAGGGCAACTCAATAAAAAAATTTTTCAACGTGAAGATGTAAATGAATGCAAAATGAAGGCGCGGAATTCCAGAGGCTTATTAAAACCCGATCACCTAGCCAGCCAGCCCTCTGACGTCATAGGCTCTTACGGCATAGGCTGTGACGTACTAGTTGCCCTCCTGCCTGTCATCTGACGTCATACGCTCGTGCGTCATAGGCTCTGCCGTACTAGTTGGCCTCCGGCCAGCCGTCTGACGTCATACGCTCGTGCGTCATAGGTGCGTCTGACGTAGTGGCCCGCCTGTAGCTTGTTTTCTGACGTGATCTGAGGGAAAGGGTGAATCAAGGAAACAAATTTTTCCGTAGCAACGAATCGGTTGTAAGCGAAAATCATCAGAAATTTTCGTGACGATTTCGTGTAGACGCTTTTGTGTAACGTTTTTCGAGTTACGAGTATGTGCCAGAGTAAAGACATAAAATGTCAAAAAGTGGTTTTCCGTTTCAAGATACGTTTAAATTTTGGAAATTTTATACGGGCTCGGGCCCTTGAAACGTTTTCGTTGCCCTGAATCAATAGGAAAGAGTTCAAAACACGGGTTGACATTTTCAAAACCTCGTACCCCGTCACCATCGCTGAGCAAGTCGCCGACTACCCCACTTCACTGGGGGATGTCCTTATCATATCAAATAATTTCTTTGTTAATTGTTGAATAAATGAAAAATACTTGGAAAAATGTAAAATATTATACTGGAAAATATTATTCCGCCTTCCTTGACAAGATCTGTCGGGAACGGAAACGGGAAGTTCTAGGAAAACAACGAAGATAGTGCCGGAAGCAGACTGTGCGTTGAATAAAGGGAAGTCAATTTTTCGAAACACAAAAGACGGAAGAAAATTAATTTAAAGAGATAAAAATTGTTCCCGATATTGGTTCCAGCTGGAGAGAAAAAAAAAACAATAGACATTTAATAAAGAATACTTCATTAAAAGAAAGTTGAACAGCTTTTGAATATAAACAGTTTTGTGTCTTTGTAAATGGAATAAGAACAACAACATATTATCAAATGGTCTCAAGACGCTTCAATTTCCACTTTTCCGAACATTGATTCCAAGATGAGTTTGATTTTTCGTTTCTAAGTATTTTAATGTCACAGTGTATTGTCCTAAATAAGTGAACCAATATAATCGCAATGGCTCTACGTGGACGATTCAATACGTCGGGTAGAGCTAAATAAATGCTCCCCGCGGATACATTGGATTCAAGTTGGTCCTGAGTAAAACGATGCACCTGTGTGGCAGATACCTAATAATTGCTACTGACAATTTCTAAATGTAGCAAACGAATTTAGAGTATTTCTACGAGACTGTTTAGAGACTATTAAATAGAGACTGTTTAGAGACTATCTAAGAAATTTTCAATGTAGCAAACGAATTTAGCAATGTAGCAAACGAATTTTCAATGTAGCAAACGAATTTAGAGTATTTCTACGAGACTGTTTAGAGACTATTAATAGAGACTGTTTAGAGACTATCTAAGAAATTTTCTTCTCGTATTACTGCAATGGATCTAACTGCAAATCTTACACAGATATAGTATTAATGACCTACCAATTATTGGTACCTATGTCATAAAATTTATTTTTACTATATTATTTATTATTATTATTATTTTTACTAAATTATTTAATACTATATATGTCATAAGTACTATATCTGTGTACTAGTATAGTACTCAGGTTCCTGCGCAGAAAACCTACTCGAACGATCTCTCAAGTTATGTAATGTTGACTGAGGTTTTTTTTTATTCATAAAAATATAATCCTACTACGTTCTAATTCGAATGAACCAATTTGAACTTCTCTCGTGACTTTGTATCGATAATGCGATTCCGTCATTTATAACTTCAAGAAACCCCACTTAAACTTCTCTGAGAGTTGTTAGTGCGAAACGGCCTGCTAAATCAGGGCGTTTTTTTCCTTCGATATTACGTAAAACACAAAAAGGGACGGAAAAACTATGTTGGTTCTGACTTCGGGGCTGTATAAAAATGTTACGACTAGGAAAGTAATGAAAGTCGTTGAGCGGTAATTGGCAGGGCTCAAGTCCCTGATATTTATATTTTCAAAGAAATCGTTATATAAAAAGTATTTTGTTATATTGTCTGCTTCAGGAGAACATCCCAAGGTAACTTTCATGTTTCAAATAAAAGTGGAATATGAATTACAATTTATCAACTCTCTCCAATAGGTAATACGTGTAATAACATAATTATCCAAAAGGCCGTTAATCTATTGAAATTAATAGCTAATTGTTATTAATAATAATTAACACATACTGGATACCGATATTAATCATTTCAATAAATTAGGGGTACTCATGGTCCCATTCGACCGTTTCCACGTCGAATCGTCGAAAACCGAAATACACTATCGCTCAACGCGGCTTCCAGCGAAAACCGAATCAGTTCTCATCTTCATTTGGGGAGTTCTTATCCGATAACACAAGCTTCGGAAAGTGCCGCAATGATCGCTGCTACGTTTCGATTATTCGACATTAGGGACGGCCATCGATAGCCAACATATCGATATTCGATAGTACTGGAGGTGAGGTATCTATGACGATATTTATCGTATAGCTCAGTATCGATACTTTCTACGACCGATAGTATCGATCAAAAATATCAATATTTGCTAAAATATCGGTTGAAAAACATTCACTATGTAAATATAAAAGACTATGTAAATACCTACTCCCAACTGTAATGTCAATTTTCTGGCAATGAGTTTTTGACTATAGTTTTCATACCTATTTAAACATAAGTACTTGTTTACGCACAGATGAGTTGAACATAAATTACGACAACGGATTCCCGTTCTTTCCATTTTCCTGTCCAGGCCGATGCTATGATGGACACATTTGGTGAAATTTACTCATGAACGTCCATGGAACTAGTAGAAAGCTCTACTAGTTCACCACAACACTAAGCTCAGATTTTTCCTCATTTTGAAAATGTTTGATATATCGGATACTCAAGTATCGGTACCCGATACTATCTGACTATGCACTATCAATATTAAAATATCGATATAGCGACGAAACATATCGATATATAGATAAAACATATCGATATATCGATAAAACATATCGATATATCGATGAAAATATCGATATATTGGTGAAAACTAACGATATTTCGGTACTATCGATTATTGTTGTACATCCTTATTCGACATCTAATGTTTGACTGTCGACGCCTTTAGCCAAATCGTCGAATTTGATGGAGCGCATGCGCAATGACTCCCTTCGAAACTCAAATTTCGAGGATTCGACGTTGAAGGACCCCTAACAACCGCTTTTTGGATTCGATGACGGAATTTTGGATATCAATGATTATAACTATGATTCATCATAATGAATCGTAATTCGTTATTCCCAATAAAAATCGGAGTAGATTTCCCAGATGTCGCTGTGTGGTTTCAAGGTTCCACCACTTTTCAATGGTTACTTCCCTTCGGTTGAGACTTTTCGACCGTCTCCGGAAAACCGTCATTTTCGTCGGTTCGCCGCGAACGGAAAGAGGCTTCATAGATGAAAATTCTCCATCCGGAGAAATCATTGACATTCTGAGAGGCGTCCAAAAGGACATTTCCTGTATAAGATTCCAGAACGGGACGGCACGTCCTTCGATAACCCCGACAGACCTTCTGGCTCCCCCTCTTTCAACTTGATTCTTGACATTCTGACATTTCCTTTTTCCAGCCAACTCCTTCTTTGTCATGATTCAATTTCTTATTCATAAAACACGACTTCGCAAGTAAAGAATTATTAATAACCGATTCAAAAAATAATAATAATAATAATGATTACCACTCTCTGCAAATTATGAACAAATACCCGTAGGTAGCCAAAAACAAAGACAAAGTTCTCTCATCTCTCTGAATCCAGACACTAAATGGATACTAAACCGCTTCCTTTCAATCAGACCTCTACACCAGGGAATTACATCACGAGGCGGTTATTTTTTCCAACTCCCAATTTCTATTTGCTTCTCTAATTTTACCTTATAATTTTCTCGACTAACAAACCTCAAGCAATCGCATAAAGGCTTATTCAAAATTGAAGGATATCTGGTTCTTTTTCCGAAAAAAAAAAAATTGCAAAAGCAGGTCCAAACCAAGTTGAATACCTCCGGTGTTCAATTTTTGAAAAGAGGAATTATTATGGATAGCAGCTATCAAATGTGTTGACGTTCAATTATTCACGTCCATTTTCACGGGTAAATGTAATATTCAAGTGGGAAAACCTTCCTCCCTCACACGTACCACTACCTTTTTTCCAAACTTTGACAGTCGATGTATATACGCGACCTTTTTCGTTTTTGTTTTTCCAAGAATACGCTCCAGTGTAATACAGTATAAAAGGTCGTACTAAATGACATTGTAGTCAATAAACGTTCGAGCACCAACACCTGTCCCACGAATTCGAAGTTTTTCCCTCACATTTTTTTAATAAAAGCTCAAACATTAATTTTGTCTGCAGCGTTTTTACGATACTATCTCATGTCCTCTGGTTCGTAGTGTGACCTGTGCATTCAATCTTGTCGTGATCCTAAACAATATTGAGTTGAAGACTGCTGAGAAATTATTTGAAAATTAAGTTGGCTCTTTTATTTGAGATTACTGAGTACAGAAGATGTTGACATCTTCGCAAGACATTGTTCGTTACCTACATCGTTCATGTTTCGTTACTTTACTTTTAACTACACTAAATGTCTCTTGTTCAAATGTTCACTACATTCTGTCTGTAAAAATATTCCGGGTCACTAAGACACGACATCAGTGCTGAAGGGTTAACTCTTCGTCAGACTTCCCGATTATATGAATGCAGAACGTTTCTGTGTTGTGTCATTGATCGATTACGATTGTAAAAATGTTGCAGGAATTCGCCCCGAAGACGGACTTCGTCCATATTGACATCACCGGCTCTGGCCTCGTTTCATCCGGCCTTGGATACCCATATCTCAGGAAAGGCCTCATGACCGGCCGCCCGCTCCGCACCCTGGCACAGTTCCTCTGGCAGCTTGCCTGCCCTCACGAGAAAGGAGACGAATGCTGACAAACCGCAGTCATTTCCATCGTCAGCATGAAAGAGAACGAGCCAGTAAAATAAGTCCAGGACAGCCATTCCGCTTCCAATCTGGTCTTAGCAAACAAAAACAACAGACCTCATAAAATCTACCCGACTTAATAGAAGGAAATTGTTCCATCCGTGACAAGAAGAATATCCAGCGTGTTTCTTCATTCGCTAGAGAGAAAAAACTAAGCGTTTTATAAAGTAGCGAGTATTTCGCAATACACCATCTAATAACCACACGAAACCCATGTTTTACCTGTCCCATTGGACGAACATCCGATTGAACAAATCTCACTGGCTCAAAATCTCAAAAATCTGACTCAGAAAATCGTTTTTGAATTTGCAACCAACTTAACAATCAATCGATCTTCATAGTCGAATCATAATACTCCGCAGGGATCCTTATATCAAAATTCAATGGTTCACTCCCACCCTAATATTGCGTCGATTTCGTCTCTGGTTTTAGCGAATTTTTGGGAGGGGGGGGGGGGAGTTTTAAGCGGGGGAAAAATTACTCATAAATTCCCAAAATGGAACAGTCTGACAAGTGACACCACATTTTAAAGGTGTTTTGTGCTGAACACAATGGTGAAATCAGAATTGCGATATCTCATTCCGTTCTCAAACTGAACACTTGGAAGATGAAGAAACGTGATTGTTAGTTGAGATATTCTTCACTGTTCATCTGCTCTAATCTGATAACGGAATGAGATATCAAACTTCTGACCACCATCGTCTTCAGCGTTGAAACTCTATAAGCTGAGGTGTTACACGGCCGAAAATCGAGACAACATTTATTACAAAACCAGTAAAATGGAGACGTTTTATATAAAACCAGTTGTTTCTTCAAAAATTCGCTCTTATAGCCACGCTGCATGTTTTCTATCTTTGAAGAAATATAAAGTTTCAGAAGAACCAAGCAGACATACAAATATACTCGTAAATTGGAGTGGAGTTATCAACACAGGTTATTGTGTTTTGCACAACAATCTTATTCATAACCGAACCTCGATACCTGTTACAGTAGTACTTCCATAGATATATATTGTATTATATATATATATATATTTGTGTGTGTGTATATATTTTTTTTTTCACGATAGACTTGTAGTGGAGCAGGCGATAAACAAGATGCCCATAAAGCTTAGTTCACCGCCTCCTCGCACGAAAGTAGAGAAAACTAAGGACGCGGTGCACTGTGATTTACGGCCGCCTTTATCGCCTTCGTCATTACATGGTGAATAACGTGGTATGGTATATGAACTTAGAATTTCACTTTATCAACTTTTTGACGGCCTTCCAGAAGAAATAACCCCAAGTATTTCTTTATAACGGCCCCATTTCCCCTTTTACCCGTGGAGTAGCTGATTGGATTAATTATAGGCGTTTAATGGCTGGCGAGCAATGCCTCGTTATAATAATACAATTAAGTTCCCGGTTGTTCCATCTGTATGATGGGGGTTATTCGCCTAGAGGGTGTTCAGATTACCCCTTTACCGAATCGGAACCTCTGACAAAACCTTTTTCTTTATCTTCATCCTGACATTACTTTTTGTTCTCCAGCAGTAAGTACCTTTCAGTAGTTCCTTTACGATGGGGATTGTCTCCTTAAAGTTATTCAGATTATTTTTCTTTAATTAAAATTGCACAATACGTTACAATGAGTTGGACGGTTCTCATGTTTTTGATAGAACCACTTGAGATTGGGGCAGCTCTACTGACACAGAGTCTCGAAACGCCCATAACTGAGCAATACTTATGTGCAGATGGCCAACTGCACAATATGTGCAGATGGCAATGAGCTGAAATTTGTTGGTATTGCCACAGGTGGTCTCGTATGTGTGTAATCAAAATTCTATGTCGCGTATGCGCATACCTGTCGTGACACGCCGACTCACTGACAACTGCACAAAGAAGAGTGGTTCGTTTTCGTTGCCGCGTTTTACGCTGTATCATTTTTAGATCATTAAATGATCAAATTCAATCACAAATGCTGCTACCTGACGACTCCACCTCCTCTCCTACATAAGAACGTATGACATTCCTAGTTGAATATAAACAGGCTTCCCCCGAAACCCTGCAACGCCAGCACTCACCTCAACTTCCCTCCCCTGTTTACTCTTCACCAAAATGAAGAGTTCATTTCCGCGGCGAAAAACTCACCAAACCGCTGAAGGAAAGCTTTGGAACTTTTCAACCGTTCAACTGAAACAAGAGTTCGGTCTGAAAACACCGGAGGAAAAAACTTCCGTCTAACTTCTCGCCGGAATTAAGTGACACCTCCCTGTGTCCCTCACTGACTTGCCCAAAGAATGCCCCAAGTTGATCCCGCTTTCCACTGAATTACAACCACTTTTTTTTTGCGAGTACGCGAACATCCCTTTGGGGTGTTTACGGATCGACGTGTGAAAACTTTTGGTTTTTCACGACCCAAGCACATTTTCCGCTTCATTTAAGCCAGAAGTTTTCATCCGCGAAAGTGAGAGCAGGAGGAAGACCAAGAAGTTTTCACCCACCTAAAATGATGTGATAAATGTACCTATTTTTCCAACCCAAAGTGGGTTAATTTAAAACTTTTGTTCGCTAGATTTCAGTATGTGACGCATCAAATTTTCATTTAATATCAAGAATGGTCTAACCAATTTGTTACACTGGGTTTTTCAGTGTGCTGAATCCAAATCTGAAACCCGTTTTTCGCTATCAGGCCTAGTATTCAGATATACCTCGAAAAAGAAAGTTAAAAATTAATTGGGTCTTTTTCAAGTGATATTTGTTTATTTCATTAATTTACACATTTATTTATTATTTTTTACACTGGTTTTTGTGGTGCTGATTTTACCACTCAAGCGTAGCTAGAAAATTGGTATATTAGCTATATCTCAAAACTAGACGTGATACGCGAAGTATATCAACAGCCTCGCTGCAAAAGCCTGTAAGAATAATTTTTCCCGAAAATAAGGTTTTGAGCTTCACAGGTAAATTATGATATCATTCTAACATGCTTTGAAAAATGCACATGAGACAAAACTTGTCCTTTCGTTAAGGGGTTAATAATATAATACGGGCTTCAGAGGGTTAATAATATTCAATCTTAATAAACCGTTCAGTAATTAAGTAAAAAATTTATTTTTGATCACATTGATTGTCGTTTCAGTTAGACAAATGTCACCTACAAGAAAACCGAATAACGAGAAACGTCAATCGATCGGAAAAACGTGTTCAAAGTAGCTGTTCAGCACTATGAAAATCGGCCTGCGCTACAGCGTGGTTTTTCTTGATTTACTTTCGAGCCCTTATTGAGAACAATCGGCCGGTTGGACGCTCAAATACTCCTCAAAAACTCTTGACCTGAATCTATTAAAAGTTGTATAACAAAAACTTTACCGTCCATTGAAAGTTTCCGATGAAAAGCGTTTTGAAAATCCACCAACACTTCCTCGACCCAATCGGAGATGGTAGGCCCAATTTCAAAGTTTCCCCCCCCCCCCCTTGGTCAGTTCCAATGGTTTATTACTGGAAATATCCACCCAAAATGGAATTTCTTCCGACCTTTCGAGGATTATTAAATAATTCTGAGACCCAGTCGAGAGGTTTCAGATTACAATTGTTAGTGTCCATCCACCGACATTATTTTCAATTAACGTGCAAATACGAGTGAAATCCGTTTACATAATTTCTCCTCTCGAAACCCGTCGCACTTTCTGCGTCGTGTTATTCCACTCGACGTTTTCACCCGTTTTATAACTTTAAATTGAGAAGTCGTCGAGAAGGAAATAAAACCGGTTAATATTCTGTAGTCGTGCGAGGAAAATGTTTTAGTTTGCTGGGGGCGGCCAAAGGATTAATTTTGGTTGAATTACACAACATCGGTTGGCCCCAGGCGGTAGGTATCCGAGGTTTCGCATGAATAAGTGGTTTATATTGCAAGTACGGGTACTTGTATTTCGCGACCACCACCGGTGTAGAGTTTTAGTGGTACGTAAAGACACAATACAAAGTGGTTGTTTATTTATGAAAAAATTAAAAAAATTAAAATTCCCATTGGATCTCCGTGAAACGAATATCAACGTCAAAGAGAATACTTACCGAGTAAACATTAAACTCGTCCAAGTGACTTGTGAGAGTAACATTAGAAATGTAAAAATCGTGAGCTTCAAATGAATTTTACTAATCCGCAGTGAAATGTATCCAAAAACAACGTATCCCATGGAACATTCTTTAGCCGTGACCTTCCAGCACGAAAACGAGTCAAAATTGTATAAAGATAAATCTCGTTCGCCCAAAAACGACACTAGCCCCTAAAATCTTCTTGGGAGCTGGTAGTAAATAAATCTGTGAAAAAAATTTTTCGAGTTTGAATTCTTAACAAATAGAACCAAAAATTACAAATCGAACCCCATGAAAAACCCGAAATCTGCAAAAGGGCCCTCTATGGTTTTTGACATTTTATGTCTTTACTTTGCTACATAAACTCGAAAATGTAACGCGGGACATGCGACGGAGAAATGTAACGCGGGTTTCTGATGATTTTCGCTTACAACCGATTCGTTGCTACGGAACTTTATCTTCGCCAGTTATCATCGTACAAAAATCGTTCACCACTCGTTGGATAGCTCTCGATTTACCTAACCATATTACGTTAACCACTGCGGAGTGCGTGGCCGACAAGCTGCGGTATGAGCGTGATTGTTTAAATAATTGTTTACACACAGGTGATCATTCTCAATAATTAGGGGGGCGGTAAGACATAAAATGTCCCACAGGGTTGCAGACTCGTATGCAAGATGTTTTTCTTTCAATTACCTCCGAAGTAACGCGTGAGCCTAGCACTTGTAGACTCTCCTCACCGCGGACCACCGCCAATATCACTCTCCCTTTCCCCCCTCGCCGCGGACCACCGCCAAAATCACCCCCGCCCCCCATGGACAACCGCCAATATCCCTCCCCCCTACCGTCGCTCACCACTGGCTTCCCCTGATCTCATCTCTACACCCCACAGTAGAAGTCAGATCATGAAAGAACGACACCGTGTTGTGATGCATTAATACTCCCGCCCCCTTTCCACATGCATTAATACTCCCGCCCCCTTTTTAGATACTCTCGGCCTTTCCTGAAGTAAATTATAGCGAGGAATATAGGTAAACGCTTTTATTACAGTTGTTACCCTTTCCCATCAATTTTTTGTTCGATTCTGAATAGTTACCAAAATGGTACTAGAGCATCCTGTCCTCTGTGGCCACTGAGTACCACTATGGTAATCAAAAATGGCTTTTCTGTCATGATAACTCGATTAAATTCTACTTAATAAACAATTTTGCACCATCCTTCAACAACAACTAAATTTGGCCTTGGGGTAACTCCAGCTGGTTTTGGCTCAGAAGAATTCGGACCTCAACTCGGTCAGGCACTGCGACATACTAAACCCTCAACACTGCCACGGCTTGATGTATTTAAATCATTCGGATATTCGTATGCGAGATTTCAAGTATTCGAATACTTTTTCATTCGTATCGTAGCGAAACTGGCGGCGCATTCGTGCAACTCCCATCTCGGTAAAGGACGACGGAACTGTGACAGGAGAAGAACCGCCACTACTACCGATATTTTAATTCGAATGCCGAATCTGGACTCCCATTGGTCGATTTTCATTCGTATAGTAGCGAAACGGGCGGTATATTCTCGAAGCTGACACCCGAGCATTTCGTTCGGATGCCTAATCAGAAAGCCGATTGGTCGTTTATCATTCGAATACTTTTGCATTCATATTACAGCGAAACTCGCGATATCTTCAAGAAGCTGGACAGACAAGCTTTTCACCGAACTAGGGATCCCATCCTAGTATAACACAGTATCTTTAATCCGTGCCCCACCTCGCCAAAAGTCAAATGGTATTATATCGTTACCACAAAGCCAAAATCACCTACAAATCGGCCAAAATGGCACTTAGGCGGTTTTGGCTTTGTGGTAACGATATGTAGGTACTGTTGGAGATTAAAGCTCACTGCTCACCTCCACTAATGAACATCTGTGTGGTCCTTAAGAATGTCTCTTAAATCACGTGTGTAAAAAACAAAGTTCTTTGAAAAAGTCTACCGGTGTACCTACTACTTCTAAAATATTACTAGAAATAGTTTCCAATTTCCTTCAGTTCCAGCATATTATCCATTATGTTCCAGTATTTTCCACTCTTATTTCACTTTTTTCCTATAAAATCTTATTCATTTTTCCAATAAAGAAATTAACTTTTTACTTCAGATGAAATATAGCAGCAGCAAACGAATGATGACAAATAACCATATCAACAAAACATGAAAAGCGTGAGAGACAGCGATAGCGGAAGATAAACGATAAGGTAACAAATACGAAAGAGTTTTTTCATAACCGTTACTTTTAATGCAGAGATGTTTCATCGGGATGCTGATTCTGAACTCTCATTGGTTGATTTTCGTTCGAATACTTTTGCGATCCGGGATTTTCATCCTGATTCCGATACTGATCCCCAATTGGTTGGCTTACATTTGATTCAAAATGGCGGTGGATTTCCCTTTACGTCTGAGTGAAATCATTCGAATGATCATTCGATTGTTGAAACCATTCAAATACTCGATGTTCGATTGTCGAAATCATTCGTTTGCCCATCACTAGCTTGATTGAGACAACAACCGGGGAGTACCGTTGCAAATTTAATTATTTATATCATCTATTGTATTAAACCCAGAGGCCTGTACTTACAGATCCGATAGTCTCAAACGAGTGTGTCTGAAATTTGATACACAGTTTGTTCTGGAAAAACTTTCGTAATTCCACCTCTGATCCTCGTCTTTCAGTCTGAAACTGACGGATCTTTCCCGACAGCCTCTCGATAAAATAAAAGGCGTTCTTGAACTTGTCACTTTTCCACACCGAGATTATTGAATTTGTCACCAAGATCCTGTTGGAGAGGAACGGAATTATTGAAGTCGACTCCAAGGTCGCAAGGGCCCAGACATTATTGAATTTAGCACCAGTCAGTTAGCTTGAGTTGAGATGGGGGCTTTAATAAAATAGCGAAAATCCCATTAACTGCCTGTTTAGTGTAACGCATAGGTAAAAACCCACGCTCGCTTATTATGTCTGCTCCTTCCATTCGCCTTACTCGCTCGACTAACCGATTATATCATGACCTCACTCGTTCAGTGACGAGTTCAACAACCTCGTATTCCTTTCTGAACCCAGACGGTGCCAAGTTCTCGAATCGTAGCGTTAACTTGATTGAGTTCAACGGTGCCCAGATTACGACGAATAAAATCCGTAACTAGAGAAGTTTTCACTGTTCAGTCAAATAAACGGAAAACTTTTATCCAGACGGCGGTGAATGAAATAAGATAAATAAATTCCGTAACTGAGAGAACTTTCTACTTTGCTGTCTAAGCAATAAATGCTGGGAATCCAACAACACGTCGAAACAATTTATATGACGTTTTCTTCGGTGATGTTCGACTGTAGATTTGGACTAGCTGGTTGGGGCGTCTGCAAGAAGAAGACTTTGGTTGCTGAACATCACCGAGAGCTGGACTCTGATGTCCAGCTGATGGTCTATTTTGGATGATATTTATTGGTAATTGCCGAGGATTGGGAGACAATGTCAACTTGAGATGCTTGCAGGTCAGCAGAGTTGTATCCGTCTACAAAATTGAAACCATTTCTGCAACCATTCAAAATATCCAGAACCTTAGACGAGAATCTCCTTTCGGATCATTCTCTTCCTGAGACCCGCCAACACCGTCCTTCGTGGTTTCAGGGTTTCAAAGGGAACAGAAGAATCTATCTGACAGACCTTGGTCCCATGGTTGGCAATTGAGATTCACCAATTCACTTCTAATTCTGATTGCAATCTTCTTATCTGCGGTGCTGTAAAGAACGTGGTTTCCCGCCTCTTCAATCCTCAGCATAATTTCTCTTATTATTGCCCGAATAGTCTTCTCATGATTGTTTTCATCAACTTGGCGGTCCTTCTGTACCTGATGGTCTATTGATGCAGAGACTGCATAGTGACCACTTCGAGCAACAATCACCGGTTGTTTTTTCTTCTAACCCCAAAAAACTATGGAAAAATGGGATTTTTTGTTGTTCGGGATTATCTCGCTAAAATCGACTGGGACCCCGTATTTTGAGTGAAGATTTGAATTCGGCGTCGAAAAATACGTAAGAATAGGTGAGTCTTGTCAAAAGAACATACCACTTTTTTGGTTGTGGGCCTGTGTAATCCCTATAGGGAGTTTGGGGATCACCAGCAGTTTCAAATACGGATTTGGAGATTGAGCGAGTCGTATTAGGTATATCGGGAGACGTTCAAACTGTCACATATTAAATTGAACTCACGAGATGACGAACCGAGATATTAAGACATTAATTAATTTGAAGACACACAGTCCCCAAACTTTGACAAGCCCCGTAAACAAATATTAGATCCGTAATTACGGAGAGGAAATGTTATAATTGAAAGTTGGTTTTAGCACTGAACTGACTCTCGTCGGTGCGAAGGCTCAAATGGGTCGTCTGAGGGTTGTCGAGGGTCGTGAAGGGCCGTGAGGAGGTCGAAGGGTTTCCTCAGGAAATTAAACTGGGGGCCGTATAGGGATCGGAAGGTACAATACCCCGCGAGCCCACACATGAGAGTTATTAGCTTTCAGTGGAAATTGGACAGAAACAAGATCGCTAGGTGGGTAACTCCGTTAGGAGGCCAATCAAAGATTCGCTCCACTGGTTGGAGGGGCGAGGGGGGGGGTCTAAGCCGTGTTATTTCCCAATTGAAGGTTTAGATCAGTCACAAATACTTCATGACTACCGGGTAATATCGCCAGTTATTTGAGATGTGTGTTGCGTTTTAGTTGATATGACACAATTCCACGCTATTCATCAAACGAGTAACTCGTAGCATTGCTATAATTTAAAATTCATAAGTAGGGCTTTCATCTCGCTCAGTTCTCATTAAATGAATTTAATAAATATATAATCATAAAATTAAAATTAAAAAATGTCCATAAAATACAATCTGTCTTCACATTACAGAAAATAAATTACAAAAAAATAGATAAATAGGGATGGTCATTGAGTCATTGAGAACTCTAGGTCTCCACGTCATTGAGAAATCCACAGTTAAGCAGCATGTCTATAAGAGCGAATTTTTCGAATGAATATCTGGTTTTATGTAAAATGTCTCCATTTTGCTGGGTTTATAACAAATACTGTCTCCTTTTTTGTCTCCCGCGTCGATAATTTCACTCCAATATACGATTATAATAGTTCTTCTGCTTGGTCCTTCTTACAGTTTATATTTGTTCAAAGATACTAAACATGCAGCATGACTATAAGAGCGTTATTTCGAAGAATTTCTTCGATTTATATCATAAATCGTCTCTGCTGGTTTTATAATAAATTTTGTGTCGGTGGTTGGGCGTGTAACACCTCAGTTTATAGACTTTTCAACGCTGAACACGATGATGAAGTCAGAATTGCGATATCTCATTCCGTTATCAGATTAGAGCAGATGAACCGTGCAGAATATCTCAAGAACAACCACGTTTCTTCATTTTCAAAGTGCTCCAGTTTGAGAACGGAATAAGATATTGCCATTCTGATTTCACCATCGCATTCATCGTGAAAAAATACCTTTAAAATAAGGTGCCACTTGTTGAACTGTTTTATTTTTGGAATTTATGGGTAACTCTCCCCCCTTTAAAAGTCCCCTAAACACCCCTCAGAATGATCCGATTTTGCCCGCCTGCGGCCTTTCGATTGCTGGGACAGATTTTTTGTGCAAGTTTGAACTTTATATGTCAATTATATCGAGGGTTATCGTCTCGACATAAACACATAAACTCGAATTTCCGAAAAGGGTTTATAGCAAAATCCTTTTCAGCCCATCCTGAATTTTTGTGATTTTTTGGCAGTGAATTCAGGATGGCCTGAAAAGGATTTTTGGTATAAAATCTTTTCGGAAAGTTGAGTTCTAAACATTTTGGACCGAGAGCAATAGCTTCCTTTTCTTCAAAAATTCGCTAATAGGTATAAAACTCTATCCAGTGTTTGGAGAACACAAGCTTAAACACTGGCTTAAGGACAACCTGTGGCTTTGGCTTCATTACCTCTACTAACCCTTGGGAGGTCCTAAGAAGTAATTTATTTAATGATTGGTTATAAACAATAACTTTAAACGAATTCACTTATAACGGCAGTAATTTGTTTTTAATTGAAGAAGGCTTTCGAGTGACGTTCTTCAATCGCCTGTGTCGGGTGGTCCTCGAGCAGTCTCTACGTGATTTTAATGATTTGAAACACGACAATCGGAAGGTGGAAAACCGCCGCCGATAGGTAGTGAATTAATTAAAAAGTTTGAGCTGGAAACAGCCTACGGAATGAGGGTAAAGTTTCGTCCCCACAAAGGAGCTGTTCGGGCTGTTAGCGCCTGAAAGTTGCTCTCCCTCAACTTTCCCCAGCCATAAATAATTAGCCGTGAGAAATATTCCTGCGCTGTTCACTCGGTCCACGTTGATACTCCTTCTCCTTGACGCGTGTTCGAAATGAAAATACGAGAAACTTTATTTGACGGGCGGAGAAAATATAACAAAAACCAGGAGTTAGGAGAAGGTAATGTGGGAGTTTTGGACAAAAGACGTTGGTTCCCCCGAGGGTCGATTCTTGTTATTTCGAACTTTCGCGAGGCCGTCGCGGAACGTCGGATTTCAACTTCCGACCGAATAAACTTCAAGGGGACGGAGAGAAAACTAGTAAAATGAATGGATTTGAGTGTTTTCTGTAGTGGGGCCTGAAGATCAGACAAAGGGATGACAAGTTTGGCTCGTGAATTTTCAATATGTTAAGGAAAACTTGACATTGGCGCGAAATATACATCAGCAAGATCCCCTGTTTTGCACAGGTGGCGTTAGCTTATTCTAACGTTACATGTATTCGACAAAAGGAGTTACCTCCAAAAGTTGAGAGAGTTGGGAGCAAAACTGAAGACGTTTCGTAATTAATTTGGATTTGAGCGTAGAACGATGAATAGACACTCATACGAGTTTACAAGATACGTAGAATCCAATATCGGATTTTTGAACTTTAAACAAACATCCTCAAACCTATTCATAACATTAAATAAGAAGGAGTGTCAAATAAGGAGTTGAAATATTCAAAACGCCTTAGCTCGAACATTTTAAATAAAACACTACAGATTTTCATTGGACGGGCAGTAATATGTTGCCTAGGTTTAGGGTCGGATGAATTTTCAGTCCTATAACGCCCCGCGTTGTGAAATATGACTAACTTCCACTCGTCCTCCAACCGCAGTATCAGTTGTGTTGGACTCTGAAGAAAAGCAGGGTTGAAATATGGTGTAGTCGGCGGTATACGGGATCGCACTTCACGTTAATGGACGCCCGGTGGAGTTACACCGGGAAAACTTCCAGATTGATTAGGGTCCCGATTAATTACAGGGAGAAGGTGAGTCGTATGGGGAGTCCTGATTAGGGTCCTTCCTCCACTTTACAATGGGTTGCAATCGAATGTTTCCAGTCTGTGAGGGAAGATGGAGATTTCACGTGAGGGAAAAGAACAATATGGTGCCGAGTGAGCTATTCTGCCCTGTTAAGGAAAAACGCCTCAACTCTAAATAATGTAATTGATTTTTCAAAAATCACCTTCAAAGTTTACCAGTGAAAACATTCCCGAAACCCAATTTTTCGGTAGGACACCGATTGATGTTCAATTAGATCGCTGGGTGTGAAGGATCCATCAAATATCAGTGGTTCCTATCGATTTACGGCTGGTTTTTCGAATTTTTGCGTCTATATAAACCAGAAATCAGAGGAAATTATCTCTTACTTGTTTCCTCAAATTTAATTAATTCTTTTCGTGTTTAACTCAAATAAATCATATTGAACTCTTCATATGATAATGCGCATTGAGCCACAGATGTGTGTGTGGCAGTTATAGCGTTATTCCTCGAGTTGTCAAGAACATTCATGATTCATACTTGACCCTTCATTGCATCGTGGATAGTGTCGTTGAAAAGGTAGAATAATATAATCGAGACGGCAGACCCTGTTCCTCATTCAGGGACATCGCTCGCGATCCTTTCCAGGATCCCAACTGTCATCCCTGGGAAATCACTGTCCATCACTCGCAGCTCCCTCTTTCATACTGGCATAACCGCCCCCTTCTTGATATCACATTGATGTCGGGGCATAATGACGGGTTGATGTCAAAGCCTCGATACACCGGGTTCGTTCTCTAGTGTACTTACACCACTCGTAAATCTCCTTTCGGCCCCCGTAGTCGAGGCAGGTTCCGAATGAAATGTGTTCCAGGAGCTCCATCAACGTCAGTCATTTTCAGGCTCCTCTGGAGAAGAAAAATTCTATGACACTTGTCCCAATTTTCGTGAGGACGCACCCGCTGTTCATCGAGCTCTGACGGTTAGAAACGATACTTTGCCAAGTATCTTCACATTCCCCGTCTAAACATCTTCATCTTCCCTTGTGTTGTAAAGGATTTTCTAAGGTAAGTTGGTTGTAGTTCTTTTCAGAATATCTCCTGAAGGTTATATAATAATATGAATGGCTTCATGCAGAAGTATGCATTTATGTCCTTATGCATTTTTCCCTCAAGGTAACCAATATTAGGAACCAAATTGCTCTTGTTGATAGAACGTATAGTGTTTAGGTCAAAAATGCAAACAGCTGTCGGAATAAGTCCCTTTCTGCATGAACCAGCTGCGGTGGTTCCAAATAACGCAAAAACAACTTTAGAACACTGTTTTATTGAGCAAATTATCGAATTGAAGATTAGGTATGCTTTCAAGTTTTCAAATTTCTAAGTTTTAACATAACAGATCAGGTTTTTTCGAATTGTTTTTTTTCCCTCCATTTTCCAGTTGAAATAGTACCGAGAGAAGGTCCATATCTCCAACACCCTCTAACAGATTTTTTTGTTAAATTGCTCTATTTTCAAACAAGATCTTTTTTCCAGTAGTAGGTACCAAAATTCTGTTTTTTTTAAAACTTGGTTAACTGAAAAAAAAAAAAAAAAACACCGAGTCCACTATATATTTATATTTGAATAGTTTATTATATTGCACCTTCAAAAGGATCCAAGAGAAATATAATTTATAAAGACTAGCAGCTCTGATTACATTTAGAGTGAACTGTGTACACTCCAACGTGCGCTGTGAAAAACGGTAACCATGTATATTATAATTGGAAGCCACGGTTGACCCGGTTTCGTTCAACGCATTTTTATTATTTAAAAAAAAAAAACTCGTGTTTAGCGAGGTAAATATTCTCACATCAAGTTAAAATACAGTGATAATCAAAACGCGCATTTTTTAAAAGCAATCTAGGTTGAATTTAATCATAAGCACAAGTAATGACCTAAATTAGTGATCGGACTGCCTGAATGCCGTGAACTACCAACCCAGCGATAAGCTCAAAATGATGGTTCAACTCGAAACCCCTCATCGCATATCAGATAGTGTCTAATTGCATTATTAGCGTTGTATAGTGATAGTGGTCCTTGTGAAAGAAACAGTGTTTCATTTTATGGAAACAGGTACTTATTATACACTCGTAATATCCAGATCTGACGACAGTTTTGAGCTAGAAGATGCCGCCAAGAATGAAGAAAGGGAAGGATGGAAAGAGGAGCACGATGGTCAGCAAAGCTGGGTCCAAGGGGACGTTATCACAAGACAGGTGAGGATATAGAGAAGTAATTATTGACAAGTTATGAAGTTGGATTGGTATTATTTTATTGAAGAAAATAGATTAGTAAGACGTAATATCGAGTCTGCACACCTAATCATTCCAGCGCCGAAGTTAAAGCAGAGAAAAAAAAGGCCAAGCCTTTGACGAAGAAAGAGAGGGAAAACATGAGAAAACAAGAAAAAGCTTTAAAAGAAAGAGTTGTACAGGTAGATTTTCCGTAATCATTTTATATTACTTATTATTCAATATAAAATTTGGTAGCCATTGGGTTTGCAAATCCTATTATTCAGCTTAGAAAAGAAGCTGATCAGCTTTTGGCAGAAATGAAAGCTGCTGAAGAAGCAGCACAAAGGAAAACAGAGAAAGAAGAGAGCGAGCAGAAAAAGAGGGTTGACTTGCTGACGGGGGTCGTTGAGAACTTCAAATACGCCAAAGCCAGGCTTCTCCACGAGCTCAACAAGCGGCGAGAGAACGAAATTTGGGAAAGGTTTGAAATACCTACTTGAATAGTTAGTAGAATAGACGATGATTTTTCAGATAGTGTAACTTGAGAAACTTTGAACCCTAAGAAATGAACTTGATTAAAATCAAGGTGTAAAATCATAATTTTCAGATACATCAACACCAATCAGATGCCATACCCTGAAGTCAATCCCTGCATGCACACTCACCTTTACTTGTGGAAAGGCAACAAATCATCTGAACACATTGATGTTTCGCTGCCTGTATGTGACTCGTACATGAGCATCTTCAATATCTTAGAAGACCTCATAGACTACCCCATTTTCGCCTCTAAAGAGACCGTGGAGAACTGGAAAGAAACGCGGCAGCAATGGCGAGCCGAATTCTTCAACAAGATTGACAAAAGTTGTTTCAACATGATTAAAAACTTGGAAGGTAGTTTTGAGAGAGGAGCGGGGGATCATGCACATGTATTCAGCTATGAAGATGAAACTGAACATATCCAACTGGCGATGAGCGCCTGGTTGCAGGAAAAAGACAGTATCATCCCGAAGGCGTCACCGAAGATTAGTTTTTCTTTAGTGAATGTTCACTTAGTTATGCCAGCTGCTTTTAGGAATGATCAATTTATTGTAAGACTTTTGTTCGTTGATGATGATTTCTTGAGTGATACCTCAATGACCTACAATTCCCCATCGGGGATGCGCATGGAAGTCGACATGCTTGCTGAAGTCAAAAGGTGTTTCGATTGCAAGTTGGACGCCAAATTATCAGTCGCTGATAGAGAGCGAGAGAAAGTCAGGATAGCCAAACAAAAAGTATCTGAAGCACAAGCGGCGGCGCAGATGGCGGAAAGGAGTTTTGAATCCTTTCAACAGAAAACCAAAATAAATTTGGTCACGGAAGAAATGTCTGACCACCCAGAGGAACAGCCGAAGAAGGAGCCAGTGAAGAAGAAGAAGCAAAGAGATTTAGCGATGATGTTGGATGCGGGATCGGAGCTCATGAAGAGCTCCCCGTTTGGAAGTAGACGCCCGAAAGGGATACTTGATGATGGCGGAAGCAGTGTTGCTAAATCTATGATGCAGTCTGAAGGGACACAAAGAGCTTTAGACGCTATCAGTATGAAGAGTGGCATGAGAAAAAAAGCGCAAGAAAGGATGAAAGTAGGCAGAACTAGCAGTGAAGATGGGGTTTGTTCTAATGTATTCCACACGCGCAGTATGGTGTCATTATCAGAACGTAACCGGAAAGTGGTAATAAGGAAAGATTCCGAATTATGTTTCGAAGAACCAGAAGATGACGAGTCGAAGTCTGAGAAATCTGAAGTAGAGAGCGAAGCATCTTTTGATTCTTTAGAGCTGATGTTTGGCAGAAATAACGAGGACGAGGTCGGTTGTAAATCTATCAAGACTTTGGTTCGGAACACAACGATATTGGTGCGTGAAACCAAACAAAGACCTGTATCTTCCAAGTCGATAGCATCCGCAACAATAAAGTTTGGACGAAAGCGAGGCAAGTCCATGTCGAGCATGAGGAAACTTTTGGAAGATTCAGATGAAATACAGCAAACCGCTTCTGAGATATTCGATAGCAAAGAAGACCTCAGACAAGAAAACTACATGTCCAGTTTGGTTTTCACGGAAATTCCCAACCGGCGGAATCACGTAAACCTCAGAGCGTTCTATACAGTCGGCGGAGTCCATTACTTGGATGTTATTCGCCATGAATCGCAACCCAAAATTCTAAAAGACGGAAGCACCGTCCAAATGTTTTATGATAATCTAAAAATTAAACGATTCGATTACAAGTACGACTATCATTCACCACGAACTCCTCCGCCGAGTGAAGATCCGGACGCACCGATCCCACTCGACGAGGGTCTGCAGCATTTGCTCCATATAAAAGTTCCTCTTCCGAAAAACGTCGTACTATCAGTGAACCAGCCCTTTGTCGCTCTTTGGGACGAAGAAAACCAATACTGGACGAAGCAGTACGTGTATCACTTTGAAATCGATTTCAGTACAAATACAGTAACTTTCAATGTTGGACGGATCTGGCCATTTGCCTTTATGTTGAATAAATTCGCACTGTTACCATTCAACAAGTGGGTGATGAAACCGAAATGCGACGTTGGAGGGGTAGCCCTCACAATCACCACTCAATATATGAGTTTTGAGTTTATTGTGTTGAATTCTGAAGTCTGCCTCAGCCGCGTAGAAGGCTTGACTCAGGTTTCTGTTATTGAAGACATCCTCGGAGTTTACATGCACATTCACAAGCTCGTTAAAATTATGAAGTCTAGAGGTCTGAACTTGTTCACAGAAGATGACAGTTTTTTGTACATTTTAGACAACACTGCTAAAGATGTTGTTCTCGAAGACCACACATACTTGTCTTTGGCGATGTTTTCAGATACCTTAGAGTTTCAATCCTGTCAGTGGAACTTTGACTTTAAAAGGCGAAAACTGGCATTTCAAGTTAGGGAATGTCTTGCGTATAATCTCGAACTTCGACTGAGAACAATTGTTGCCACTTCTCTATCAGCATTCTTGTACAGGTGCAACGACGAAGAGAGTCTCGACGAAACCAAAGTTGATAATATGGGATTCTGCCCAGACGTTTATTCATTGCTAGAGAAAGCCTTCGCCCACGCTACCCCAACTTCAGCTATGAACCCCGTACAGGTCATAACGGTCTACTCCCTCCTCTGCAGGACTAGAGTCTTCAGCTATTGCGGCTTCTACAGGAAAGATACGACTTCTAGTTCTTCAGACACGTCCAAGAAGAGCACAAAACGGAAAGGAAAGAAACCCACGAAGCAGCAGAGAGGGAAATTCGGCAAGAATGCCGGAAGCCGATCAAGCCAAATCAGCACGTCGTTGATGTTCAGTACTGACTGAATGTCTTAGAGAGTTTTTTTAAGGAATAAACTAATGAACTGAGAATTCTTATCCTCAGCAGTAATTATGTCACAACAGCTCGAGTGAAAAAGAGATTCTGCCATGGCAAACTGATACTGACACTTGAAGTTCAAAAGAATATAAAGTCCATTGATACCAACAACAACGATGTTCAAAGTATTAATATAGTATATTTACCACTAAAAAAATTATGGGGAAAAAAATATCCGAAAGGAGTTTAGAGGGAAAATAAAGAATAATCGTTTAGGGAGATGAATAAACACCCTTGACAAGATTTCTTTTCAGAAATAAACCTTTCACGTTCCCCTGATGGATTTTCCACTGTTGAAACCGCCACTCAAGTCTCTCACAACGTTCTATATATATAGTTGAGGCAAAGGGGACGCCGACACGGTCTGCGCATATAGGTAATGTTAATCTAGAAACCGAATATGAATGATGGATCATTTGGTTGTCAGGTCTCCGATAAATCGACTGATTAATATGTACGTTGCCTCACAGACTGAATTTCAATACGGCGAAAGCCATTCGAAAACGTTATAATTAACATTAAGTTGACGGTTGACAGTTACATTTCGGAGAATGCCTAATAAGTTGTCGCTCAAATGCGCGTTAATTCGGTACCCTTTGGTGTTCATTTGGATCAGATATCCTTTTTGATAACCGTACATCGCTTGTAGTTCCAGAAACTTTAACGATTTTTAATGAAGGAAAAAAGAACCCTTATGCGTGATCTTACCGTATTCTTACCGTATTCTGATTTAAATGAATTGGTTCGGAATTTGTTTAAATTTGTAGGTAACGACGACTGAGCCGACTTTTGACGAAAAACGTTCGAGACTCTTCAGGGACCTACCCCACCTACACTATCACAACCGTTCGTCCATACGGTCACGTGATTTTGTATACAAATACCAATAAATAAACTCGGAGTTAACATATTGAACGATCGAAACAGTTTTATTTGGAATGGGGAATTTAATAACCTATTTTGCATGCCTTAATCTATTCACTAGACACAATTCTATTCATCGCTCTCTGTGAAACCTGATGTCAAGCCATTCCGATCCCTTAGGTAGTCACTTGGCGTTCAGACTTCTTTTATTTCCACCGCTACTTCTCTTTATTTCGCTTTTCGGTCATTTGGAGAATCGAAAAAACCCGAAATGTATTCACTTGGTTCGCTCTATTCAGTTGATATTCACGGAGAGGCGGTTGGGTAATCTGAGCTGTATCAGTATTTCACTGCGGTCCACTGAAAAGGAATGAAAACCCCCAAATTTTTTTTTTTTTTTCAACTTTGTCGAAAGTGAACAAAGTTTGTTCTTTTTGCGTGATCTGGTTTATTATTCTACGAGTTTCTAACGCATGCTTGTAATCCACTCACAGAAACCTAAAACCATTGATCAAGTTAGAACAAAAGCTCCTAGGAAAAGGTGTGTACTTGGGGTAGAGATTATAATATTATCCTGGATTACGGGTTAAAATCCTTATAATATAATCCTTATTGAGTGGATAAGGATACCGGTGTTATAATTTGAAATGTTTGAAAAATAATAACTAGAATGGTGTTTCAAATACACATTGTGCAGTTGAATTGTTGCAATGGCGGCCATATCAAATTTGATGAACAATTTTTGAAATCGCCGTTCTCTCCGACTTTGCCCAGTTGGTTCGGGGTCGACAAAAAATTATCATTCTTAAAATGAACACTGATTCCAACCTGTACCGAACCGAATTTTGATATTTCGAGAAAAGTCCCTCCGAGCTATTCCTCAGCCTAATACTTTCCCGTTTCCAGAATTTTCAAATTTTAAGGTCTAGGTGTGCAAGCGGGCAATTCCTACACAACTTCAGGGCTGTGTTTTTATTGGTTGCTCTCATAAGGAGTATGTGCTCCACGGGTCATTTGTTATATAGAGATTCATGAAATGATAGTGTCAAAAAATTGAACTTGTTCAACTTTTAATCTCGAAATCAAAATTAAGCAAGTTAAGGAGCAGTGGAAAGTTTGCTCGAACGATCAGAAATTACGAGCGGGTGAGTTCAATGGTTGCGAGTAAACGCAGTTAACGATTTTGATAATTGGCCCCATAATGACACGAAGAACTAATTACACGAATCGATAATTTGTGGAAATAGCTAATAATAATAGGCGCACGTATGCCGTGAGGAAATTAAACTGACGGTTCAAAGGTTGGCAGCCCTGAGGCAACCGGGTGTAGAGCCAATAGGTGGGATAATAGTTCGGTTAGTGTTTGCGTACTACGTTCCGGTTGGTACAATATCAGATTATCAGCAACGAAACGGACAACGGCAATTCCCTATAGCAATGTTATACCATTACCTATGTACCTATAGTTGAACGTAAGGGGATATATGAATATGCTTGAAATGCCGAACAATCGTGCACAAGACGCATTGTTTTGAGGAGTGTGTACAATCCAAACCACAATCCGTAAGTTTCAGGATCAGGCGCTATACGTAATACTGTATTTAAAGTTAATCGATTTCAATTTCCCGCATCAGGCCTTTCATACAGTTACAGGCATGTTCTAAGCAGAAGAGTGATCTACAGAAAATCAACCCTTGTAGGTGAAGTTGCAGTATTTGTGCGATTCCACGAGTAACATTTTCTTATCCCAAGCCTTAAAATACACTCATTTCACGTACACGAAGAAGCGGGTGTCGACAATGATTTTGTAACAAAGAATTAGACAACTATTTTCAAGGATTTCGGATACGCTGAAGTGGAATCTGGCATCCATTTCTCTCCTGTGCCTCTGGTTTTCAAGATATAAGACGCTAGTGCTTTAGTTCGAAAAAACAATGTTTCGGTAAAACAATTGCCATTACGATAATTATAATTTTTCGTAGTGTGGAGCTGGATTTCTGATAAAATGTTAGTTGTTGCAAAAATATTGTTTTTTAAGACAAAAATGCTTAAACATGAGGTTCAAATGAGTTTAATACGAAATATAAGTTATAAAAACATCCGATTTTAAATTCCAACGAGTCGATAGCTTATGAGGGAAACTCTGCAAATTATGGCGCTATTTATCATGCGTTGATAAATAGCTTTTATCTCTAATTAGCAAACCAACCGATTGATGTGAATTTAATTAGAGAGATTTTTCAGACCACTGGTGACTGTAACGATAAATATTCTAAATATATACTTAATATATTCCTACTTAAATATACTTAAAATATACTAAACCAACCGATTGATGTGAATATAATTTGATTAAGTACTTAATTTAATTTGATTAATATCTGAATTTGGTTTGTAAACTGAGCATAAAGACAGAAGGGAAACTTGCTGGAAGTTAGGTATTAAATTTGCAATATAACTAAAAGCTTTTATTACATTTCATTGTTCAGGTTTATTATAATTCACTCGGCAATGTGTAAAGAAACCCGGGTGAAAGGGAGGTTGACCCATCGATGTGGAAAGAAATCGATTGTTCGCCAGAATAGACATGTCGTATCAGGGCGATCCGATTTCCTCCAAAGCGGAAATAGAAGATGGAGATAGCCGTGTCGCGCTTCAAGGGCGGGATCATGAGATGGTGAGACCTGTGTCATTAAATCAATATCGATTGATGTCATGTAAGTATTAAGGTGAACAGCTCTTGGATAAGTACAGTTAGATAGTGAACGAACATCGTCAATAATTCCACGAGGAGGTCTAACAATTTCAATTTGGTGTAAAACTGTGTCAAGTAGTGTCAAATCAGAAAATAGGTCCTTTATGTGAAGATATTTTGTGCGTGTATGTACATGTGTCGGCTACTTGAGCACTACTCCCATTTAAATGGAAGCGTGGAGTCGGAAGTTACCGTGGGGATCCATGACAGCAGAATACACCACACTAGAAAGAAGAAAAAGTCGATGGCAACACTGTTTTGAGATTGGCAATCCTGATGTGGATTACCGGGAAGAACGTCCTCCCCCTCCCACCACCACCAAGAAATCATAGTAGGTATAATTACGTCGAGCATCATAGTAGGTATAATTTCCTCCACGATAGACATGAATTTAGTGGTAATTTCGATGCGAGTTAATTTCGAACTTATCTCCTCACGATAATTTGTCTGTTTTAATGAAATGAATTCTATTTGAGTAAAATAAATAAGTACTTGAACCAGACAATAAATGCTGATGTATACCAACCTGTAATTATTACAGGACGTTTTGATCAATAAATGATTCTCTACTGGGCACTTCTCAAACTTTTCGCAAAATTATTTACACATAATCATTTACATGTTTCCATCCAATTGGAAATTACAATAACTCAATTTAGGAACCTCATTAACAATTATTTGACGTTGCCTGACAGCCGTCTGAATGAAACCATTTAGCTTGCCGTAATCATGGGTCTCTGTTACATTTAGAAGTCTAACCAAATGCTCCTCATCCAACAAATCACCCCCTAGATCCAACAAATCACCCTCTTATCATCCTTGAAAATGGAGCAAGTGCATAAAAGGTGAGTTAGGGTATCTTTTTCCCCGGTATTGCATATCGGACAAACAACATCCCCATCAAATGTAGTTTACCAGTGAGGTAAAAACAGACCCTCTTATGTCCAGCCCGACTTAACTGTGCCACTAGTCGCTTGGCATACAGTGACCACCCCTTACAGTCTAAATACGCAGACGTTCTTTGTGCTTCCAAGACCAATTGACAAAAATATGTATTAAATTTATATCCCTGAACTTTTGCGAAATCCTCGGAAAATGAGTTAGGTATCAGCCCAGAAATTAGTCTGTCCGCGTGGGCACAAAACGTCTTAACCTCCATCTCCTTTAAGGCCTCAACCCCCTCCGACCCAAACAACATTTGGACCTGGTGAATCCAGTTATACCTTATATCACCAGTTGGTGAAAGTTTTTTTAAACTTAAAAAACATATCTTTGGATAACGCGAGTCATTCATTGATAACAACTTAGCCCACCATGATACAACTCTTATTGCCACGTCAACTTTAATGTGCCACAAACCAAATTCCTTCCTAACATACACATCTGGAGTGTTCCTTGGGAGAACCATCAGAGATTTGAAGAATCTGATCTTGACTCTCTCAAGCTGGTATTTGTCTGTTTACCTTCATCGTCAACTTCAGTTTCCAGTGTTAAATAAAATAGCCAGGGTTAACTTCCGTTCATACTTTCACACGAGATTCCACCAAACCCAAATCTTGCAAGGTGATCTTTTGGTGTATACACAATAATATCGAGATTCATGCAGGAATAGGTCTATCCGTCATCACCCTGAAGAGCCTTCATCTCGGGTTTTTCTACGACCTGCCTGTTCCCTGCAGATATAAATCATGTTAACAAGGAGTCGATCCTCGCTCGTACCGCCTCTGCGGACAAAGTCCTTTTCAATTCTTCAGCTTCGCCTGTTCGGGAGTTTCTCTCCCCGACCAAATTGCCCAACTAAGGTTTATGGGTGTTGGGGTTCCTTTTCTCATTTTCGGCTCCCTTATATTTCCCGCTCGAAGGAATCCGGATATGGGAAGTTCGGGAAGGGCGGAAGCTGCGTGGAAATTCTTTTCCATTGTGCAGACGTTAAGAACGCTTGATACGGCCGTTGTATTAGTAAGACGCGAGCGTATCAGAATGCCAGAGCCTATGAGAATATCCGAAGGGGGAAATATGACCACGCACGGAAAAATGGGTGCCAATGGAGGAGCATCGAGTCCAAATCCACAGCCTCCAGGGTCATCAAATCTAGTTCAATTTCAGTACACGGAAATCAAAAGACTGCACAGAAAGGCCTCTTCAGGCCTTGGGGGATTCTGATTTCATGCTATTTGTATTGCTTCCCCATATTCCTTGAATTATTTCAACAAATCTCGACTATTTGTGTGCCTTCCGTATAGAAGGAGCCACATTAATGAAACTCTATGACGCCACACTCTTTTTCCTTGTTTTATCCTAAGCTCTAGTTTTTTCTGTGTGGTTGTTGTTAGATTCTAGGTGCTTACTGGATGGTTGCTGTGCCCCTGTTCTCGATCGTTTTGTTCGCCTAACCTTGCCTTCGCCTAATATTGCCTCACCTCCCTTGAACAGGGGCACACAGCAGCCATGCATTACATGGTATGCTTGCCTCGGTACCTTCTCCACTATTTTTTGAAATTTGAGGAGCTTTCCCAGAAGGTACTCCTATAGTAGGAATCAAACCCATTTTGTGTATAAGCATAAATTTTATATTGGCAATTCAAATTCTTGACATTGTTCAATTTCTTTCACTTCTTTACTACTTAGGTAGTCTACATTCTAATTTCTATGTTTCTACATTTTGTTGAGTAAACTTCTATAGGTATTCATATTTCTATTTCTATAACACCCCTGCCAATAACCATGCTTGTAGGAGCATAGTTCTCCAAAAGAAGTATTCTGCAGTAGTACCACTAAGACGGAAGTTAACCATGCCTTGGAGTTTTCCAGTTGTTCTTCCTGGATCGGAACTCCATACTACTTTCATTCCCCCTTTTTTTCTATCAACAACAGCCTGGCATACCAGGTGTGTTTTAAGGTGAGAGTGTGATGGTTGCTGTGCCCCTGTTCTCGTTCTTTTTGTTCGACCGCTCTGGGGACACGGTTGTGTGGAAGCACAGAACGGATATATCCTTCTGGGTGGGCATATTGCCTAACCTCCCTTGAACAGGGGGGCACAGCAGCCATACATTACAACGTGTGAGAAGACCCCTCGATACCACCTCATGATGAGACTAATAAATTATGAAATTTAATTTATTTATAAGATTGATTTTCTCCCAAATCTTTTTTCAACCCAGATTTTGAGGCCGGAAATGCAACAATTCGGAAATACTCATGATACTTATATATTCGACCATAATATCCTAATAAGGTACCAGCATAACTACGACAACCAATTTTCAGTCTCAGCGATGTAATCCAAGGGCTCCTCATTCATTTGTCGACCACCCGCGCAGAGACCGTAATCGCAATTGTTACATATACGGATTATATCAAGACAAGTCAATTACGGAGCTGGGTAGGTACATCAATCGGAATCGAGACGGTAATCCCTTCGCTAATTGCCTTCGGAACCTAACCATGACAATATGAATCACCTCCAACAGACTGCCCGATGTTCTAATATCGGTCATTACGGAACTAACAGTCAGGGAACTGACAGTGCATCTACTGGAATTCCATCAATTACCTCGAGTAGGATCATCTTGTGTAGGTCAATCTTCCATTATTTGGCGGGTTTCAGGAGACAACAGCAGAATTGTATACATCGGCATTCGTGGCATTCAACGCTCTCAACAGAAACTACGAACATTCTCCCCGAAAACGACCATTCAATTTAGACAAAAAAACTCCAAGTAAAAATTGAGTTATGAACACACTAATATTGTCCTCATTGTGGTGAAATGCCGCTCTGGAATTGAAGTCCACATTGTACCAGTCAATTGTACTATAAGAAATTCTCTCGAAATGTGCATTTTCTCAAATAAGTATGTTTTCTCCATTCTGATCATTCTTACCATTTTCTCATGTTAAAATTACGACAATTGAACAAATTTCCAAGTATTTTGTAACTTGCATACAAATTCATCGTAGGTTCAATTTTGGTTGATTATTTTCAATGATTGGGAACATATCTGATAATGCATGAATATGCTTGTTGCAGTGAGGTTGAGCTGGAGTGAGGTACATGACTATGTTCTGTTCGATGGGGGATTGAGGTTTGATGTAGGGGTGCAAATAAATATTCGATTAATCGAATAATCGATTATTTGACCCCGATTATTCGATTACTGTTAATCGAAGTTAAGCCACCGATTATTTGTATTAATCGATTATTATCACTGATTAATCGGGGCAAGTTTCGAAAGCTTTTCTACGTTTTTAAAAATTTACGGGGTTTCCTGAATATCCTGAAGATGATATATGAGTACCATGGACTAGTCCATTCACAGTTTCACAAACTTCACAAAATGCTATTATAAATATTATCCTCAATCTGCCCTATCTGTTCAGAATGAAGGCTTTGTATGGACAGTTTGATGTATTAAACATCAAGCATATATTTTCAAAGAAGCCGACTTGATGAGATTTGCTAGAGGGATTGACAAAGTAAATATTAGTGCAAGCCGACAAGAAATGCGAGCAGGTCTAACCTGATTTTGCCAAACATCAATTTAGAACCTTACAGAAGGAGGGCCTATGTAACTGCCTTATTTTACAATCAGGGAATGAATGTACATGAATATAGCAATCCCTACGCATTTAAGAAAGTAATACAATGTATCATTCGTAAGTTATGCCATGACTAGTGGAGAAACAGATAGTAAACGACCTTTGTTAGTCTGCAACTCCGCGGAATAACACAAGTTAACTAGGAACTTAGCATCCCGCGGGCACTTGTGTTCACTGTGTCAGATCGGAAATTTTGAATTTATTTTATTGTATTTGTGTTTATTATTGTAATGTCTCCTTTGGTGCCAATAAACAAGTCTCAAGATACATAGAATCCGAATGTAAAATTTCGATTATGTAAGTAGGCACAAATAGAAACCTAAGAATTATACGAAGTTGTAGTATTAACGGGACCATCGCTGAGCCAGTTACTGATTGCCCTCCACTCAGAGGGCCATTTCTCCTCATTAATCGTACTATTTCGTTCAATTACTGAACTTACGACTACACGTACGTAATTGTATACAGTCTAGCGGTCCACACAGTCGGTACTAATCCGTTGTAAAGCCTCGCCGTTTCAACGTGACGGGCGCAGTTTGAATGGCCGACATTACCGCAACTTAACGTCCAGATGACAAAGGAAATGGAGGGAACCGACAGTTACCCACGAGTCTGTACGCGGTGTGAAAGGATTGGAACAGTACGAAAGAGGTGGCAAAAGGGAATGAAGAGGAGACGTCTAATGCTGGACGAAAGTGCTTTCGCAGTGCCAGAGAGCTAATGGTAGTTCGGGCGGAGAGGGATTCAATTCCGAAGCCTTCCCAGCCAGTATAAGCCATTACGTCCTCCACGAGAACAAATCAAACACAACTTTACTCGTGGATGGGCCCCAAAATGAGCGCGAAACAACAGGATAATTTTCGATCTACGATTCTCTGTCTTTACCGATCATTAGAGATTCACAACAATAATTGTTATTATAATTGTAATTCCAATATAATTAATATTCAATATGCCCTCAATGTTTTAATAAATTATACAACATTACAAGGAAAATTCAAATTACCCTAAGATTAATTCATGTCAAAGAAAGGTCTCCTTTAAGATCATTCTTACTGAAAAATAACTCTCCCTATCTCTTCCCCACTCCTTTATCCCCTATGTCCCTTTGTCCCTCATTTTTCCCTATGATGAACGTTTTCATTACTCTTCAATACAGCAAATTCTATTATCAATATTTTTCACACTTGTAGGGTAAAGTAAGAAACAACATCCAGGATGTTGGTTAATAAACATTGGTTTAGCATTAACATTTATGTTTAACATTAACATTAACTATAATTGTCAGAAACGTTGATGTCCAATGTTTATAAACATAAGTCGTTTTTGGTTACCAAGGAAGTTTTATATTTTTTTTTATTCAGTAATAAGCCTTTCGCATGTATAACGCATCTGTTTTTGTACTGAACTCACCAGGAATACTTTCACTAAAAAACTTCACTTCACTGAAAAAAACTCATGAAAGACGACGACTGGCGACAAGTGACAATACAAACAGAGGCCAGATTTGATGAGGTCTCATTGATGAAAATATAATATGAAATGAGATAAAACATATTATTAATAATAAACATATTATTGATAAAACATATTATGAAATGAGATGAAAAGAGACAGTGTTAAAACTATTGATAGTACTATCGATACTATCGATAGTCTTTAGAAAAACCATCGATAGTTACACCACTAGCGGTAACTCAAACCAAGGTGGTATAGGTACAAATAGGTATAAATAAGGTAGTACAGTACGAGTATTATCTATTGTCTGTCGGGGGCCCTTCCAGCTACTCACTCCTCCAACCACCCATCACCCACCACCCATCACCCACCACCCATCACCCATCACCCACCACCCATCACCCATCACCCACCACCCATCACCCCCAGCCACCACCCTCCTCCCCCACGATCAAAAGTTACTGACACCCTCCGCCCCGTTACAATCAATCAATTCCAACTCCACCCCCCCCCCCCCCTCATGGTCTCATCATTCCCCGCTCTCCTCTTTCTCCTCACGTCAGATCACTAACTGTGATTACCAATTATGTATAATATTATACATAATATGTACATTATACATATTATGTATAATGTAGCTCTTGAATGGTAGACAATAAAATTTATTGTCTATATTTAAAATTTATGTCTTTTATTTAATAAAATGATTCGTTCAAGAAGGAAGATTTTTACCACCTTCTGACTATTCATTGGACTAATAATTGGGCTAATAATAACTATTAATTATTATTCATAATTAATGTTAATTCATAATCTACCATTTAGTGATCTACACAGAAGGGTGATCTGCACGAAGAAGATAATGAACCCTTGTGTCAAGAATTTGCAGAGTTTTTTTTATTGTTATACTTTTTGACCCTCAGCCTTAACACTTGAGTAGAAAAAAATTGTAACAATCAACAGTCATGCAGAGTGGCTCTAAGAGCGAATTTTCGACAAAACCACTGGTTGTATGTAAAATACTCCATTTTACTGGTTTTATAATAGATTTTGTCCCCATTTTTTGCCGTGTAACACCTCAGCTTATAGATTTTTCAACGATGAACACGATGGTGGAGTCAGAATTGCGATATCTCTTTCAGTTAGGTACCGGATTAGATCATTCCGATATCAGATTACAGCAGATGAACCATGAAGAACATCTCCAGAACAACCACGTGTCTTCACCTTCAAAGTGCTCCAGTTTGAATACGGAATAAGATATCGCAATTATGATTTTACCATCGTGTTCAGCGTAGAACAACCTTTGAAATGAGGTGTCATTTGTCAAGACTGTTTCATTTTGGGAATTTATGGGTAATTTTTCATCCAAAACTCCCCTAAACCCCCCTTGCAGTGGCCCGATTCTGCCCATCTACAAACTTAGCCATTCGATTGCCAAGATGGATTTTTGTGTAAATTTGAAATTATCTCAATTCTATCGAGAGTTGTCGTCTGGAATGGCACATGCATAAATATATAAATATGAAAAAATGTATGTATATTTACATATGATTTTCAATGTATTTTATGAGTAATTATGGTATCTACACGGTTAGATTACGTCCATTTCGCCCAACAAGTTTTATTGTGGCTCAAATACTGTCTGCTAAAGGCTCAACTCGTTCTATCGGAGCTTAGATGTTGTAAAAGTTCACTTGTACGAAAGAGACTTTCCTTGTACCTCCGCATTCATCAAATATAAACCGTTCAAACAGAAGGTGAACAAGGTTGCCTTCATGCCCCTCAACAAGTTAAACACGCGCAGTCGGAATAGGGACTGCAAGAAGAGTAAAGAGAGAAAAGGTTGAGTCGAAATGTCAACGATTCTGCACTTAGTAGGTGAGTATGTATAATACTTGAGACCTTCATCAGTGTACACGCTTTGAATATCTTATAAGTTAACTTATACTGATGTACAAATTGAAAAATTAATTATTTATGTTTAGTACTTTTTGTAAAAGTAAGCTTGTCTCTCTGATTACTTGTTCAGCTACAAGCTTTTTTATATTGTTAAAGATAGTGTGCTGCATATTATATAGAGCATATGTTACGTGTATATATGCTGTATATATTTATAAGGTCGACCTTTTTGAGTTTTTGGTGGATTATCATGTGTACCCTTTTGCGTGCAATTTCCAATTAAGGGACCGAGAGGACCCTAGAATGTTAAGAACCAAGTACGAATAAATGTAATGAAATTGAGAATCTGGAAGATGGCAACAGGATATGTTCAGGATATCTTGACACCGACGAGGAATATGAATAGTGAAGGACCCGAAGATCGAGGGGAAGGTGACGAAACTCGAAACTTGGATTGATTTTTCAAATGGAAAAGGTTTCCAGTTGGTCAAAATTATCGTGACTTTACCGGCAGATCCAAAGGTAACTCGGGAATGATGAAGTGTACAGGATTTACGCAGTGGAGTTATGTGGTAGGAGTGAGGGTTTTAGTTGAATGGTTCAAAAGAAACCAACCAAAGTCTTCGGGTCCATACTGCTGATCCTAATAAAATTTCCCTGCTTGAGCATAAAGGCACCGAGCTTATTTGATAGTGCCCGTTGCGTTGCACCGGGTAAATTACTCAATCAGGTCAAAAGGTACATAACACCGGATACTTATATTTTCAGGAGTGAAATCCGATCCTAAACTGTATTGATCTCGCCCACCTGATTGATGTCCCAGCAACTCTCTCCCCTTGTGGTGTCACGATTTTTAAATAAAACAATTTAAAACTTGCGATTCATTATCAGAAGCGATCCAAAAATTAGGTAGCAGCCAAAAACAATCATGGAACATTTGGTACAGACGAATTCATAAACTAGCATAACTCGGCATTGAATGTTGTTGGAAATATTGACGGAGTCTTTGCATGCAGTTTTCTAACTACCATGCAACATGTTCAGAAATAGCTTATTTTAAAAGAGTTAATGGATTTTGCTGTCGATTCATTATACCATCTCTATTTTCATGTATATTATATCGAGGGTGAAGTGGCAACAAGGCCTACCTCAACTGGGGCTGAACAACATGGCCTACCTGAGATAGGTCAACATGTCCTACCTCAAATGATGCTGTACAACATGGCCTAGGTGTTTTTTTAAACATTTATAGGAGACACAAAAAACTGTTTATTTCTAAAATTTGGGAACACATACGTGAATGTTTGCAACTATAGGCATTTCCGGGAGCCAATATACTATACAGACAACTTACGATGATGATTGAATAATGAATAATTTTAATGAATTTTAATCTGAATCTCGCTGAATAGAAAAAGTCAATGTTCCCAAAAATGTCAGTTAGGCCATGTTATTCTGAACTATTTGAGGTAGGCCATGTTGACCAGCCCCACTATCTCAGGTAGGCCGTGTTGTTCAGCCCCATTAGAGGTAGGCCTTGTTGCCACTTCACCCTCGATATACATATATTCCTAGCCTGTGACCGTCACAAAATGAAACACCCTGTATAGCAGTTGTTCCCACTTCGATGGAATTCCTACGATAAAAATGATCTTATCGATGTCTGAAATTGAACCAGGGCGTAAAATAATCAACATCACTCGCACCAGTTCTCTCGAAAGATTGAAAGAAAACGTATTCCTTATTGATGGAATCCCATTGACATCCTTCTGTTTCTTCCCGACGAGTTTTTCCTTCCCCGCCGGCCGCCCCTTATTGAAGGGAAAGGCCAATCTTTCACGAAGAAGATTTGAGCAAACATGCTTCCTATCAGATTGAATATTCCCGACGGTTGAAGTGGGGTTTCCTTCGTTTTGTAAAGGCAAACAATCATTTCGCATGTGACAATACACTTTCTTTGTGAGTCTCGGCAGCAATTTGACTCCTCGAGTCCTGTAAGATTCGCAACAAGATTCATGTTGAAATAATGCAGTTGAATTCAATTTTGTTCAGAGCTCGTGAATACTAAGATAGCTTCAGAAAGTCAAACATACTACTCTTTTTTTTTTTCAAAATTAATTACGAGTATAATATTTTTATAAATCCTGGAGAGGCATGGCTCCTTTTGAGGGAAATCAAGAGCGCAAACAGTCCAAAAATAATGCTTTGCGTAATATATTTACTTACGTGCTACTATAACTATATGATGGACCCTTCGAAGACTATAACGTGTTCCAAAGCCCATCTCATAAAACAAAACAAAAATCCCCTTCCGGGGACACCAGCTACCCCAACTGGCCTCTTCAGGGTTAAATACGACTTCTTTTATTTTACTTATTTTAAACTCACTTCCGTCACTTCTCGGGTACAAAGTTCTGATCGCTCAATCAAATGTTTCAGAAATATTTATTTGGAAAATTCCAACTTTGGGTTCGTATAGTATTATTATTACAATATTATTATTATGGTATATTATTATCAGATAAAAATGATTCACACAGCTTTTGGGTTTCCGATAAAAATGTCTGCCCTTGAGACTTTAAGACGGAAGATACGAAAATTGTAAGTGAACCATCCCTCTTTACGTGTTGTTAGGTGTATGATGAAAATTACATTAAATTCCCTCTTTGAAAGGTTCAAATTTTATTTAACAAACGTTTCTCCGCACTGTCAAACTGCGCTTAATTCTGAAAGTGGATCTCATACGATTGAGTACAATTCCAAGTACAATTGAAATGTTACAGGAACGAACTCTGAATTCAACGCAATTTGTCAGAGAGACGACCGACTGAAATAAATAAATTACAAGTAGTCCTCCGTCGCGTGTGCAGGAATAACAAATCTGCTATTCACGAACAACTAAATAAATTGTGTACCGAGTATCGTTTTAGAGATGTTGGAACGTGTACCGAGACGAGGGATGTTTTCGAGGACGCTACCAGCGAATAAGCGGTTCTCTGAACTGAATAGAAATCGCAGTATCATAAATCCCGTTTCATTGAGCAAAAAACTTCTAGTGAAGGCAGACATAATAATATTATTGTTGTGATATAATGAAAAAAATAGACACAAAAATACGCGATCTGTGATTAAATCAACGTTTACGAGAGTGTACTACACCGATAGGGTTAATCAATCTTGAATCCCGTCTATCAATTTGAGATCTCGGATTAGGAAAAGAAAAATACCACGGTTATAATTATGAAATTATCTTCAATGAGGAAATGACAACTAGGTGGAAACGACTCATTTGTTTGACGTACCCTTATCCTTGTTCCATTAACTTGTGTAACAGCAATAATATTCATCAAAATGCCGTCGGTGCTCCTCGCAGAGCGCTACCCAATAACATTCGTCAGCGTCACAAACACTCCTATGGAAATCACCATGAGAGGAGTAGCAACGTTTCCAAATGAATTTACACAACAATTACTCAATGTCCTCGTATCTACGTGTATGAGAATGTTGAAGTGGAATGAACGGCGTCGTCTGTTATTTGTCCAATACTTGCGACTTGGGTGGTTACATCGAACATTGCGTTTGATGATATTTCCGTGAGTATTTGCCGTCATCATTAACAATAATGACAAAGACTGCTGGTAAGGCTAGAAACTGAACTGGTACGGTTTGGACGTTGAACACCGGTTAGGCCGGTATAAACAGGGCTTCTTTAATAGAGACCCTCACTATATACCTCTATTCACTAGTGAATTTACTGTAGAATAGTCAATTAGCAAATGCTGATGGAATAGATCAACAGTATAAGTAGACAATCATAAGTATTAGACATTAGTCTTCAATTATAAGTATTAGGCACTTTGATCGATTTCTTAAACGCGCTGCTTCAGGGCCAGCACAGTGAATTGCAGGCCGTTCTCTTCGTTCCCTGATTTGATTGGAAAACTAGTGCGAACTAAATCACTCGCGACGAAATCGTGGAAACCCATGTTAAGAAAAACAAGAGTATTTGAAAAAATCGTCTATTTCCACTGAAATAGACACTGTTAGTCCGGTTCCGGCGACTAAACCATCATCAGTACCTAACAAAACAATAATCACAATAGTATACCTAACAGTGTCGAACAGTGTACTCATATTTCAGTGGAAATAGACGATTTTTTCAAATACTCTTGTTTTTCTGGAAAACTAGGATGCATTGATTAATTAATTCGGATAAATCCTATAATCTACTACTCCTACGAAACTTCTTCCTTGATAGTTGCTTAGTTCTTCCTTGATAGTAGTAAACCTCAATTCTGAATGGGTTTACAACGATTTTATAAAATGCACCTTATACAATGTATAAGATGTATAAAATGTCATGTCATGATGTACTTGAACTTGATGAGTAAATGTCTACCAATCTAAATAAAAATTGAGAAAAGGGAAAGTCAGGACTTTGATGGAGACTCGCTATTCGACCATTCTCACTATCATTTGTATTACCTACGGATTTTCTGTTGCAGCGTTTTAATAGGTATTTTTGGTCTGACTGAAGGGGTGTTGGAGATAGCGCCGGACACGCCACAATTCGGCATGAACCTATCGATGACTGGGGTCCTGCTGCCGCTGTGGCGGGCCGCACGGCTAAACTTAAACTTGGACCTCATTGCTCGACAGCGTCAGGTACAGAAAAGGGCACTTATTCAAGAAGATAATCTCTTACTATTACGGCATTGGTTATCACAATCGAATTACGTACACATCTGATGTGGACTAAAAAGTAGGGCTCGGATATTTATATAGGTATTTAAAAATGCCAAGTATGTTACATAAAAATGTATTTATTTTCTCAAAGTATGTACAAACTATGTGAAATTCGTATCATATTCCCAATTATGGTAAGTCCAAACTGAGCCTTAAAAACAAGAGGGTAGATACCACTTTTATCAAGTCAGTTTGGACTTGTGGTTGCGAAATTTGGGGATCAGCATGCGATTCAACAGTGAAGAAGGTTCAGGTGGTGCAGAACAAGATCCTGAGGGTTCTCAGTGACGCTCCCTGGTTCGTAAGAAACACCCTGACCAGTGCTTGGAGACTGTGTAAGAAGCCATCAGGAGCCGTTGTACAAGACTGCGCACCCGCACTAGAGAACACCTGAATCCAGAAGTAGCTGCAATCAGTGGACCAGCTCCCAACGGTGGTAGTAGGTTGAAGAGTTCTACGAGACAACTCGACGTTGCAAGATTCAACTAGGTATCACGTGAAGCTATCGCTGGACCAGCGTTCCATTAGGCATTATTCCACTCCACTCGTGGTCTGCAGGACTGAGGTGGGACAGCCATGTTTTACCGAGCGATGAGCACTTCCACATTGGACCACCCCCAAGCTTAATCAAGGGCTTCTTCACATCCCAACGATGACGAACATTCCACATAGTGACTGTCTGTCTGTCGGGAGTCTCGGTCGGCCTGGGAGGCCTTTTACGCAAGAATCCTTTGGCGTTTTACGCAAGAATCCTACGATTCAATGGACTGCAAAAATGGGGGAACAGTCCTGGGTGACGTCAGGGTGGGTGGGTCTGGGTCCGGTCGGAACTCAGCGAAAGGCTTTCATAGCTCCCCAGCCCTGTCCCCCTCTCCCCACCCTTATGTATTATAAAAAAAAACTACTTGACGAATTGGAGTGAAACATTGAAATTGTGTTGTGTGAACATTGGGAAGGTTTCTGACCAGTTAATAGTCCTGTAAATATAGTATTTGCAAATAGAGTTAATCTTTTTGCAAATCAAATTAATCTTTTGACAAATTTAATTAAACTTTTTACAAATAAATTTAATCATTTTACAAATAAAGTTAATCTTTTTGCAAATAAAGTTAATCTTTTTGCAAATAAAATTAAACATTTCACAAATAAAGTTAAACATTTTACAAATTAATTTAAATCTTCCCACTGCAGTAGGTAAGTTTGATTTTTAACGCATATCATGTTTTTTAAACAAAGGATATGAACAAAAAACAAGAACATAAACATAGAAAAGGGCGAAGAAAAACATCGTCTTTAAAAAACAATGTCCTTTCTAATGATGAGGTGAACAACCTCTTCTAATGAAGACGTTGCCCACTTGCAGCCGAAGTTAAATTGATGAACATGTTCATTACATAGTTCGAGCAGTCGTTTGGCGTAACTTCTCCGACACTTCGAGATATAACTTCCACTAAGTTATGTTCCCCAGGAACACTAATGATTCTTCGAGCCGCATTCTTAATTTTTGAAAATGCGTGTTCTGCTGGGTTGAGCATAGGGGAATAAGGCGGCAGAAATTTTATGCTCATTTGGGAAGAATTCATGAAGTCATTAACCTCTCGAGCCTTGTGGATTTTGGCATTATCCAAAGAAAACAAAAAAAGGAAAAAGGGAAATAGTTCCTCAAAAAATTATCATGGAACATGTTCATCAATTTAACTTTGGCTGCAAGTGGGCAACGTCTTCATTAGAAGGGGTTGTTCACCTCATCATTAGAAAGAACATTGTTTTTTAAAGACGATGTTTTTCTTCGCCCTTTTCTATGTTTATGTTCTTGTTCTTTGTTCATATCCTTTGTTTAAAAAACATGATATATATGCATATGCATATATGCATATATGCGTTAAAAATCAAACTTACCTACTGCAGTGGGAAGATTTAAATTCATTTGTAAAATGTTTAACTTTATTTGTAAAATGTTTAACTTTATTTGTAAAATGTTTAATTTTATTTGCAAAAAGATTAACTTTATTTGTAAAATGATTAAATTTATTTGTAAAAAGTTTAATTAAATTTGTCAAAAGATTAATTTGATTTGCAAAAAGATTAACTCTATTTGCAAATACTATATATGTAAAATATGTAAAATAATTAGGATTTTAAACTCGCCTACATGCAAATCTATTACTATGTACATTCAATAGATTTCCAAGTAGCCAGTCCAAAGCCTGGATAGAGAGTGATGGGAATCAATTAATTTCTAACTAAGCTAAGTTTTCGGCCACTAATCAAACAATAACCAATTATTACTCAAACCATAATTTTCACTTGGGACGCACCCTTGAACCGTAGCTTACGGTAGCAAACAACCACTCTTCGTCAATCCTGAGGTAGTATCTGTTATGAGTGGGGCCTGTCCTAAAGGGGGTGTCTGTTCTACCGTTGCGAAGCGCGGGTACACAGCTAGTGTATTATAAAACATCTGAGTTACGCTGTTTGCAGGGATGCTGAGTTTGTGGAAATGAATATCAGCTCTAGCGAAAGCGCAGCAAAGGTCTGTACTGAAGGCAGACTTACTTGATGAGAAAACGAGAATTGTCACGAATGTTTAACGGGAAAACCTCTGCTGGTTCTTCAATTTATTGGTTCTATGAGCTTCAGTGGCTGTCTGTGTTGAGTGATCGGTGAATAGGGTAGAGAAAAGGACATTTTGATAATTTCCAGAAGAAAAATGATTCAAAGACACACGTGAAACAAAAAGACCATCGAAAAAAGGACGCCTGGAATTCCTTATCTGTGAATATTGGGTGCAAGAAAAGCGCTTGTCACATACATTGCAACATAATACGTCGCCATCACTCCGGAAATGTTCAGACAACTCACTAAATACTTGTCAATCAGCTCTCCATTCATATTGGAGGCTAGTCGCAGCATTTCTCACAGAAAGCTTTTATTTTTACTTTTTAATTTTATACTTTTTTAGAATCACAGAGATGCTTCAAACATGAACGAACTCAAGAGTCGATCAAATCTCAAGTCAAATTGAACATGTGAACCGTACTCCCATCCCACCCGAGGTACCTAACAATTTCTGTGAACCACTGGGCGAAAGTGTGAGTCGTAGCCGTCAGTCTTTGGAACACACAATTGTTGCTTCTCGACGTCATCCTGACACATCGGTCGCTCTAAAATTCGATCAGTCCACTATAAATCAGGCCCCTCCCTCTTGTAATACACCCTCAAATGGAAGATATTTACTTTACGAATGGAATATGTGGAAGTATGTGATTATGGTCGAAATATTCAAGAATATTAATATGTGGCTGAAAATGGGCTCAAAATGTCTAAAAAGTCCAAAACGAGCAGCTCTTGCTGAAAAACATCAAGATATTGCTTGGAAATTAATATGTAGTTACATAGGAATCCGATCCCTAGTACATAATAAGATTTCTATATTTCAGTCCTTTCTGGCGACGCACCTTTTCATGCAGAACTGCAAAGGCGTAGACAAATGGAGTTTCATCTGCGGCCAGCGGTTCTTTCTGGCGTTGAAATCACAGCAATACATTCGATTCACGAAATTCGACGAGTAAGACCGCTACGTTCTACCATGAAACACTAATGCAAAACTGGAGTATTCACTGACCTCCTGTTATATACGACCTAATCGTATTGCAAGAACACTCAATAATAACAATTAACAACAGACCGTTATATTTTCCGACTTGAATTCCAAAATCAAGTCAGTTTTTGACTGATAACAGGCTCGTAACTAATAAAACACCAGATGCTTGCGTGGGTTTACCACAGTATATTGCATTTCCCGACTGAAATATTCTTCATACTGTATTACTGTTGTACAACCAGAGCCGATCTACCTGTGGTGATCTGGAAATATTGGCTGGAGCCCGCTGAACTTTTATTGCACGTCGAAATCAATTTTGACGCTCTGATGATCAACACTGTTGGAATAGAAATCAACAAGAATGTAGCCCTGTTGGGAACTCTGCATATCACCATACGTGAGAATTTCATACAGATAATTATTTCTACTTGTCACACTCATAAAAAAAAGGAAGTCTCGCGCAACAAAAAGTCTCATAAGACCCACTTAATGGCTAGTCGAAATTTCTCCCACTAATCGAGATTTGACTGCACTTTTGAACATTTGAAACGAGGTTGATCACTTGGACCTGGCCCGTTTGGAGTTGTTCGGAATTACGACAGCAAAAAGATCCTACACCGATTAGGAGTTTGGGAATATTTCGAGTCGTGCAGATTATGCCCGATATGGGACACCTTGAGACCGGGCAACTTTGATGCATCACCCGAGAAAGAGCATAAATATGTTAATATTACTGCATTATAACGACAATACTCGATTTCTTGTTAAAGGAACCGAATTCAACCTCTGCATGGTTGACATTGAATATTACTCGCGAGACCTGCGCATACGTAGCAACGGCACTGACGGGATCTCTGTAAAAGATATAGCGATTGAAGACAAGAACGCCCTGAAATACCACGTCTGGAACGAGTGGATCCCCAAATTCGTCAATGAGGTCGAGAGGGTCGTCGCGACCAGGGATTTCTGCGACCATTTTCTCCCGCTGGATTACTACCGAATCGTCAAATACTGATTGAAGTAATATACACATTTTACGCGAATTTCGTTGAAATTGCACTCTAAAATTGAAACCGCCTCACGGAACATTGTTTTTAAAATTGGCCAAAACGTAGAACTAAATCTAAAGGGTAAATTCCGCTGGTACCTACTAGAAGTAGAATAAGCATACCGCCCGGAGGAATCCGTCGTCATAAGCAATTCCAGTACTGGAGGCAAGCGTTTGAGAACTAACGACGACCATTCCACGTTCCCCCGGAAGGTAGGTATGTTAATAACATAGTACGCCCTCCAACCTTAGTAATTGAATGAGATCCTACCACTATCAACACTAGACGCCACTGAGAACTATAAGTAGGTCTCGAATATAGTCTGGCACGAGTGGCTTCCTCGAAATGATAACATACAAAACTGTTGACACCATACACCGAATGTGTGATGACGACAGCAATAGTTTACACACGAACAAAACTATGTAAATTTTTCCACAATGGTTTTTTATGTTGTGTAAAGATCACCCTTCTGTTTCGATCGCTGATAGGTATACAATATCTTCTGTGGTCATAGGACGAAATAGACCATCGACAAGACCAATGATAGCCTCGAAATCGTCCCAAAAACTCTGAAAAAGATTATTTTTGATTTAGATACTCGTATTAGATTCATCGGTAAAACCGAAAAAACGCACAAAAAAGTTAATAATTAACCAAAATCGAAGATAATAAACCAAAAACCGTTGAGGACAAATTTGCAGCGTTCTTACATTATGAATTGTCAATTTCCCATAGCAGAGATTATTCTTCGTCTGATCCTTCAGAATAACAGGGCTGTTGTTGACATGTCGCAGAACTAGGTCAGTTGAAGCTATAATGAACAAAAGTATACTAACGGAAATGTTATTCAAACTTTGGTTAACTTTCTAAATTGACGTGTTGAAAACACGGCGTAGGACGAAGCTGTGTGGCAGCGTTGTTTCATTAGATAGAGCCTGATGTGACTCGCATCAAGTTCAGCAAGCAGCGTCAATATTGCACTAGTGCACTATTTACTGTGTCGGTTGATGAACGATATTTCTTATGAGTTTCTGGGCATCTCGATGAAAAATTGGAATCTTTGAGGAATACACCGAATTCGTGGTGGCGGACGAGTGCAATTTGAGTTTTTGAGCTTTCGTATTTGCCTCCTTATTTTGGTGACCGGTTGTGATTTAGAGATGGTATCATAGAACCGTCTCTACGCAGCTCGTTTTGCCTCCTTATGAACCCTCTTCATCGATGTCGTCGCCTGCTTCATTGCCAAGAAAAAGTGCTAGTTTGCTGTTGGCCGTTGCTGCTTCACCAAATATTGAACATTTTCCAACGACGAGGGGGTTGCCAGAGATGATGAACAAAACGTGATATCCAAAGCCGAAGCGTTACGCTGTGAAATAGAGGGAATCAAGGTTGGTGAGCCGTCGTTCTAATATATCTCTTTTGGCGTAAACAAACTATGTTTGGAGACACTTATACGCTCATGAATCCGTCCGTCCGTCCGTCACATCGAGATGTCGGCCCCCAGGCCACCTAGAGATTTCCAGTTTTCACTAAGTGGTAGTATAATGGGTCTATATTTGTCCATTTGGGGAACCTGGTCGCTCCTTCTCTAGGTAGCTTGGGGGCCGAGATCTGATTAGAGACAGAGCTGAGAGAGCTTAAATCGCTATGTGTGGCTAAAATCTCTCCTGTTCACCCGAGGACGTTAAGAATTGATAGGGAGCTTCTCTGGCACAGCAAGGGACGAATGAAATGACAGGCTCCATCCATCAAGAGACGATTTTTCATCAGAGATCAAGCATTTTCACTCATTCGCCCTTTTCAAGAGGCCAGAGAAAATACTGTGGACATTCCAACCTCTTTGCAAAGAGACATGAGACGTCAGCTCGCAAAACTTAGTGAAAAAAACACCAGCAGACGGCGCATTTGGTTCTGGATGCCGGAGATTATGCGATTACATTGAAAAGATGCCAAAAGTGTATGGCAGCTGTGTGTGGGGAACACAACGACGTGATATGCAAACCTGCTTGCGATAACCTCCGTTCCAAAGAAAGCGACGAGGCTGACGGCGAAGATCTTGATGTTTGAACATTTTTGAAGTCCCTGCTGAAACCTTCTTGTGATTTTGATTAGTCAAATTTTGATTGCTCAGTTATTTGTATTTCGGAGTTTAGCAAAACCTGAAAACCTGGTTTTGACCATCACGTATTTCTGAGTTTGATAAAAAACTGTTTTTACCATTATGTTTTTCATCGAACACCTTCAAATACACCAGGAGATGAGTTAAATATCACATTCAGCCCAAAAACTATTCAAAAATATGATAAATATTGATTTATTCGGAAGGAAGTGCCGATAGAGCGCCGCGCTCCTGGGTCTACCATTTGCGGGACGAGAAGAGGTCTACCACTGGAGGGTTAAGGCATAGCGTAATAATGTCAATAAAATAAAGTGAAAAAAAAGTGGAATTGGATCATTTTGAAGATGATCCACTTACAAATTGATAGTTACTCGTCGTCTGAAGTTTATATAATTGTCAACCGGTAACTTTTTCACTTCGAATTAATCCTTTGAGAAAACAAACGACGAGGTTCCGTACCGAGCATAATTATATCCACTCTCTCCATCGTAGCAGGCTCTCATTAGTGAAGCGAAAAGTCGCGGAGCGAAAAGATTTTCATCTTTATTAAAACCCGGTGCAAACTGGCTCCTTCCAACCTTTCCCTCCACCCTCAGCCGTGGCTACTTTGGGGAAAAAAAATTAACTCAGTCTAAAGGAAAAGGGAAGGTTCTTGGAAGAAACAGAATTTTCATTATTCCGCTTATTAAACCTTTTCTAGGGATATCTCGCGTCTCTCAGGCATTAGCGCTATAAACTCATTTTTGAATTGCCGATTTTATCGTGCGCTGTGTACCTACAAGTCTTATACAATTGCGAAAAACAGCATAGAAAGTCCCATACATACGAAATCAGCTCAAATCATTTCACAACGGCTCGATATTACTGCTTACAATAGCCTGGAGAGTTCCTACCGATAAATATTTGAACCGAAAGACACTCCATATCAAAAATCAATTTAATCAGCTGCTCCTCAGTTTGACAATTAACCTGAGGTTTATTGAACCTTTGAAATCAACCTCCCCCCCCCCCCCCACACACACACTACAAAATTTGAGGGTTTAAGTTTCAGGATCCTCCAAACCACTGGTACAAATTATTTGTAATTAATTCATCATCTCTAAAAACGTTACATCCATCACTACTTGATTTTGACAGAAGGGTGATCTGCACAAAGAAGATAATAAACCGTCATGGCAAGTATGTGCAGAGTTTTCGGCTCTACGTTCATGTCAATACAGTAAATGAACGGGTGCCTGTATGGTTACTCTTAACAGAATTTGTTTACAAAAAATTTGAGTTCGAATGGACCTTCAAGAAGAGCAACTGTCGACTCCAAATACTTCGTGAAAACGAAAAAAAGTTGACTTCATATCGACTCGACGTATTTATTTGAGATCGAATGGACCTTCAAGAAGAGCCATTGTCGACTCAAATACTTCGTGAAAACGAAAAAAAGTTGACTTCATATCGACTCGAGGTGTTTATTTGAGTTCGAATGGACCTTCAAGAAGAGCAATTGTCGACTCAAATACTTCGTGAAAACGAAAAAAGTGACTTCATATCGACTCGAGGTGTTTATTTGAGTTCGAATGGACCTTCAAGAAGAGCAATTGTCGACTCAAATACTTCGTGAAAACGAAAAAAAGTTGACTTCATATCGACTCGAGGTGTTTATTTGAGTTCGAATGGACCTTCAAGAAGAGCGATTGTCGACTCAAATACTTCGTGAAAACGAAAAAAAGTTGACTTCATATCGACTCGAGGTGTTTATTTGAGTTCGAATTGACCTTCAAGAAGAGCAATCGTCGACTCAAATACTTCGTGAAAACGGAAAAAAGTTGACTTCATATCAACTCGACGTGTTTATTTGAGTTCGAATGGACCTTCAAGAAGAGCGATTGTCGACTCAAATACTTCGTGAAAACGAAAAAAAGTTGACTTCATATCGACTCGAGGTGTTTATTTGAGTTCGAATTGACCTTCAAGAAGAGCAATTGTCGACTCAAATACTTCGTGAAGACGAAAAAAAGTTGACTTCATATCGACTCGAGGTGTTTATTTGAGTTCGAATGGACCTTCAAGAAGAGCAATTGTCGACTCAAATACTTCGTGAAAACGAAAAAAAGTTGACTTCATATCGACTCGAGGTGTTTATTTGAGTTCGAATGGACCTTCAAGAAGAGCAATTGTCGACTCAAATACTTCGTGAAAACGAAAAAAAGTTGACTTCATATCGACTCGACGTGTTTATTTGAGTTCGAATGGACCTTCAAGAAGAGCAATTGTCGACTCAAATTCTTCGTGAAAACGGAAAAAAGTTGACTTCATATCGACTCGAGGTGTTTATTTGAGTTCGAATGGACCTTCATGAAGAGCAATTGTCGACTCGAATACATCGTGAAAACGAAAAAAAGTTGACTTCATATCGAATCGACGTGTTTATTTGAGTCCGAATGTACCTTCAAGAAGAGCAATTGTCGACTCAAATACTTCGTAAAAACGAAAAAAAGTTGACTTCATATCGACTCGAGGTGTTTATTTGAGTTCGAATGGACCTTCAAGAAGAGCAATTGTCGACTCAAATACTTCGTGAAAACGAAAAAAAGTTGACTACATATCGACGCGAGGTGTTTATTTGAGATCGAATGGACCTTCAAGAAGAGCAATTGTCGACTCAAATACTTCGTAAAAACGAAAAAAAGTTGACTTCATATCGACGCGAGGTGTTTATTTGAGTTCGAATGGACCTTCAAGAAGAGCAATTGTCGACTCAAATACTTCGTGAAAACGAAAAGAAGTTGACTTCATATCGACTCGAGGTGTTTATTTGAGTTCGAATGGACCTTCAAGAAGAGCAATTGTCGACTCAAATACTTCGTGAAAACGAAAAAAAGTTGACTTCATATCGACTCGACGTGTTTATTTGATTTCGAATGGACCTTCAAGAAGAGCAATTGTCGACTCAAATACTTCGTGAAAACGAAATAAAGTTGACTTCATATCGACTCGACGTGTTTATTTGAGTTCGAATGGACCTTCAAGAAGAGCAATTGTCGACTCAAATACTTCGTAAAAACGAAAAAAAGTTGACTTCATATCGACTCGAGGTGTTTATTTGAGTTCGAATGGACCTTCAAGTAGAGCAATTGTCGACTCAAATACTTCGTGAAAACGAAAAAAAGTTGACTTCATATCGACTCGACGTGTTTATTTGAGTTCGAATGGACCTTCAAGAAGAGCAATTGTCGACTCAAATACTTCGTGAAAACGAAATAAAGTTGACTTCATATCGACTCGACGTGTTTATTTGAGTTCGAATGGACCTTCAAGAAGAGCAATTGTCGACTCAAATACTTCGTAAAAACGAAAAAAAGTTGACTTCATATCGACTCGAGGTGTTTATTTGAGTTCGAATGGACCTTCAAGAAGAGCAATTGTCGACTCAAATACTTCGTGAAAACGAAAAAAAGTTGACTTCATATCGACGCGAGGTGTTTATTTGAGATCGAATGGACCTTCAAGAAGAGCAATTGTCGACTCAAATACTTCGTAAAAACGAAAAAAAGTTGACTTCATATCGACGCGAGGTGTTTATTTGAGTTCGAATGGACCTTCAAGAAGAGCAATTGTCGACTCAAATACTTCGTGAAAACGAAAAAAAGTTGACTTCATATCGACTCGAGGTGTTTATTTGAGTTCGAATGGACCTTCAAGAAGAGCAATTGTCGACTCAAATACTTCGTGAAAACGAAAAAAAGTTGACTTCATATCGACTCGACGTGTTTATTTGAGTTCGAATGGACCTTCAAGAAGAGCAATTGTCGACTCAAATACTTCGTGAAAACGAAATAAAGTTGACTTCATATCGACTCGACGTGTTTATTTGAGTTCGAATGGACCTTCATGAAGAGCAATTGTCGACTCGAATACATCGTGAAAACGAAAAAAAGTTGACTTCATATCGACTCGAGGTGTTTATTTGAGTTCGAATGGACCTTCAAGAAGAGCAATTGTCGACTCAAATACTTCGTGAAAACGAAATAAAGTTGACTTCATATCGACTCGACGTGTTTATTTGAGTTCGAATGGACCTTCAAGAAGAGCAATTGTCGACTCAAATACTTCGTGAAAACGGAAAAAAGTTGACTTCATATCGACTCGACGTGTTTATTTGAGTTCGAATGGACCTTCAAGAAGAGCAATTGTCGACTCAAATACTTCGTGAAAACGAAATCAAGTTGACTTCATATCGACTCGACGTGTTTATTTGAGTTCGAATGGACCTTCAAGAAGAGCAATTGTCGACTCAAATACTTCGTGAAAACGAAAAAAAATTGACTTCATATCGACTCGAGGTGTTTATTTGAGTTCGAATGGACCTTCAAGAAGAGCAATTGTCGACTCAAATACTTCGTGAAAACGAAATCAAGTTGACTTCATATCGACTCGACGTGTTTATTTGAGTTCGAATGGACCTTCAAGAAGAGCAATTGTCGACTCAAATACTTCGTGAAAACGAAAAAAAATTGACTTCATATCGACTCGAGGTGTTTATTTGAGTTCGAATGGACCTTCAAGAAGAGCAATTGTCGACTCAAATACTTCGTGAAAACGAAAAAAAGTTGACTTCATATCGACTCGAGGTGTTTATTTGAGTTCGAATGGACCTTCAAGAAGAGCAATTGTCGACTCAAATACTTCGTGAAAACGAAAAAAAGTTGACTTCATATCGACTCGAGGTGTTTATTTGAGTTCGAATGGACCTTCAAGAAGAGCAATTGTCGACTCGAATACATCGTGAAAACGAAAAAAAGTTGACTTCATATCGAATCGAGGTGTTTATTCGAGTTCGAATGGACCATCAAGAAGAGCAATTGTCGACTCAAATACTTTGTGAAAACGAAAAAAAGTTGACTTCATATCGACTCGAGGTGTTTATTTGAGTTCGAATGGACCTTCAAGAAGAGCAATTGTCGACTCCAATACTTCGTAAAAACGAAAAAAAGTTGACTTCATATCGACTCGAGGTGTTTATTTGAGTTCGAATGGACCTTCAAGAAGAGCAATTGTCGACTCAAATACTTCGTGAAAACGAAAAAAAGTTGACTTCATATCGACGCGAGGTGTTTATTTGAGATCGAATGGACCTTCAAGAAGAGCAATTGTCGACTCAAATACTTCGTGAAAACGAAAAAAAGTTGACTTCATATCGACTCGAGGTGTTTATTTGAGTTCGAATGGACCTTCAAGAAGAGCAATTGTCGACTCAAATACTTCGTGAAAACGAAATAAAGTTGACTTCATATCGACTCGACGTGTTTATTTGAGTTCGAATGGACCTTCAAGAAGAGCAATTGTCGACTCAAATACTTCGTGAAAACGGAAAAAAGTTGACTTCATATCGACTCGACGTGTTTGTTTGAGTTCGAATGGACCTTCAAGAAGAGCAATTGTCGACCCAAATACTTCGTGAAAACGAAAAAAAGTTGACTTCATATCGACTCGAGGTGTTTATTTGAGTTCGAATGGACCTTCAAGAAGAGCAATTGTCCACTCAAATACTTCGTGAAAACGAAAAAAAGTTGACTTCATATCGACTCGAGGTGTTTATTTGAGTTCGAATTGACCTTCAAGAAGAGCAATTGTCGACTCGAATACATCGTGAAAACGAAAAAAAGTTGACTTCATATCGACTCGAGGTCTTTATTTGAGTTCGAATGGACCTTCAAGAAGAGCAATTGTCGACTCAAATACTTCGTGAAAACGAAATAAAGTTGACTTCATATCGACTCGAGGTGTTTATTTGAGTTCGAATGGACCTTCAAGAAGAGCAATTGTCGACTCGAATACATCGTGAAATCGAAAAAAAGTTGACTTCATATCGACTCGAGGTGTTTATTTGAGTTCGAATGGACCTTCAAGAAGAGCAATTGTCCACTCAAATACTTCGTGAAAACGAAAAAAAGTTGACTTCATATCGACTCGACGTATTTATTTGAGTTCGAATGGACCTTCAAGAAGAGCAATTGTCGACTCGAATACATCGTGAAAACGAAAAAAAGTTGACTTCATATCGACTCGAGGTGTTTATTTGAGTTCGAATTGACCTTCAAGAAGAGCAATTGTCGACTCGAATACATCGTGAAAACGAAAAAAAGTTGACTTCATATCGACTCGAGGTCTTTATTTGAGTTCGAATGGACCTTCAAGAAGAGCAATTGTCGACTCAAATACTTCGTGAAAACGAAATAAAGTTGACTTCATATCGACTCGAGGTGTTTATTTGAGTTCGAATGGACCTTCAAGAAGAGCAATTGTCGACTCAAATACTTCGTGAAAACGAAATAAAGTTGACTTCATATCGACTCGACGTGTTTATTTGAGTTCGAATGGACCTTCAAGAAGAGCAATTGAAGAGTCCAGGGAAGAAAGGGGCTAACTGCATTTTTTGTCGAAATTGAGTTAAGGTTGGGAATATGTAGCTCTTGAGGAGTAGATTCCGGTGAACCACTCAAACAAGGAAGAAACGGGCTCTAAAACAGCCAGAAACGCAATTGAAGTTATCGCATACCGGGAAGAAAGGGGCCATCTCCTTCCAAAAAGTGGAGAAAGGGGCTACAAGACGCTGGCTGCTAGAAAGACGCTAGCCCCTTTCTTCCCTGGACTCTTCAATTGTCGACTCAAATACTTCGTGAAAACGGAAAAAAGTTGACTTCATATCGACTCGAGGTGTTTATTTGAGTTCGAATGGACCTTCAAGAAGAGCAATTGTCGACTCAAATACTTCGTGAAAACGAAATCAAGTTGACTTCATATCGACTCGACGTGTTTATTTGAGTTCGAATGGACCTTCAAGAAGAGCAATTGTCGACTCAAATACTTCGTGAAAACGAAAAAAAATTGACTTCATATCGACTCGAGGTGTTTATTTGAGTTCGAATGGACCTTCAAGAAGAGCAATTGTCGACTCAAATACTTCGTGAAAACGAAAAAAAGTTGACTTCATATCGACTCGAGGTGTTTATTTGAGTTCGAATGGACCTTCAAGAAGAGCAATTGTCGACTCAAATACTTCGTGAAAACGAAAAAAAGTTGACTTCATATCGACTCGAGGTGTTTATTTGAGTTCGAATGGACCTTCAAGAAGAGCAATTGTCGACTCGAATACATCGTGAAAACGAAAAAAAGTTGACTTCATATCGAATCGAGGTGTTTATTCGAGTTCGAATGGACCTTCAAGAAGAGCAATTGTCGACTCCAATACTTCGTGAAAACGAAAAAAGTTGACTTCATATCGACTCGAGGTGTTTATTTGAGTTCGAATGGACCTTCAAGAAGAGCAATTGTCGACTCGAATACATCGTGAAAACGAAAAAAAGTTGACTTCATATCGAATCGAAGTGTTTATTTGAGTTCGAATGTACCTTCAAGAAGAGCAATTTTTGACTCAAATACTTCGTAAAAACGAGAAAAAGTTTACTTCATATCGACTCGAGGTGTTTATTTGAGTTCGAATGGACCTTCAAGAAGAGCAATTGTCGACTCAAATACTTCGTGAAAACGAAAAAAAGTTGACTTCATATCGACGCGAGGTGTTTATTTGAGATCAAATGGACCTTCAAGAAGAGCAATTGTCGACTCAAATACTTCGTGAAAACGAAAAAAAGTTGACTTCATATCGACTCGACGTGTTTATTTGAGTTCGAATGGACCTTCAAGAAGAGCAATTGTCGACTCAAATACTTCGTGAAAACGAAATAAAGTTGACTTCATATCGACTCGACGTGTTTATTTGAGTTCGAATGGACCTTCATGAAGAGCAATTGTCGACTCGAATACATCGTGAAAACGAAAAAAAGTTGACTTCATATCGACTCGAGGTGTTTATTTGAGTTCGAATGGACCTTCAAGAAGAGCAATTGTCGACTCAAATACTTCGTGAAAACGAAATAAAGTTGACTTCATATCGACTCGACGTGTTTATTTGAGTTCGAATGGACCTTCAAGAAGAGCAATTGTCGACTCAAATACTTCGTGAAAACGGAAAAAAGTTGACTTCATATCGACTCGACGTGTTTATTTGAGTTTGAATGGACCTTCAAGAAGAGCAATTGTCGACTCAAATACTTCGTGAAAACGAAATCAAGTTGACTTCATATCGACTCGACGTGTTTATTTGAGTTCGAATGGACCTTCAAGAAGAGCAATTGTCGACTCAAATACTTCGTGAAAACGAAAAAAAATTGACTTCATATCGACTCGAGGTGTTTATTTGAGTTCGAATGGACCTTCAAGAAGAGCAATTGTCGACTCAAATACTTCGTGAAAACGAAAAAAAGTTGACTTCATATCGACTCGAGGTGTTTATTTGAGTTCGAATGGACCTTCAAGAAGAGCAATTGTCGACTCAAATACTTCGTGAAAACGAAAAAAAGTTGACTTCATATCGACTCGAGGTGTTTATTTGAGTTCGAATGGACCTTCAAGAAGAGCAATTGTCGACTCGAATACATCGTGAAAACGAAAAAAAGTTGACTTCATATCGAATCGAGGTGTTTATTCGAGTTCGAATGGACCATCAAGAAGAGCAATTGTCGACTCAAATACTTTGTGAAAACGAAAAAAAGTTGACTTCATATCGACTCGAGGTGTTTATTTGAGTTCGAATGGACCTTCAAGAAGAGCAATTGTCGACTCCAATACTTCGTGAAAACGAAAAAAGTTGACTTCATATCGACTCGAGGTGTTTATTTGAGTTCGAATGGACCTTCAAGAAGAGCAATTGTCGACTCGAATACATCGTGAAAACGAAAAAAAGTTGACTTCATATCGAATCGAAGTGTTTATTTGAGTTCGAATGTACCTTCAAGAAGAGCAATTTTTGACTCAAATACTTCGTAAAAACGAGAAAAAGTTTACTTCATATCGACTCGAGGTGTTTATTTGAGTTCGAATGGACCTTCAAGAAGAGCAATTGTCGACTCAAACACTTCGTGAAAACGAAAAAAAGTTGACTTCATATCGACTCGAGGTGTTTATTTGAGTTCGAATGGACCTTCAAGAAGAGCAATTGTCGACTCAAATACTTCGTGAAAACGAAAAAAAGTTGACTTCATATCGACTCGAGGTGTTTATTTGAGTTCGAATGGACCTTCAAGAAGAGCAATTGTCGACTCAAATACTTCGTGAAAACGAAAAAAAGTTGACTTCATATCGACTCGAGGTGTTTATTTGAGTTCGAATGGACCTTCAAGAAGAGCAATTGTCGACTCGAATACATCGTGAAAACGAAAAAAAGTTGACTTCATATCGAATCGAGGTGTTTATTCGAGTTCGAATGGACCATCAAGAAGAGCAATTGTCGACTCAAATACTTTGTGAAAACGAAAAAAAGTTGACTTCATATCGACTCGAGGTGTTTATTTGAGTTCGAATGGACCTTCAAGAAGAGCAATTGTCGACTCCAATACTTCGTGAAAACGAAAAAAGTTGACTTCATATCGACTCGAGGTGTTTATTTGAGTTCGAATGGACCTTCAAGAAGAGCAATTGTCGACTCGAATACATCGTGAAAACGAAAAAAAGTTGACTTCATATCGAATCGAAGTGTTTATTTGAGTTCGAATGTACCTTCAAGAAGAGCAATTTTTGACTCAAATACTTCGTAAAAACGAGAAAAAGTTGACTTCATATCGACTCGAGGTGTTTATTTGAGTTCGAATGGACCTTCAAGAAGAGCAATTGTCGACTCAAATACTTCGTGAAAACGAAATCAAGTTGACTTCATATCGACTCGAGGTGTTTATTTGAGTTCGAATGGACCTTCAAGAAGAGCAATTGTCGACTCAAATACTTCGTGAAAACGAAAAAAAATTGACTTCATATCGACTCGAGGTGTTTATTTGAGTTCGAATGGACCTTCAAGAAGAGCAATTGTCGACTCAAATACTTCGTGAAAACGAAAAAAAGTTGACTTCATATCGACTCGAGGTGTTTATTTGAGTTCGAATGGACCTTCAAGAAGAGCAATTGTCGACTCAAATACTTCGTGAAAACGAAAAAAAGTTGACTTCATATCGACTCGAGGTGTTTATTTGAGTTCGAATGGACCTTCAAGAAGAGCAATTGTCGACTCGAATACATCGTGAAAACGAAAAAAAGTTGACTTCATATCGAATCGAGGTGTTTATTCGAGTTCGAATGGACCATCAAGAAGAGCAATTGTCGACTCAAATACTTTGTGAAAACGAAAAAAAGTTGACTTCATATCGACTCGAGGTGTTTATTTGAGTTCGAATGGACCTTCAAGAAGAGCAATTGTCGACTCCAATACTTCGTGAAAACGAAAAAAGTTGACTTCATATCGACTCGAGGTGTTTATTTGAGTTCGAATGGACCTTCAAGAAGAGCAATTGTCGACTCGAATACATCGTGAAAACGAAAAAAAGTTGACTTCATATCGAATCGAAGTGTTTATTTGAGTTCGAATGTACCTTCAAGAAGAGCAATTTTTGACTCAAATACTTCGTAAAAACGAGAAAAAGTTTACTTCATATCGACTCGAGGTGTTTATTTGAGTTCGAATGGACCTTCAAGAAGAGCAATTGTCGACTCAAATACTTCGTGAAAACGAAAAAAAGTTGACTTCATATCGACGCGAGGTGTTTATTTGAGATCAAATGGACCTTCAAGAAGAGCAATTGTCGACTCAAATACTTCGTGAAAACGAAAAAAAGTTGACTTCATATCGACTCGACGTGTTTATTTGAGTTCGAATGGACCTTCAAGAAGAGCAATTGTCGACTCAAATACTTCGTGAAAACGAAATAAAGTTGACTTCATATCGACTCGACGTGTTTATTTGAGTTCGAATGGACCTTCATGAAGAGCAATTGTCGACTCGAATACATCGTGAAAACGAAAAAAAGTTGACTTCATATCGACTCGAGGTGTTTATTTGAGTTCGAATGGACCTTCAAGAAGAGCAATTGTCGACTCAAATACTTCGTGAAAACGAAATAAAGTTGACTTCATATCGACTCGACGTGTTTATTTGAGTTCGAATGGACCTTCAAGAAGAGCAATTGTCGACTCAAATACTTCGTGAAAACGGAAAAAAGTTGACTTCATATCGACTCGACGTGTTTATTTGAGTTCGAATGGACCTTCAAGAAGAGCAATTGTCGACTCAAATACTTCGTGAAAACGAAATCAAGTTGACTTCATATCGACTCGACGTGTTTATTTGAGTTCGAATGGACCTTCAAGAAGAGCAATTGTCGACTCAAATACTTCGTGAAAACGAAAAAAAATTGACTTCATATCGACTCGAGGTGTTTATTTGAGTTCGAATGGACCTTCAAGAAGAGCAATTGTCGACTCAAATACTTCGTGAAAACGAAAAAAAGTTGACTTCATATCGACTCGAGGTGTTTATTTGAGTTCGAATGGACCTTCAAGAAGAGCAATTGTCGACTCAAATACTTCGTGAAAACGAAAAAAAGTTGACTTCATATCGACTCGAGGTGTTTATTTGAGTTCGAATGGACCTTCAAGAAGAGCAATTGTCGACTCGAATACATCGTGAAAACGAAAAAAAGTTGACTTCATATCGAATCGAGGTGTTTATTCGAGTTCGAATGGACCATCAAGAAGAGCAATTGTCGACTCAAATACTTTGTGAAAACGAAAAAAAGTTGACTTCATATCGACTGGAGGTGTTTATTTGAGTTCGAATGGACCTTCAAGAAGAGCAATTGTCGACTCCAATACTTCGTGAAAACGAAAAAAGTTGACTTCATATCGACTCGAGGTGTTTATTTGAGTTCGAATGGACCTTCAAGAAGAGCAATTGTCGACTCGAATACATCGTGAAAACGAAAAAAAGTTGACTTCATATCGAATCGAAGTGTTTATTTGAGTTCGAATGTACCTTCAAGAAGAGCAATTTTTGACTCAAATACTTCGTAAAAACGAGAAAAAGTTTACTTCATATCGACTCGAGGTGTTTATTTGAGTTCGAATGGACTTTCAAGAAGAGCAATTGTCGACTCAAATACTTCGTGAAAACGAAAAAAAGTTGACTTCATATCGACGCGAGGTGTTTATTTGAGATCAAATGGACCTTCAAGAAGAGCAATTGTCGACTCAAATACTTCGTGAAAACGAAAAAAAGTTGACTTCATATCGACTCGACGTGTTTATTTGAGTTCGAATGGACCTTCAAGAAGAGCAATTGTCGACTCAAATACTTCGTGAAAACGAAAAAAAGTTGATTTCATATCGACTCGAGGTGTTTATTTGAGTTCGAATGGACCTTCATGAAGAGCAATTGTCGACTCGAATACATCGTGAAAACGAAAAAAAGTTGACTTCATATCGAATCGACGTGTTTATTTGAGTTCGAATGTACCTTCAAGAAGAGCAATTGTCGACTCAAATACTTCGTAAAAACGAAAAAAAGTTGACTTCATATCGACTCGAGGTGTTTATTTGAGTTCGAATGGACCTTCAAGAAGAGCAATTGTCGACTCAAATACTTCGTGAAAACGAAAAAAAGTTGACTTCATATCGACGCGAGGTGTTTATTTGAGATCGAATGGACCTTCAAGAAGAGCAATTGTCGACTCAAATACTTCGTGAAAACGAAAAAAAGTTGACTTCATATCGACTCGAGGTGTTTATTTGAGTTCGAATGGACCTTCAAGAAGAGCAATTGTCGACTCAAATACTTCGTGAAAACGAAATAAAGTTGACTTCATATCGACTCGACGTGTTTATTTGAGTTCGAATGGACCTTCAAGAAGAGCAATTGTCGACTCAAATACTTCGTGAAAACGGAAAAAAGTTGACTTCATATCGACTCGACGTGTTTGTTTGAGTTCGAATGGACCTTCAAGAAGAGCAATTGTCGACCCAAATACTTCGTGAAAACGAAAAAAAGTTGACTTCATATCGACTCGAGGTGTTTATTTGAGTTCGAATGGACCTTCAAGAAGAGCAATTGTCCACTCAAATACTTCGTGAAAACGAAAAAAAGTTGACTTCATATCGACTCGAGGTGTTTATTTGAGTTCGAATTGACCTTCAAGAAGAGCAATTGTCGACTCGAATACATCGTGAAAACGAAAAAAAGTTGACTTCATATCGACTCGAGGTCTTTATTTGAGTTCGAATGGACCTTCAAGAAGAGCAATTGTCGACTCAAATACTTCGTGAAAACGAAATAAAGTTGACTTCATATCGACTCGAGGTGTTTATTTGAGTTCGAATGGACCTTCAAGAAGAGCAATTGTCGACTCGAATACATCGTGAAATCGAAAAAAAGTTGACTTCATATCGACTCGAGGTGTTTATTTGAGTTCGAATGGACCTTCAAGAAGAGCAATTGTCCACTCAAATACTTCGTGAAAACGAAAAAAAGTTGACTTCATATCGACTCGACGTATTTATTTGAGTTCGAATGGACCTTCAAGAAGAGCAATTGTCGACTCGAATACATCGTGAAAACGAAAAAAAGTTGACTTCATATCGACTCGAGGTGTTTATTTGAGTTCGAATTGACCTTCAAGAAGAGCAATTGTCGACTCGAATACATCGTGAAAACGAAAAAAAGTTGACTTCATATCGACTCGAGGTCTTTATTTGAGTTCGAATGGACCTTCAAGAAGAGCAATTGTCGACTCAAATACTTCGTGAAAACGAAATAAAGTTGACTTCATATCGACTCGAGGTGTTTATTTGAGTTCGAATGGACCTTCAAGAAGAGCAATTGTCGACTCAAATACTTCGTGAAAACGAAATAAAGTTGACTTCATATCGACTCGACGTGTTTATTTGAGTTCGAATGGACCTTCAAGAAGAGCAATTGTCGACTCAAATACTTCGTGAAAACGGAAAAAAGTTGACTTCATATCGACTCGACGTGTTTATTTGAGTTCGAATGGACCTTCAAGAAGAGCAATTGTCGACTCAAATACTTCGTGAAAACGAAATCAAGTTGACTTCATATCGACTCGACGTGTTTATTTGAGTTCGAATGGACCTTCAAGAAGAGCAATTGTCGACTCAAATACTTCGTGAAAACGAAAAAAAATTGACTTCATATCGACTCGAGGTGTTTATTTGAGTTCGAATGGACCTTCAAGAAGAGCAATTGTCGACTCAAATACTTCGTGAAAACGAAAAAAAGTTGACTTCATATCGACTCGAGGTGTTTATTTGAGTTCGAATGGACCTTCAAGAAGAGCAATTGTCGACTCAAATACTTCGTGAAAACGAAAAAAAGTTGACTTCATATCGACTCGAGGTGTTTATTTGAGTTCGAATGGACCTTCAAGAAGAGCAATTGTCGACTCGAATACATCGTGAAAACGAAAAAAAGTTGACTTCATATCGAATCGAGGTGTTTATTCGAGTTCGAATGGACCATCAAGAAGAGCAATTGTCGACTCAAATACTTTGTGAAAACGAAAAAAAGTTGACTTCATATCGACTCGAGGTGTTTATTTGAGTTCGAATGGACCTTCAAGAAGAGCAATTGTCGACTCCAATACTTCGTGAAAACGAAAAAAGTTGACTTCATATCGACTCGAGGTGTTTATTTGAGTTCGAATGGACCTTCAAGAAGAGCAATTGTCGACTCGAATACATCGTGAAAACGAAAAAAAGTTGACTTCATATCGAATCGAAGTGTTTATTTGAGTTCGAATGTACCTTCAAGAAGAGCAATTTTTGACTCAAATACTTCGTAAAAACGAGAAAAAGTTTACTTCATATCGACTCGAGGTGTTTATTTGAGTTCGAATGGACCTTCAAGAAGAGCAATTGTCGACTCAAATACTTCGTGAAAACGAAAAAAAGTTGACTTCATATCGACGCGAGGTGTTTATTTGAGATCAAATGGACCTTCAAGAAGAGCAATTGTCGACTCAAATACTTCGTGAAAACGAAAAAAAGTTGACTTCATATCGACTCGACGTGTTTATTTGAGTTCGAATGGACCTTCAAGAAGAGCAATTGTCGACTCAAATACTTCGTGAAAACGAAAAAAAGTTGATTTCATATCGACTCGAGGTGTTTATTTGAGTTCGAATGGACCTTCATGAAGAGCAATTGTCGACTCGAATACATCGTGAAAACGAAAAAAAGTTGACTTCATATCGAATCGACGTGTTTATTTGAGTTCGAATGTACCTTCAAGAAGAGCAATTGTCGACTCAAATACTTCGTAAAAACGAAAAAAAGTTGACTTCATATCGACTCGAGGTGTTTATTTGAGTTCGAATGGACCTTCAAGAAGAGCAATTGTCGACTCAAATACTTCGTGAAAACGAAAAAAAGTTGACTTCATATCGACGCGAGGTGTTTATTTGAGATCGAATGGACCTTCAAGAAGAGCAATTGTCGACTCAAATACTTCGTGAAAACGAAAAAAAGTTGACTTCATATCGACTCGAGGTGTTTATTTGAGTTCGAATGGACCTTCAAGAAGAGCAATTGTCGACTCAAATACTTCGTGAAAACGAAATAAAGTTGACTTCATATCGACTCGACGTGTTTATTTGAGTTCGAATGGACCTTCAAGAAGAGCAATTGTCGACTCAAATACTTCGTGAAAACGGAAAAAAGTTGACTTCATATCGACTCGACGTGTTTGTTTGAGTTCGAATGGACCTTCAAGAAGAGCAATTGTCGACCCAAATACTTCGTGAAAACGAAAAAAAGTTGACTTCATATCGACTCGAGGTGTTTATTTGAGTTCGAATGGACCTTCAAGAAGAGCAATTGTCCACTCAAATACTTCGTGAAAACGAAAAAAAGTTGACTTCATATCGACTCGAGGTGTTTATTTGAGTTCGAATTGACCTTCAAGAAGAGCAATTTTCGACTCGAATACATCGTGAAAACGAAAAAAAGTTGACTTCATATCGACTCGAGGTCTTTATTTGAGTTCGAATGGACCTTCAAGAAGAGCAATTGTCGACTCAAATACTTCGTGAAAACGAAATAAAGTTGACTTCATATCGACTCGAGGTGTTTATTTGAGTTCGAATGGACCTTCAAGAAGAGCAATTGTCGACTCGAATACATCGTGAAATCGAAAAAAAGTTGACTTCATATCGACTCGAGGTGTTTATTTGAGTTCGAATGGACCTTCAAGAAGAGCAATTGTCCACTCAAATACTTCGTGAAAACGAAAAAAAGTTGACTTCATATCGACTCGACGTATTTATTTGAGTTCGAATGGACCTTCAAGAAGAGCAATTGTCGACTCGAATACATCGTGAAAACGAAAAAAAGTTGACTTCATATCGACTCGAGGTGTTTATTTGAGTTCGAATTGACCTTCAAGAAGAGCAATTGTCGACTCGAATACATCGTGAAAACGAAAAAAAGTTGACTTCATATCGACTCGAGGTCTTTATTTGAGTTCGAATGGACCTTCAAGAAGAGCAATTGTCGACTCAAATACTTCGTGAAAACGAAATAAAGTTGACTTCATATCGACTCGAGGTGTTTATTTGAGTTCGAATGGACCTTCAAGAAGAGCAATTGTCGACTCGAATACATCGTGAAAACGAAAAAAAGTTGACTTCATATCGACTCGAGGTGTTTATTTGAGTTCGAATGGACCATCAAGAAGAGCAATTGTCGACTCAAATACTTCGTGAAAACGAAAAAAAGTTGACTTCATATCGACTCGAGGTGTTTATTTGAGATCGAATGGACCTTCGAGAAGAGCAATTGTCGACTCGAATACATCGTGAAAACGAAAAAAAGTTGACTTCATATCGACTCGAGGTGTTTATTTGAGTTCGAATGGACCTTCATGAAGAGCAATTGTCGACTCGAATACATCGTGAAAACGAAAAAAAGTTGACTTCATATCGAATCGACGTGTTTATTTGAGTTCGAATGTACCTTCAAGAAGAGCAATTGTCGACTCAAATACTTCGTAAAAACGAAAAAAAGTTGACTTCATATCGACTCGAGGTGTTTATTTGAGTTCGAATGGACCTTCAAGAAGAGCAATTGTCGACTCAAATACTTCGTGAAAACGAAAAAAAGTTGACTTCATATCGACGCGAGGTGTTTATTTGAGATCGAATGGACCTTCAAGAAGAGCAATTGTCGACTCAAATACTTCGTGAAAACGAAAAAAAGTTGACTTCATATCGACTCGAGGTGTTTATTTGAGTTCGAATGGACCTTCAAGAAGAGCAATTGTCGACTCAAATACTTCGTGAAAACGAAATAAAGTTGACTTCATATCGACTCGACGTGTTTATTTGAGTTCGAATGGACCTTCAAGAAGAGCAATTGTCGACTCAAATACTTCGTGAAAACGGAAAAAAGTTGACTTCATATCGACTCGACGTGTTTGTTTGAGTTCGAATGGACCTTCAAGAAGAGCAATTGTCGACCCAAATACTTCGTGAAAACGAAAAAAAGTTGACTTCATATCGACTCGAGGTGTTTATTTGAGTTCGAATGGACCTTCAAGAAGAGCAATTGTCCACTCAAATACTTCGTGAAAACGAAAAAAAGTTGACTTCATATCGACTCGAGGTGTTTATTTGAGTTCGAATTGACCTTCAAGAAGAGCAATTGTCGACTCGAATACATCGTGAAAACGAAAAAAAGTTGACTTCATATCGACTCGAGGTCTTTATTTGGGTTCGAATGGACCTTCAAGAAGAGCAATTGTCGACTCAAATACTTCGTGAAAACGAAATAAAGTTGACTTCATATCGACTCGAGGTGTTTATTTGAGTTCGAATGGACCTTCAAGAAGAGCAATTGTCGACTCGAATACATCGTGAAATCGAAAAAAAGTTGACTTCATATCGACTCAAGGTGTTTATTTGAGTTCGAATGGACCTTCAAGAAGAGCAATTGTCCACTCAAATACTTCGTGAAAACGAAAAAAAGTTGACTTCATATCGACTCGACGTATTTATTTGAGTTCGAATGGACCTTCAAGAAGAGCAATTGTCGACTCGAATACATCGTGAAAACGAAAAAAAGTTGACTTCATATCGACTCGAGGTGTTTATTTGAGTTCGAATGGACCTTCAAGAAGAGCAATTGTCGACTCAAATACTTCGTGAAAACGAAATAAAGTTGACTTCATATCGACTCGAGGTGTTTATTTGAGTTCGAATTGACCTTCAAGAAGAGCAATTGTCGACTCGAATACATCGTGAAAACGAAAAAAAGTTGACTTCATATCGACTCGAGGTGTTTATTTGAGTTCGAATTGACCTTCAAGAAGAGCAATTGTCGACTCAAATACTTCGTGAAAACGAAAAAAAGTTGACTTCATATCGACTCGAGGTGTTTATTTGAGTTCGAATTGACCTTCAAGAAGAGCAATTGTCGACTCAAATACTTCGTGAAAACGAAAAAAAGTTGACTTCATATCGACTCGAGGTGTTTATTTGAGTTCGAATGGACCTTCAAGAAGAGCAATTGTCGACTCAAATACTTCGTGAAAACGAAATAAAGTTGACTTCATATCGACTCGAGGTGTTTATTTGAGTTCGAATGGACCTTCAAGAAGAGCAATTGTCGACTCGAATACATCGTGAAATCGAAAAAAAGTTGACTTCATATCGACTCAAGGTGTTTATTTGAGTTCGAATGGACCTTCAAGAAGAGCAATTGTCCACTCAAATACTTCGTGAAAACGAAAAAAAGTTGACTTCATATCGACTCGACGTATTTATTTGAGTTCGAATGGACCTTCAAGAAGAGCAATTATCCACTCAAATACTTCGTGAAAACGAAAAAAAGTTGACTTCATATCGACTCGACGTATTTATTTGAGTTCGAATGGACCTTCAAGAAGAGCAATTGTCGACTCGAATACATCGTGAAAACGAAAAAAAGTTGACTTCATATCGACTCGAGGTGTTTATTTGAGTTCGAATGGACCTTCAAGAAGAGCAATTGTCGACTCAAATACTTCGTGAAAACGAAATAAAGTTGACTTCATATCGACTCGAGGTGTTTATTTGAGTTCGAATTGACCTTCAAGAAGAGCAATTGTCGACTCGAATACATCGTGAAAACGAAAAAAAGTTGACTTCATATCGACTCGACGTATTTATTTGAGTTCGAATTGACCTTCAAGAAGAGCAATTGTCGACTCGAATACATCGTGAAAACGAAAAAAAGTTGACTTCATATCGACTCGAGGTCTTTATTTGAGTTCGAATGGACCTTCAAGAAGAGCAATTGTCGACTCAAATACTTCGTGAAAACGAAATAAAGTTGACTTCATATCGACTCGAGGTGTTTATTTGAGTTCGAATGGACCTTCAAGAAGAGCAATTGTCGACTCGAATACATCGTGAAAACGAAAAAAAGTTGACTTCATATCGACTCGAGGTGTTTATTTGAGTTCGAATGGACCATCAAGAAGAGCAATTGTCGACTCAAATACTTCGTGAAAACGAAAAAAAGTTGACTTCATATCGACTCGAGGTGTTTATTTGAGATCGAATGGACCTTCAAGAAGAGCAATTGTCGACTCGAATACATCGTGAAAACGAAAAAAAGTTGACTTCATATCGACTCGAGGTGTTTATTTGAGTTCGAATGGACCTTCAAGAAGAGCAATTGTCGACTCGAATACTTCGTGAAAACGAAAAAAAGTTGACTTCATATCGACTCGAGGTGTTTATTTGAGTTCGAATTGACCTTCAAGAAGAGCAATTGTCGACTCGAATACATCGTGAAAACGAAAAAAAGTTGACTTCATATCGACTCGAGGTCTTTATTTGAGTTCGAATGGACCTTCAAGAATAACAATTGTTTTTGGCAAAAATGTGGACAGGAGGTTTAAAAATAGTTTTCATAGTACACCATAAATAGTTGTTTAATCACTTTAATAGTCAAGTATGGACTTTTTATATAAATTCATTCTTGATTCCTGATAATATCATATTATATTATTTTATTTTCATATTATTAAAATATTATTTTACATTTTTGCTTATTTTCACAAGTTTTTCCAAAGAGCATCCAATATATAGCAGTTTAAAACCCACCAACGCGAATTGTATCTGAGCTGTACTTCCGTTTCCCTTGCTTCGAAATGAGCGTTCCGGAAAACCTGTTTAATGAATTTCCGAGGCGGTAAAATAGAAAATTTCCTCGGAAGAGGTAACCAGCCGGTTAATAAACCGCGGTTTGTTTGCGAAAAGGCTCCGCATAACTCAACTTTCGGACGGACGGGGGCTAATGAATTAGGTTGAATTGACCGATGATGAGCCCTCCACACGGATTAATAAACGGGTTTGAAGTGGCTCTTGATTAATTAACCGGGTCGTGGAATCAGAGGAAATCATATTCCATTGAAACATCCACACACACAAAAATGAGCCTTTTGAATGATGTGAGTCCCGTCTGTGGATGAAGGGAATTATGCAATAGTCGACTTCGGATACGCTTTCGTTGTTGGATACGTAGTCGTTAGTTAACGACGCATTGATACAGTTCTTTACGGTCAGTTGTCAAACGGTTTTCGAAGAATCACTCGAATGGACCAATTCGTCCCAATTGCGACTCCGCGGCTATCAACTTTTCATAACAAATCCTAAGGGCGATCGGAAAATATAATCACTCTGAAAAACATTATTGTATAATTTTTCTGTGCAAATTTAAATAGATTGTAATTCGGGGAGTTTTTGAAGACCATCCGGAAGGTTCCACCCCACCGTTCTACACCAGTCTACACTAAAGGCTCGAGAATAGGGCCGAGAGAAAATCAGCGACACGAGCGTGAATCAAGCAGTGAAATGCCAGGTCAATTTTCATACTGAGGAACAGCTGTATATTTGCAATATCGAGTTTCCAATTCTCCAAAAATCCACTATTCATTCAGTTTATGATAGGGATGGCCATCGGTAGCCAACATATCGATATTTCGATATTCGATAGTACGGAGATGAGGTATCGATGACGATAGTTATCTACAGCTCAGTACCGATTCTTTTTGCAACCGATAGTATCGATCAAAAATATCGATATTTAATAAAATATCGGTTGATAAAACATTCTAAAAAAATAAAAAACAATGTAAATAGGTATCTAAGCCCAACTGTAATGCCAATTCTCTGGCAAAGAGTTTTCGACAATAGTTTTCGTATTAAAACATAAGTACTGGAATATGTAGGTACCTACTTGTTGTTGATAATATTATTGGTAGTTGGTGAACAAAAGCACTACAGTACAATGTACGTTTAATGTACAAGTAGGAAAATCGCGCTCTAAACGATAAATAAAGTGGGAGGTACCTTATCAAAGTAGTGAAAGGTATTTGCTGGTGTCGCTATTCCCATTGATTTTAGGTTTTAAATTTTGAAAAATTTTCAAAATTTAAAACCTAAAATCAATGGGAATAGCGACACCAGCAAATACCTTTCACTACTTTGATAAGGTACCTCCCACTTTATTTATCGTTTAGAGCGCGATTTTCCTACTTGTACATTAAACGTACATTATTTAATAATCTCAAGTGTATGAATTGTTTCCTATATTTCTGAATAAATGCTTTGTCTACTTGGGTCAATCAAATTTCTCACTCATCGGACAAAAATCACATGTGGGATAGTGGATTTAATTCCTGCAAACTATCTATGAGGTATTAGATAGAATCCCGGAGTCATCAATGGAATTTTATAGAACTAGGTACACGATATACGGAAAATTGACGGTAGTGATCCTTCTAATAATAATTATTATTAGTTTGCCTTGCGGGTTAGAATCACGAATCGTGCTGGGTAACCCTCTTGGCAGATACCTACCATCGTTTCCTTCTTCTTGTTTTCAAGGGCTACTCTTGAAATGGTTAAGGTTATTTAAGGGATAATTTAAAGCGAAATTACTTTAGAAAGACGTTGAAAGTTAATTAAAAGAGAATTACGGCGAAAGTGTACTTGTTACATCACCAAGAAGGTCTTACAGAATTGCCAACTTACTCTTCAACTACCCCAAGTCAGATCGTCTAATGTTTCGACAAGACAGGAAGATTGAAACTGACATCGGCAGAAGAAGAGCGTTTCCCAGGTCTCGCAACTCAAGGAGGGTGTCCCTTTAATAACGATAGCGAAACCGGATGGGAAAAGTAATTTAATCGGATGCGATGTTGACAGTGATATCCAAGTAAATGGTATTTATAAAGTTGGCTTGAGAGGGAGAAACAACGGGGTTTTAAGCCCGTTTAGTATTTAAAATGACGGAACCCATTCAGGCTGTCCGGATGAAGTGAGATAGGGGACAGGAAGAAATAATTTCATAATCAGTGTTGCCAACTATGACTAACGTTTTCATTTCCAGAGGATTGTATGAAAATAACTGTTTTCACGATTAATTTTTCCCTCTCACGCACGATTGCTATAATTGACCTTGTTAGACAAAATTCTGCATTTTCAAAAATCAAAAATCAACGCTTTACGCCTTGCCCTTTTTTTTTGGTCTATTATGTTCAATATTGAACCATTAGAATTGACCTAGAAAAAAAACTTCTCTGATAGGTGAGTAGTATTTATGGGTCATTCTGCTACATACAAATTTACGGTCCAATAAGATCACAGAATCTGAGTGAACCTTTAAATAATTCAATTGCATCCGATAGTTAATAGATGACTACAGCTTGCTGTTCAAGGATTCCAATCTCAGTATCAATTGGTTTATAGACCGAAATTTAATGTCTGTATCTACCTCCCTCGCCTGTTCCCCGACTCAAGTTGCTGAATTTGATAACAGAAAAATTATCTCCGAGAATTTTCGGAGAAAAGGAAACTACCGTTCTCGATCCAAAATGTTTAAAACTCGAATTTCCGCAAAAACGTTTTAGAAAAAGGACACAGTCTGTGTTGTTACTCGTGAAACAGTGGTGTTACTATGCAAAAAAGGAGACAACATTAAATGTCTCTAATTTACTGGTGTTATTAACAAATTTTGTTAATAACACCAGTAAATTAGAGACATTTTTTGTAGAGTCAGTCATTTCTTCGAAAAGTCGCTCTTATAGCCATGCTGCGTGGCTGTGGATTTTTTTCACTTATAACCTAATTTTCTTCCGATGCCTGTCCTTCTCTACTTTGAAATTGTCGCTGACACTTAGGACATTATCATTTCGAGGGTCTCACGGCAACTTCCCACATCGTCATTTTGGCAAATTTTAACACAGAGCAAAAAAACCATCAGCCAATTCAGTGAAATAAATCGTGCGATTAAGTGTTACCTAACTTAGGTTCCTAATTTATACTCAGTTAGGTCGATCCGCCGGGAGAAGGCGCTTCGAATGGTATGCATAATTTTGGCCAAAAATGACGATGTGGGAAGTTGCCATGAGACCCTCAATTTGCGGTTGGCAACAATGTAGCAGATTCCCACCAAAACGAGGATAACCTATTTTACAGAACTTCAAGCTCTAGAGGTTCCTTGTTAGCGTGTTGTTATGAGTGTGAAATGTGAGTGTCATTTCGTTTTCTACCTCCCTCACGCAGTTAATTTGTGTGTTTATAAGGGATTTCGACAACCTATAAAATTATAGAACCTATAAAATTTAATGATGTTAATAACAGACTCAGGCAAATGGTTCACTTTTTTTTATGAATTCTATGAAGGTTTTTTAAACACCATTAGCAGCTTCGTACTTTGTAGCAATTCATGGACAAAATTCATTTGAAAACGTAATTTTTCCGCAGTGAAATCAGAATCATGAAATTTGTATGAACTGGGAGAATGACCATTATATGGGTGGATGAAATCCTGACTGGATCTTCGGTAGGGGTCAAGTACGACTTGAGATAACTCAGGTTCTCCTCGAAATCGTCCAAAGTTCGACGTTATTAATTCTCTCTCAAAAACGACGATTCGACCGGACGAATTGGAAAGCGTATTTCGATACGGCGGATTTGGGTCGACTCTCGATCCGTAGGTACTAATCGACGGTTAAACTCCTGCGCCGACGTTGTTGCTGTGCAGTCGATTCGGTGAGATTACAAACCCAACCGTACCGTACTCATCCATAACATCCCGAAGGTATTGAGGGTTCCTTCTCTTCGAGCCGGCTCCCTCGTGGATTCCGGTCGTGCCAAAGGTAGTACTCAGTAAATCTAACAGGTAGAGCGGGAACCGGGCGGGATACGAAGAAATCAATAGACTTCCTTTTTTCTTTTCGTTTTCCTCTCTCTTTTCGGCATCCCTACACACGTACCGTTCTGCCTGATTTAAGACCTAACGGAAGATTATCCGAGCGTTCCCCAGAAAACGGTCTCGCCGTCAAAGTCCGATCAGCGGTCCTATCTCTTATCGATGAGGTCGGGCGTGCCGAGCAGACACCCACAAATTACCTCATTGACTCAGATTTGTTGCTAGTTGTCCAAAGAACTTTTACTTCAGAATAACAATGAAGAAAACAACACCGTTGACGTTACCTTTCATTTGAGCAGTAAATCCCTGTGGTTTTAGTCGAAATAATCCTTTTAGATTCTTCTCATAATAGGTACTATACGGGTAAATGTCAAACTACGGGCAATTTTCAACTACCGAAGTTTTCAAAAATGAGCCTACTCCTAAAAGTTCTCAAAAATTTGTGGTGAAATCTGGCGTCTAGGGTTGAGAAAATACACCAGGCTAAAATCATACTCCATTTTTAAACTCAAAATTTCATATTTTCAAATTCTAATATTGGCCAGGTAATTACTGGCAGGCCCATGGTGAAATGCTTACATGCATAATTCTCGCTGATGTCAATGCGAATGACCATTTCATTTCCTGGACGCTGTTTCAACAACCTGAGTACACTGTGCTTGTCAAAACGGTCTACCGGACGACGGACTGCCAGAGAAGAATCAACACAATCACGAATAAACACAATTGTAATTGTTGAAGAAGGGTTTTCGAGCTATAATTTCCGTACAATCGAATATCACTGTTCTCTTTTTTGAGTGCAGTACTACAATCAGATGTTGGGTAATAATAATATAAGAAGGAGAATGTTGTTCTGTTGGGTGGTTGCGGACATCCTCCCACCTAAGTTTTTTTTGAACAAAACTTACAAAAATAGAAACAGTCAATTTTGATTCACAATCTCAAAGAAATTAAATTTTGATTAGAAAATAAGCTTTGGAGGCTCCAAAAATGCAAATAGTCGGGATCAATCGCAGAATCGTTTGGGTTTCTTTAAGGTTCGTCCATGAGATGTCCTCTTTTCAGGCACTGGTGGTGTCAAAAGATCTCCTGGGTTTTCTTCAACGTCTGATGTAGCTGTAGTAGAAGGAGCCGATTCAAAAGCTGCAGTATCTTCCTCGGGTGGCTCAGAAGTAATAGTCAGCTTTGCATCTCCTTCAATCAATGGATAGAGACGTTGAATAGGCCTCAGGCATGTTCCAGTTGTAGTTTGGAGTCGGAATAAGCGAGTAGTACCATCCTTGCCGGGTAAGAGTTCAATAACTTGAGCCATAGGCCAGTCCATACGTTTTGTATAGTCATTCCCAATCAGAACTAGATCTCCAACGCTAATCCTGTCATGCCTAGCAGAGTTTAACCTCATTTGAAGCTGTCCCAGATATTCTGATCTAAATCTTCTCCTGAAGTCTTCTTTGAGCTTCAATCTTCGCTGCCAAGTCTTTTTCAGATCAACGGATTCCATGACGTCCAGCTCTGGCAAACCAGATTCCTTGATATCTTGAATAAATAGTGAAGGTGTTATAGGCGTTGCTGCAGATCCTTCTTCAGAGATGAATGTGAGGGGTCTCGAATTCAACACACTCTCACAGTCACAAAGAACAGTAGCCATTTCTGAGTATGACAATACTGAACGCCTCAAAACTTTTCTCAATAAGCGTTTTGTAATACCAACAAGTCGCTCCCACCATCCTCCCCACCAGGCGGCAGTTGGAGGATTGAATTTCCAGGAGATGTGACGTACTTCAGAATACTCTAAAACTTTCTTCCAATCAATTCTCTGAAACAGGTTGTTGGCCCCAATGAAATTAGTCCCCTGATCAGAGTAAATCCGGGCAGGTCTGCCTCTGCGTGCAATAAAACGTTTGAGAGCTTGCAGGAATTCATCGGTTGATAGAGAAATAATCAACTCAAGGTGAATTGCACGAGTTACAGCGCATGTAATAAGACAAATCCATGCTTTCTGTTGGTTCTTGAGAAAAATTGGGCCAGCTAAATCCACACCTACCACCTCAAAAGCTGTAGCTTCCCGAACTCTGTCCAATGGTAACGGAGTGGAAGGTGCAACCAGCCTTTTAGCTTCATGACGTTGACATATCACGCATCGTGATGTCACAGCTTTCAAAGTTCTTCTCCCACCAAGTATCCAAAATCGTTCCCGAATGATTGCGAGTAATCCTTGCACACCAACGTGGCATTCTCTATCATGAATGCTCCGAATCAATCTTGAGACAATGGGATGCCCCTTGGGAAGTAAAATCGGGTACCGGAAATCTTCACTGTCTGGTTTATTAGAAATTTTGGTTCTCAGTCGAATCAATCCACTATGGTCCTTAAAAGGGTTAAGACATGCTATTTTGGGGTCTTTAATACCTTGAAATTCTTCGTTTTGAACCATCTTTAAAACATGTAATTCAGCATTTGTGATTTCGTTCAAAGTGAGTGGTCCAATCTGTCGAACATAGTGGTCTGAGCCCACTGAGCGGGAATTATTGAGGAATCTTTTTATCCATGCTATCATTCGGATCAGCTTGTGATACTGAGAAAAGTAGCGATAGTACCAATCCTTTGGTGGAGCTTCTCTAGCATTGGTTGTCACCATGGAAGTTGAAACCACAGTCTTCCTTCGCTCCTTACTGATCAAATCTTCGTCGTATTCCACAGAAATTGAAGGCCATTGCCTTTTGGGTTGATACAACCATTCAGGTCCCTTCCACCATCTGGATTCCACGAGCTCCTTCCCAAGGCACCCACGGGAAGGGAGATCTGCGGGATTCAAGGTACCTGGTACATGATGCCAGCTTTCCATGTCAGTCAGTTTCCGAATCTCATTTACTCTATTCATCACAAAGGGTGCCCAATTTTCCGTTCGTCTCAACCAAGCCAGTACCGTTGAAGAGTCACTCCAAAAATATGACTCCAAATCACCAGTTAAATTATCACAAACTGAATTATAAAGCCGAGCACCAATTGTTGCAGCTAGCAGTTGTTTGCGTGGAATAGTGGTTTTAGGGGCCACTCGTGCCTTTGATTGAATCAGTTGTACCTCGACACCTTGCCTACCCTCCACACGCAAAAAAATAACTGCTCCATATGATGTTTCACTAGCGTCGCAGAATGTGTGGATGCTTTGATGAGTTACGTTCGTCATGTTAGGTAACCATCTAGGAACCTTGACCTCTTGTAAAAAATCAATCTCTTCAATCCAACGCAAAAATGAGTCTTGAATCTGTTGTGGTACCTCCTCATCCCATTCAAGTTTCATTCCCCACAATTGTTGAATCAAAATACGTGGAAAGAGGGTCACTGGACTCACCAATCCAAGGGGGTCAAAGATCTTGTGTGCAGCAGACATAATGAGACGTTTTGTGACTTTTCCTTCAGGTTTCTTGAGAGACTCACTGCTGAGGCTTAGGGTGTCGTCCTTTTTGTCCCAACACAAACCAAGAACAGAAGTGCTAGTGTTGACAGTCAACTCAGAGTCTGAAGATTCCCAGCCTCGTAGATCAAATTTGCCATCAGCCATCACAGATGTTGCTTCCATCACAAAAGTGTCTAATTCCTCTCTGGAATCAAAACTTGCAATAGCATTGTCAACGTAGAAACATCTCGTAAGGGTTTCAATAGTAGATTTCAAATATTTAGAATCACCAGTTTCAATCATATTCAGAATTTCAAGCAAGTGCTGCTGGATAACTGCTCCAAGTAAAAATGGACTTGATGTAAGCCCAAAAACAACCCGTTTATGACGATAGGTCTTAATTTTACCCTCAGAATCGCGCCATAAAAACTTCAAAAATTTTCTATCACTAGGAGCAATTCCAATTTGCAGAAAGGCTCGGCGGATATCGGCAATCACGCCAATTTTGTTGACGCGGAATCTATGTAGAAGAGGGGTAATTTGTTCAATCAGGTTACAGCCTTTAAGTAAACACATATTTAGGGAAGGTGAATTTTTCTCACGTGCTGATGCATCAAAAACAGGACGGAGTTTTGTAGTGCTATTCAGCTTCACTATGTGACGATGTGGTAAATAGTGGCCGTCTTGAATATTGTCTATTTCTGACACCTCCTCAATAACGCCTTCATTGAGCCAATCCTGGAAAACATTGTTGTAATAAGATAGGTATCCATCATTTTGAAGCTTACGATAGGTTGAGTACATCCGTTTGAGGGCAAGATGGTAGTTGCTAGGAAGAGGAGAGTGTTCTTCCTTCCAGGGTAAATGAACTTCATATCGACCTTGTTCATCCACCTTTAACAAATCCAAAAACTTGAGTATGACGTTAGCTTGCTCTTCCTCCTTATTTTTCTTCTCTACTGGATCCTCAATTCCTAAAATTTCCAATTTCCAGAGGTCTGCAATATTCATGTCCTTTACGAGCATAGAAGTGGTCAACATCCCTAAGGTAGTTTTACAAAATTCAGACGGCAATTTTCCAGAAATAGTCCAACCCAGAATGGTTTCTACGCCCACAAGAGTCCCAGAGGAGAATTTATATACATTTCCAGTGTACAGAGAAAACGCCACATCAGCTCCAAGTAATATCTCGATAGGACCAGAATCATTCAAAATTTCAGAGACATCAAGACCACAAGTTATCATCTCCTTGATCCAAGGACCTTTAGGTAAAGTAGGTAGTTCTCCACATATTGCGTCATGTCCTAGGAGATCAACAAAAATATTTTTTCCTCCGGACAATTTTGATAATTGTACTTTATATTTGAAATGTGATGTCATACCAGTATGTTGTCCTCCAAAAAGAGAATGAAAAAGAGTTTCCTGACCTTCATTTCTGTATCCCATTCGTTCAGCTGTTGCATTCAGTATGTAGGATCGTTGAGCTCCAGTGTCAATCACTGCTCGCACAGTCCATGCCTTTCCATCAGATCCTCGGAGTTGAACACATAGTGTAGGTATCAGGACAGTCGGATCACAAGTAAGGTTTGCATTTGTGGCCACATTCACAGGAGAAGTAGTCACAGTCGTATTGCCAGATGCACCTGAAACTTTACTGCCAGTAGAATTCTGTGATGTGTTAGTTCGTCCGTTAGAATGAGAATAGTTTGGACACAAAATGATTGCATGTTTCCTATCACACAAAGCGCAGGACGACTTCACACGACAAATTTTGGACGAGTGTGAACGTTTCAAACAAAGATAACAGCATTTTGAGTCTTTCACGGCCTTCAATTTGTCCTCCAAACTCATATCTCGTGCCCTGAAACAAGCAATACTCTCATGGTTTTGTTGGGAACAAAAAATACAAACGGCACGACCGCTTTGAGTGAGGAGTCCAGTAGCAGTAGGTACATCTTTACGCGTGTCCTTACGAAATTTTCCAGGATTTTCCTGGCGAGAATTCTTATCACTAGTCTTACTTTCAGACATACCAAATCTTTCCTTGGCAAGGGAAATTCTTTGTTCACCTTGAACTTCTGTTTTTATAAAATTACGGAGCTTAATCAGTCGTCTATCGGCATCAGTAACTTCATCTTCAGTACAGCTGCGTTGCCATGCCCTAAGAAATTCAGGAGTCAAGCAGGACTCTACCAATGGGCACAAAATAGCAGCACAGTTTCCAGTAGTTACTCCTAAGATTTCGAGGAAACGAAGATGACATTCCAACAGGTCATATAATTCATCCAAATCGAGTTTTTCAGATTTTGCATTGCTTATAACTATGGTTAATAATTCTCGAATGTATACCTCTATCAACAAATCATTTCGTCCATAACGTTCCTTCAAAGCGTTGATTGCTGCTTCATAACTAGATTTATCTTTAGAGGGAGGAAAACTTTCTACAATTCGCCTAGGGCGAGATCCCTCTTTAGTACTTTGAACTAAAAGTCGGAACTTATAATAAGTAGGTATGTTTTCATCTTCGTGGATCTGTTCAAATTGACCCCAAAACGGGAGCCAATTCTTCAACTGTCCGTCAAACATACCATCCAATTTGGGAAGGTGATGAGGGTGGAATGACTTGGTCGTATCAGGACTAAAACTATCTTTACTTACGCGGCTTGCATCATCATCTCTTGAGCGAGTAGTCAAAATATCTTGAATCCTCACATTCATGAGTTCATACTTGGTTTCATACTCGCCAGTTGCCGTAGTTTCCTTGTCCAAATCACCGTTCTCGAATGATTCGTCGTCTTCCATAATCTCTGACAAGATAACCTCATCCACAGTACGAAGTTTTTCCCAATTGTTTGTCAAAACTGCAAACGTTGCTCGAGCTTCAATAATTCTCCCTTCTTCCAGGTGTTCTAACAGAGCGTTATAGCTTCGCGTAAATGCACTTCGAAGCATTCGACGTTGTTTTTTCGCCGCATTCATATCGCCGGTATCAATTGACTTGAGAAAATAAATACTTAGCCAACACGTTGGGCGCCACGATGTCAAAACGGTCTACCGGACGACGGACTGCCAGAGAAGAATCAACACAATCACGAATAAACACAATTGTAATTGTTGAAGAAGGGTTTTCGAGCTATAATTTCCGTACAATCGAATATCACTGTTCTCTTTTTTGAGTGCAGTACTACAATCAGATGTTGGGTAATAATAATATAAGAAGGAGAATGTTGTTCTGTTGGGTGGTTGCGGACAGTGCTGGTACATGTTGCATGAAATCGACTATGTCAAGTTCCAACTTGTTGCAGCTTTTACGAGAGCTGACCTTACTTGGTTTTTCAATAAGCGTTTAACAAGTTTTGCTTGGCCCTTGACCACTCGTTTTTGGTTTATTATCTTCGATAATGAACCATTGGAATCGCCCAAAGAAAAAAAAATTTTAACCCCCCCTCAAAATTTGTTGGTTTACGTTTCAAGATACGTAGATTCAGAAAATCGAATTAAAAAAAATCCGTCCGTCCGCCGTACGCCGTACGCCGTCCGCCGTCCGCCGTCCGAGGCACTTTGCCCAGTTAGCGTTGAGTTAAAATTACGAAATTTGGTTTCTGGGTTTGGACCAGCCCCACAATGATCCACGAAACTTTTCATAACCCTAGGTCAAGGGGAAGGGGTTCAAAACGAATTTTGAAATTTTGAAAATTCCAAAACTCGAAAAATTCATATAGAACGGTTTATTTTTTATTACATATTTAGATAGAGTTTGTTCCGTAGAATTTTTTAAGACCATCCGCAGCTTTGTACGACCAGCCGTTCGTTCACAATGACGGCTCAAAGATTGTGCCTCACAACACAACCTTGGATCAAACTGTCGAAATACAGGTCCATTTTCATACTAACAAGCTCTTTGGAACATCATATGGCTTAAGTGATGTCGAGTTTGTTGTTCTGAGGTGCGTTTCGTGCTACGGAAATGAAGGTAATTTCGAATGTTTGTTGGTAGGTACTTCTTTTATAGAAAAATTATTACCGACGTAGTATTAAAAACCCCAGAATTATATCGTATTAATTAATCATAATTAATAATTATTATTATTAATAATAAATACGAATTATTAATACCTAACAATAAATTATAATAATTTTCAGTAGGTACTTGATAAAATTGGTAATAATTAGTGTTAATTGATAATAATAATTAATCTAACATTTAGGATCTAGACATTTAGACCTAGTGATCTAGACAGAAGGGTGATCTGTACAAAGAAGATAATGAACCTTTGTGTCAAGAATTTGCAGAGTTTTTCTGATATAGTAACCCACATCTTGTACGAAAACTCGTTGCTACTATCAAATTGTAAAAACGGTACAACATTACCTGAACAGGCATGGCACTATCTCAGGTAGCAATTTTCTGCTATGACCTCCACAACTAAGATTTTTAGTTAGATCTTCTGGCCTGGGTGAGGGAATGACGCCAGCTCGATGTAACTGAGAAGTGAGAAGCTTGATATTCTCGTTCTTGACGCAGCAGTTACGTCCATCCAGTTTAGGCTTAACCAAGTTAACGGGCCTGAACCGGCAAAATGTCTGTAGCTCAAGAGAAACGAGAAACTTGGGTTCCCACCACAATCTGAGAAAGGGAAATTTGGGAATTTCCTTGCCAGTAGGGACATCAGTAATACAAGAAAAATAAATTTTTAAATGAAATAAAATCAAAATATTTGCAAAAATCCATCAAAGATTACAATTTTTTTATTTATCTAAATTTTACTTGTATTAAACGTCTTAGGCTAAACACACCTTATTTTAAGAAATCAATTAGGGGTACATTTTGTTGGAATTTTGTTTGGGAGAAATTTCGTTCCTTATTGGATGTATGTTGGCTACCCTGATCCTGTCCTGTCCTGTGTTGATGATTCGTCTGCGAGAGCGAGACTACGAGTTTGAGAGTGCAAGCGATGAATTATGTTGATTGTTAGTGTTTACAAGAAATTCAAAAATATTTTACATGTAAGTCACATTAACAGTTAATGTGACTCACGTGTAAACTATTCTTGAATTAGTTACTATATTCTTATCTAAACTACAATAATATTATTCACAACACTGATATTGATATTTCATCATTACAAACTTGTTAAGTTGTAAGTTTTATGAAAGTTAAAATTTTGATCTTAATATCAATGTAAAAAAGTATTTTAGTTTGATTATTTTGTAATAAAATAATTTTTATCATCTTAATTTGTACTGTTTTATATTCCTAAAATTGTACACTGCTACGTCCGCTACCACAATGGTTCGTAAAGTGTATTGGATTTGAAACATTTCATATTCAAGTTTTTTTGGAGTAATACAATTTAACTATGAATTGGTAGAACTTTTAGACATTTTTTGAATTGAATAATTTTGTATATAATATATACAAAATTATTCAATTCAAAAAACGTCTTATTACATATTACGTTATACATCTTATTACGTTTTACATATTATGTAAAACTAGCTACCTATGTTTTGTTAATACAAGTTAATAAAACTGAATTGAGAGCGAGTGCAGTGTAGTATAATAATTAGTAGATTTTTTAGATAGTAGAGAAATTCCATTTTTATTCCTTAAAATAAAAAATAGTTGGGAAATCTATGTTAAGCAGTTGGAAAAATTGAGATTTCTCCCGCCCCCTGGAATTTTAACAAGCAAGGCCACTGGTGGTAGTGTGCTCTTTTCAACTCGTTTTTCATTTCTCAGAATTGCACAATTTTTTTTTTCTTCATTGAACAAGTAAGTTTAATAAGAGAAGAAGTCACCTGCCTTTGACAGCAACCAGTATTTTTTTAAACGTTCCCTTTAACTAGTTTTGAGAAAATCTGACCTCTTACAATTACAATATCTTTAGGTACTTTACAATTTCTCCCATAACAAGTGTGTATTCAATTTGACCGTAGACGTACGGTTTATCCTCATGTAAATGTAAGGTTTTTCAAGGAAAGTTGAAAACGAGGCTTTAGAGAAATCGAAATTCGTTTATAAAACTGACCTTTCATTTGCCCTACACGTTAGCAGTTATTCAGTTCGTAGGTGTTTCTTAGTATCGGCGTAACAACCGGCCGTCGGGATGGTTATTTGGTCTGGTTTTTTCCCGTAGAGCGTTCAACAGAACCCACGATGTATGATGGAGATGTTTGAGCAGAAAAATAGAAGAAGGCATTTATAGATTTTTCGTGGAAGTAAATTCTCTTCCTCCCTACAACAGACGCTCGAGAATTCCTTTCGCCAGGAATGAAGGAAACCTCCGAAAGGAAAGAATGAGAAACGGACGGGAGAATAAGACGAGGTTCAAAGTGGAATAAGAATAAGGAGTGACAATGTGAAATAGAACTGGGGCGTTCGCGACGTATCACGACTCCGAGCGCCTTCCAAACGGTGGATTCCCCGTTCTTTATACGGACAGACATTTTGATGTTATAATAGACAACAAAAAAAGTAGAGGACTGAAAATATTGGCACAATTCTGATGAGGATTCAGAGGTAGACCAAGTGGGAATTGGCTCATAAACGTCCATAAACCTGCTTTGAACCTGTTAACTGACACTACAAAGCAGTCCAATCTTTTATTTCTCCGTACCATTTCATAAATAACACACTTTGTTTTCTAGTTTCCAATGTTTTTACCCGAATGATCAGACGAACTTAAATTGGTCGAATTATCTTTGAATCTCTTGTACTTCCACACGTCACCACCAACAGTCTGATCCTCCACCGCAATAGGCATGGCTAATACGGTTACTTCTTAGTAATAGGTTATCGAGTAACAGCGACCGTCTGGTAATAGGTTATGGTATTAGGTTTTTGGTAATATGTTACTGCTATTCGGGAACCTTTTCAGCGCCCAACGCCTGACTAGGTTTCCACTGGATTTTCAGACTTACAACCGATCTTGATTCATTTTTATTCTCATCATTAGCTCCTATGACAACTTTATGTTGTTATAATTACGACATACTGATGCATGTTTCTTGACGCTCTGATTGAAATAAGTGCAAGAGTCAAAACATAGGTACCTACACAAGAAAATAAGCTTGAAAATTTTTTTTTTATTCTTTGGGCGATTCCAATGGTTCATTATCGAAGATAATAAACCAAAATACATACTGAAATCGCACCGAAAAAATAAGGTACCTTTTTATTGAAACAGACACACAACTTAATGTACCTACTACTCAATATGACAGCAATCCCGGAAGAATTGAATTTTCTTTTTTAGTCTCAGAATGGCTAGTCTTTTAATGAATATTATGTGGCTAACTCTGTTTGATAATTGGACTCTTAGTGTGGGTAAAGGGATCTTAAATTTAAAATGCACAACTAAGTGAGTATGGGTGTATAATCATACAAGTATTTAATCTTGTGTACACGTAGGTACGAGTAACTTATAGGTATCACAGTCTTATAATTAAATATTTCTAAAATCCAATGAAACGATATCTTAGGCAATTCATAATGGTAATATTTCAGGGTAGATAAACAATTGTAATTCGTATCGCAATATAGAAATAAAGAGGGGATCAATACACGAAAGGTACGAAAGAAGACTAATTCTAAGAGAGTTTGGTTGGTAACTTCGAACCTATTACCTGGTATTAGGTCCCAGCCAACCTATTGCCAGGTTTTTCTGGACGGGTATTCGTATTCAAAACAGTTATTCCAGTAATAGGGGTTTTTCTGGTAATAGGTTATCTGGTATTAGGTTACTGGACAGTATTAGGTTGTTTGAAGCGATTACCCCAACCCTCCACCCCAGTCCCCGCCACCATTAGGGAGTTCCAAATACCCATGATCTTCGTTAAAATTCGTGAACTTTCGGCCGTCTTTCGGTTCCAGTTGACACTACTGGAACGCCGTCTTCGGATCAGTTGACACTACTGAAACGCCCACTTCGGATCAGTTGACACTACTGGAACGCCCACCACGGTACCGAGCTAACAGCCACCGTGGTAACCTCTCTCTATTACCTCTCTCTCTATTACTCTCTATTATACTCCACCGCCGCCACTCACCGCCGTCCTCTTCCGCCGTTCTCCACGTCTGACCACCTTCGATCCCCTCTTTACACCCCACGTCCATTTAGCACCACAATTTCAATTTAAGTAGTGGAAGTCAACTCATGAATGACGGACAATACGTCCACACGTCACCATCAACTGCCCGCTCCTCCACCCTCCTCCTCCACCCTCCTCCTCCACCCTCCTCCACCACCCTCCTCCTCCACCCTCCTCTTCCACCCTCCTCATCCATCTCCATCATCCACCAAATTCATAATTTCCGAGTGCCCCTAAGCCATACAACCGCCTATCATCAGTCATTTATTGTGCAAAGTATTCTATATTACAATAGTCTAGAACCAGTAATCAAAATGTTGAAAACATGCAGCAGCTTCAAAAAGCATGTACGCGAATTGTTACTATCTAAATATTGACAAGTAGATATCTTTAGAATTTAAGCAAAAATGTTAAGTTGAATTATCGTTATTTGGGGTTAATAGATGATCCTGTTTCATTTTCATTATTAGGATTATTATTACTTTTGTTTTCTTTAATTTTACTGTAAGAATAGTTGCACTCAGCGTCAGATGTCAAATATTAAATTTATTAGTCTGAGGAGTTTCTGGTTAGATGTAAGAGCGGTCATGTATGACCAAATCTCGCCAGAATGTAAAAAAAAATAAAGACGTTAGTCAATCAATCAATCTCCTACTTTGAGCCCTTAACGTGAACAATCGCACGGATTTTTTAAATTATTATTCGATTTTCTGAATCTACGAATCTTGACTTATCGAAGATACTCGTAACAAACCAAAAAAAGTAAAAAGTTTCAGTTGTGTCTGAGTGTCATGCGAATAAAGGAATACTAACAAGTGTCATTCCCATTCTGTCAGATGATATTCAAAGCATCTCATTACATTATGAATAGTGTCGCTGGACGTAGCGAGACACATTGTATTTCAAGCGAGATCCGCGTTATTGTAAACTGCCGTGCACATGGATGCGTATCTCACACGATTGCTTGTCTCAGCATCCCCCGCTGATCTAAACCCCATCAAGTGATTTTATAAACGTAATTACGAGGGCGACAGCCAGGCGAGCGCGGGCGTCTGGGAGATGGAAGCCAGCGGTGATGGGCCTGAAGCCCGATCTGACGTTGATGTGATTGGGCGGGTTAAGCAAATCCCTCGTCAGGATCGGGGCTGGGAGACATTATCCCGGGACATTAGCTATCCATTAGATCCGTCAGTCTTGACGCGCATGCGTGGAATTGTGAGGAACCCAATGTACGAACGAAGATAAAACAGTCTAACGATGAAGAACATCTTCAACGTATCAACCACCTTTCTTGTCATTGGTCAGACTACTTATGTCATTCTGGAAATTTATGGGTATTTTTTTTTAATATTCGCTAAGAGGTGACTTTTCAACCCAAGAAATGCGAGGTCAACTTAGGTAGTTGAAAGTTTCAAATTGAAACTAAGTTTTGCTGATGCAGTAAGGCACGTTGGTCATGTTGCTATGGTAACCATATGATTTCCTTCGGTTTTCAAATAACCGTGCGTTCGGTAAAGTCGATATTACATTGGGTCCTTACAAAATCGATTGATGAATAATTATTGATCAATTATTGACATCAACGTAATCCTAAGGATGTTTTGTGGAGGTTTGAAAAATGGCGGGATGTGTGACGTAGAGACATCTTGCTGCTGAAAAGTTATGATTGAAAGGGTGTTTCACCTTCTGATGATCCATGTTTTTATTGAACTCAGGAATATCCACAATCCCCAGATGACCCAATCGCAGCTTATTTATGGACTGGTAAAGCGAGCTCTCATTTGAATAGATCACCGTACAGCTGTAGGTCCGCAGTAGGTATTTTTCAATAAGCTGAAAGTCCTTAAGTTAAAAAACTGTACCTGAGATCGATGCTGATGGATATTCCCTTGTATAGAACATGGAAAAGGCACTAGAGCAGAAAAATCTGAAAAGTATCGTATGCCAAAGATGAACGCCGCCGCAGATCAGAAAATTTGGCTCCAAAAATCTTAAATGCAATGGAGCAGGAGAAGGAAGGGGAGGACTTTGAAAAATTGCTCGATAAAAACATTCACTCAGAGGCATTTCTGAGCTTTATTTCATTTCCGTGAAGAATGAATAGATTAGTTCTAAAAGAGCGAAAAAAAGAACCGTGTAGCATCCATGCTTGTATTCTCCACGCTTGGGACAAAAACAGTGAGAAGAGACGTTACCCCTTCAACCTACACACTCTACGCCCTTTTGACAGCGACTTCAGCTCAAATATTCCATTCATCTCCTTTTTACATCCACTGAAACACTCCATTACCTCTGATCAGCTTGAGATATGGCAGAGCGACTTTCAACAAACTCCTTCCTTATGAAAATGATGAACCCCAGAACGAATAAGAAGAATACAGTAAAACTAGTAATTAAACGAACGAACATTTGGAATTCATTGAGGCCTTAAGTATTTTCATATCGGAGTAATTTCTGTATTTATGAATTCTTCGGTGAAGTCTTTGAAAGCTCTCTCTCCCGGAATTGCGTGTAATTCGTTTCCACCGTTCATTGTAGTGTTCCTTCATAAGAGAGATTGTGAAAACCTGCCTTTCCTACTGACTCACGAGTTGGCGGAGTTTCATAACTTATTTCATTATGACTCAATTTTCGTGCTGCATTCAACTTGGATAGCTAGAGGAATTCTGATCAGCTCGAAAATAACGCACAACATTTTATGAAAAGAGCGGGTTGATCAACTTGAAACGCACTGTTTATCCTTAGTTACGAATAATGAAACGAGAGAGCAAAGTGAATTGGTAAGGGTTGCCTTTTAATATTCCGTTCGTGAAACGGCGTCTAAATAGATGAATAAAAAGAAGAAAATATCCCTTAGAGGAAAGGAATGAGTAGAGTAAATGAAAAGCAGTAGAGCTGGTGGCGAGGGGAAGTTGGGAAACGAAGAATCCGCCTTTTTTAACGGTTGGAGCACTGCCAAGGCGTCTTAAATCAGCGGGTGAGTTGAATTTATGGTCTTTCATACCCAAGGAAGGTTTTCCCCACGAAGAATTGTCTCTCAGTGCACGCCACTGTACAGATACGTAAACGCAGGATGCAACAGCACGGTCTACCACGAGTCCTGAGGAAGGTGAACGACGTCGCGACGTGCTCTTCACTTTATATCTTTCCTGCGTAGATTTATCACGGTAAAAACACCTTTTTGTATAATAATTTTTATTTGGCATAGTCATACAACATACAGCCATAACATTCCATGGTCAATCTATAATTACTTCACAATTAGCATTAAATTAATAAATTTACCTCTCAAATACAGAATCCACATTTCAAAATAATCATTAGGTATAACTTTCAAAATAAATATACAATTTTCTATCTTATTTATTATCTACTTATCGTCAACTTATTTTTATAGTTTTATATCGTTATCTTTAATGAAAATGAATATGTCGTTCCACGCCTCTATATTTTCAATGAGTAATAAGGTTACGTAATTGAATGGACTAGTTACTTTACTTACTAGCTTGTCAAACATGTCTTTTCTTTCTATGCTGTAACTAGGGCATTCCATCACCAGGTGTTTCCCAGCATTTTCTCTACGGTTTATACGGTATAGATATACAGGGCTTATGGCGTGATTGGTTCTCAGTCTGTAGAAAATACGTATAAATCGCTCCGACTTATCTATTCGTTTGAACCATGGTACTGTAGAAACACCTCATCTTCCGCATATCGTGGGGTAATTGGTAAAAGTGACCAAGTAATATTTTACAAATTTTACAGGAGAGCCTTCCAAAGTTTCTCCGTCTTTCTGAATCGAGAAATGGACATTCAAAATCAGTCTCTTCCTTCGGATTCCCTTTTATATGATTGAATGAAGCATTTAGTGCCTTACTAAATTTAAAAATCCTCCAAAATCCCGTTTATATTGAAATTATAGTGAATTTTCTGCAGAAAACGGACTTGGTCATTACCAGCCCGAATTTCGTTTGTGAGTATGAACAGGAATCCGCCAAATGTCCATCGGGTCAGTTTTACCTAACAAACTTCTCCATCCCCCGTAATAGTGAATTGAAGAAGAACTGACCATTTGCCACTAGATCAATTTTACAAGGAAACGAAATGAGCGCATTCCTTTCATGATCACTTGTACCAGCGGAATTCTGTGCAACCAGTGGGATTGATTGTACGAGATCAATTGTAATGTGACCAGATGATCATATGAAGGTCACAATATCGGGCTGGAAATAATTATTAAATAAATTTTTGTAAATTTCACCCTTTCTTCACCAAATTGAAGTAAAATATCATTCTAAACCCGTTTCAAGGTTTTGCACCATATTCACTCAAAACTTCATTTTCTCAAAAAAGCTCACTTGGTCACTTTTACCAATCACCCCACGATATGTTTGAATAGAATGGAAAACCAATAGTCAACTCTTAATGAATGTTTGCATTGTATCGTGGAAATGGCGGATTCAATATCATTTCAACCCTTCATTTTTATTTAGCCACGTTTTCACTGACATTTCCACACATTATGAATTCGTGTTGATGTTGACTTTGATGACTTTTCACCTAATGTATCGGCGGTCGACTATTTTATATTCAAATGAATTAAAGTCAATTTAAACCAACGCGACGCTTGACTTCCTCCTTTTTGAACCCCCACAGGTGCTGTTAATCCAATAGTTCCCTCCTCCCTCGAGGGATGATCCACTAAAATCCTGAACGCAATCAAAAGAGCTTTTTATCAACGTCTCCTTTCTTTCCCTCCTATTCCCCTCTTCTTCATCGTTAGTCGTGATTTGAAAGTAAATCGGAAACTTCATTACAGGAATCCACGAAGGAGATTTCTAGTTGCCAACCTTTGAAATATAGAGGAAGTTGCCACCTACTTTATTCCAACCTGATCTACACCATTTCAACTCAATATTCCTCGAATACGTCCGTTGAGCAAATTTTAGAAGAATGAATTTTAGATGAATTCGTATTGACTGTTCTAAAAAAAAATTGCTCATTTGTATTTAAACTACCATGATACACTTAAAACCTACGGTGGAATACATGTTGAAGATACCTGAGAAATCTCGCTTCGCATCCAGGAATCGAACCCGGTGATTATATTTTCTGTGCCTCTGAAAATATGCAGTTTCCATCATAACTTGAAATTCTCGCCTCTTTATTGCATAGAAAACTATCCGAGTGTAATAAAATTTTACTGTTCTGAGTGATATGACTTTCCATGATCTCGGTTTCTGTCGACAAGTAGGATTTTGTTTGACTTCAATATTTGACAGGCTCAATGTTTTCAATACCTTTAGGACTACACCAATGTAAAAACCAGTGGCGAACTTTCGAAGAATGCCGAGTATCGCACAGTTTCACACATAAGACAGATGCGAGGGTTTTAAAAGTTCCTTAATTTTAATTAGTTCAACTTCATTAATTCCTCATTTTCCTGAATCCTGAAACCTGAATCAACCAAAAGAATCGTAAAATGGAGGTGTCGTTCTTTTTGCGTTGAGGGGATGGAACACATTCGTACTTTTAACGCTGAGGGGATGTAACATATTCGTCCTTTTGGTGATGAGGGGATGTACTCGTCACATATTCGTACATTTAACGCTGAGAGGATGTAACATAATATAATATTAATATAAGAATATTATTCGTCGTTTTAGAGCTGAGGGGATGTAACATAGGTATTCTTCCTTTTGGTAGTCAGGGGATGTAAAATATTCGTCCTTTTAGCGATCAGGGGATGTAACATATTTGTCCTTTTGGCGGTGAGGGGATGTAACATATTCTTCCTTTTGGTAGTTAGTAGATGTTACATAATATTCGTCCGTTTGACGATGAGGCACCGATATAATTTACACCAACACCGTTAATAATTGTCATCTCTGATTGGTGCATTTTGTCATCTCGATAATTGGTGCAGGATGCCCCCCCCCTGTCCACTCAATACGGATTCATCTCATTTGTATGAGCCAAGACAAAATTAATTTTTTGTCTTGAGAAAACACTTGGGGTGTTCATTGCATTTTGTAGGTTCTTATGAATACCATACAAGGTGTCCCCCGTAAGGGGTGAATTCTACAACTAATTTGTGACTAAAAATTCCCTATGACTTATATTTTTTACTCCACTTAAAACCCGAGTTTCACACATTAAAATTTTTTTTTTTCGTGTTTTCGACCTTACGTCACTAAAACGGACATAACTCCCTTATTTTCCGAAGTAATCTCAAATATGAGGATACCGTTGGAAAGATCATTAAATTTCCTATCTGTCTGGTACCCAACGAAATTCTTTTGCTCAGGTTTACCGGGAGCAAATTCAGCCTGAACGCAGAAGCTTGCGCAGATATTATCTCCTAGCGAGAAGAAAAATTCCCGTCGTGAGGTAGTCAATTTTCACCCCACAACCCTCAATTTCGCGTGAAAAAAACACGCGTTTTCCGACGGGGAAACGACATTTTCTCCGTCATTTTCTTATGTTAGTTCAAATTTGAGTATACCGTTGGAAAGCTGAGCGTTTTGTCTAACTTTCGCAGTTACAGTACGACACTTTCAAGCACGAGTAGTTGGTTTTACAGGCGTTTGAAAAAACTGGAAATTTCCGGGATTTGACAAATTCCTCTTTTCGTGGCTGTGGACTTACTACATTTCCGTGATATTGGAATCTTGTGGGGTGAATGTGGGAATGCTGTGTTACAAGGTGAGGGTACTTACGGTAGAACAATAGAACATAATATTATGATATTATAATATTATGAACATAGATCATAATACATATTATGTATTATGATCTATGTTCACATATTATTAATATTATTTTGTGATGGGAGTCACCCAATGAATGATAACCCATTTTATACAACCACCCCCTTTCCATCAACTTCCTTCTTCTGTCTGCTCTCCCCCTCACCATCTCCCCCTCTCGCCACTTCTTCAACCTCCTCCCCCTCTCACCACTTCTTCAACCTCCTCCCCCTCTCACCGCTTCTTCAATCTCCTCCCCCTCTCGCCACTTCTTCAACCTCCTCCCCCTCTCTTCGCTTCTTCAACCACCTCACGCTCTCTCAACCACTTCTTCAACCACCTCACCCCCTCTCGCCATTCTTAGACTACCTCCCCCTCTCACCCACAATTTCAATTTCAACCTTGTGCTGTTCGGATCTTCTGGGCCAGTATGAACATTGACCCGACAGGCTGCCGCATGATTCACCCTCACGTTGACGACTTTCGATCTGCTCCCACTTTGAGCCCTCATTGTGAACGAACGGCTGATCAAACAATGCTGCGGATGGTCTTGAAAAATTCTAAAAAATAAACTCTATTCAAATATGAACTAAAAAACTAAAAACCATTCCATCCGAATTTTTCGAGTTAAAATTCGTTTTGAACACCTTCCCGTTGACCGAATTCGTCATTTTGGCGATGAGGGGATGTAACATATTTGTCCTTTTGGCGGTGAGGGGATGTAACATATTCTTCCTTTGGGTAGTCAGGGGATGTTACATATTCGTCCGTTTGACGATGAGGCATCGATATAATTCACACCAACACCGTTAATAATTGTCATCTCTGATTGGAGCATTTTGTCATCTCGATAATAATTATTGGTGCATTTTCAACACAAGGTTGGCGAGTGAAAAAAGAGTACGTGAAAAATAATAAATTAAACTGCAGTCGCAACACATTTAAACATGTGATGATTGCTCGGTGCTCGTGCCTTTAATATAACTAGCTAGTAATTAGTTTACATAATTAAAAACTGAAAATTAAAATGGAGTATCTATTACATGTACGGGTGATGTGAAAAGTCGGGTTGATGGAGAAGACCTGGGATACCGTTTTGTTTCACCCTAATCAACTCGGGAACGCGTGACTCGATATTTTGACCTCGTGAGGGTTACAACGCTCGTTGCTGTGCGAACGTATTAGTGGCCTTTAGTTGTTTAGCTTCTCCGTTGATTAGGTGAGAGCGTCCTATCAAATTATCGCCGTTGCCTTTCAGCGTCGAGCTTCAGCCGATCTACCGAATGAACTGATCCGGCTGCTGATACGCTGTAGTTACATTAAGTTGTTTTGCTGTGTTTCAGCGGCTCCTAAAGATTAGACAGATTTTCCCAGTACGCAAAACACCGGTAAAGTTTCAAGAGAAGGTGACATCCCGTGAAGTCCTCGCAATTGTTTCATGTATATTTCATCGACCAAGTTCAGAAGCTCATGTATATTTGATCGATTAAATTCAGAAGTTAGTGTGTATTTCAAAATTATTTTGTACAAACCAGCCACATGCTAACAGTCCTTCGAGTATTTAGTGATATCTGAACAGTATTTCAGGCAAGAGGCAATTTGGAACGAAGAATGAGGGATTAGAATCGACAATAGTAAAAGAGATTTTGGGAGAACTTGAATTGGAAATTTTATTGAAAGATTTATAACTTTTGGAACTCTTTTGACGATCCTTGAATACAACTCTTTTTTCGGGACTTTGAATTTTGAAATCACCCGACAGAAAACATATTTTGAGAAAATAATTAGACAGGTGTGGAGACGCCATGTATATCTATTTGGTGAACCTCTCTGGTTCGCAGTTCCTCTGTACTGCATTTACTTACTCTTGTACATGTAAATTTATTATTCTGAGCAAAATACAGAACAATACTCCTGAGTCTGTGACCATGTAGTGTAATGATGTCATTACTCCTCCCTCTTGGAATCAATATTATTGTCGTGATCCAGTTTCTGGTTCTGAATTTTCGGTCAAGTATACAAGTTAATGTTACATATTGTCAATATTGGCCGACCCAAGATTGTAAATCCAAATTTTTGTTTTTGTTTTGGTATTGTTGATCCAAACTGTTGAGATTTCCTACCATTTGCCTATTTACTACGACGACGTCCCAACAATATAGAATACACAAACATAACAGGCTACGGAGAAGAATCCTGAGGGACAACGCGCCCACTCTGCTGAAATAGGATGTCATCCCTAAAGTACCCTGAACAAGCTGAAGCGACCCATGACGATTACAGCCAACTATACTTCCCCTTGATCCCCACTACCCACCCTTGAGGTATTTATTGTGGAAAAAATTGATTGATTGATTAATAACAGGCTAAAGAAAATGAGTCATGGCTATTTTTAAACGCCATTCGCTCACCTATCGTACATTCACATTCAACGTAAAAGAGACAATGACATTTTCTGTGGTAAACAACGAATCGTATTATCACTGAGCCATGCAGTAATAATACGACGTTGGAAAGAAAATCGTGTTGAAGTAACCCAATCTCAATAACGTTGGATCGGTTCTCACTTCATAATTTGTTTTTCACGTTTTTCTGAAAGTTGCAAGTGATTGCAAGTGAATTAGTATTGTACTATATACACTACTACTTTCCTCGTGTAAACCGGGCGTTAGCGAGCGTTGTAAGTAAATTCTGCTTTCGGGGCTCGGTTCCTATTTATTAAACAAAGCAAACTCAAGCAAGACCAGTTTTTAATATTCTCTATTAGATAAATAACTAGCGGAAATGAGCCAAAAATTCCGTTTTTCCCCTTTTGCCTTTTATCGCAGTATCTCGAAGAAATTATTGATTTTTTAACAAAATTGCTAACTCACGCTTTAAAATTCAATGTAGTAACTCACGCAAATCAATATTGGTCCAACCGTTTCGATATAAAGTCGAAAAGCGAGTGCAAACCCGAGGTTTTTACTATCGTAGCTCATTATTTATCACTTTTTGTCCGTATTTCAATCACTCATATTAGCTGGGTTTTACTGATATTTTAAGAGTTATAACCGTTAAGTTGAACCGCCGTTTTTATCCGGCACAATAGAGTTTAATCCAGACAATTTTTTGAAGACCATCCGGAGCTTTCTACGACCAGTCATCCGTTCACAGTGAGGCCTCAAAGGTTGAGCCAATCAAATGCCGTCAACAAGAGCTTCTATCAAACGGCGGCGAGTCGGGTCAACGTTATTTCTGAGGAACAGCTGATTCAAACAACATTGTTTTGTCCCATCGAGCTATTTGTTCTGAGATAATTTCGTGTCTACGGAATGTAGGATATTGGTAGGTAGTTCCTGTTATTATTTATTGACAACGTCGGTAGGTGCAAGTAGAATCCCCAGTACCTACCTATACAAATTAATTCTACATAATATTTCATCTTATGTAAATGTTTAAATTATCATTTTTATAAATAATTTCTTAACCATCACTGAGCTAGTTAACGACCCCCCATCCCCCACTTATTTGAACAAATATTTTAAAGCATTACTCTACTTTTTTCGTATAATTATAGAGTTAACAAGGGTTTGATCTGTTCCGAAGATAATTATCTTCTGAACAGATGAAACGTTGTGGAAGAATAAAATTTTATTTTTATTATGATAAACCATTGTGGAAGAATTTTCAAAGTTTTTATGTTCATTCCTCATGGCGAGGCCAAAAACCTTTTTTTTTTCTACCGTTTTTCGATTCTACCCGATAAAACCTTGTTGAAGAGAAAGCTCCTCCTGCGAGCGAATATGATTAAAAGTTTCAGTAAGAACTTGCTTCGATTCCCCAGTTCTTCCACTCCATCTGATCCCGCGGAAGTATATTCGGCGTTTTATGGAGACGCTTTCGAACACCTGTTCACCACTTTTTTTCGCTCACTTAGCTCCATCGCTACCTTCGACCATTTCATTGACTGCTATTACGTTGGGGTAGGTCCCTTTCTCGATTCAAACGGTTTCAGTCGGATTTTATTGAAATTCGGGTTCCTTGTTGTGAAGAGGAAAGTCGAAAGGGAGTTCTGGTGACATTTAGGGTTTATATCATAAGCGTCGAAATATAACAGAGCTACAGAAAAACACCGAAAACTATGTGGTGGTAGAGAATTATCATAAATGTCTGCATTCGTGGTTTTTCAAACTAAGTTGAACGTGTTAAATCGACCGCATCGTACTCTGCTATGCTAAACTTCGTTGACAGCAGGAATGAGGAAGATGAATGTGGTTATCTACGGGGAAATACAAAACACTACAACAACACGGAATAACATGGAATAATTCATAATTGGTAATTATATGAGTACTAACTTGACTTCAGCTCAACACCTACAACCTTCATACGAATCAGTAGATGGCTATCCGCCATTTTCTATTGGTAACAGTCAATCACATTGTTTTAATGTTGTTGTTGAGTCTTGTTGTAACGTTATTTTATTGGTCTAAGCGTTAGCCGATCGAAGCGTAACTCTTCCCTTCATCCAAAAAATGCCCTAACAAAATCATTTGTAGTTTCGCAGAACTCACCCCTGCAGTTCTATTCATAGAACTATTCATGGTAAAATCGATTTCAATCAGTACTTCGCCCAATTTCTTCAAATCAGGTGATAGTTGATCCAACGTAGGGGTTAGTCATTCTCCGTCAAAACATCTGAAAAGATGCTACGACTGGTAAATGGGTCTGATAGCCAATCAGTATGCTGATGTTTTTGCATGCAATTTAGCGAATGTATTCACCACTAATACTGGGCATCCAAGTGATAAGCCCTTCGAAAAACTTTAGCTGTATGATCTTGAGATGAGTATACCGCTGGTCACAGTCAAAGAAGTACAATGTACTATCCAGACTGAAATCAACCCAAACAAAGCACCGGGCTACGACCTGATAACAGGTCAAGTTCTAAAGCAGCTCCCAAGAACAGTTTTGGGAAAGATCAAAAAAATTATTAATGCACCTGCTGCCATCATGAAACTAGCAGAAGTAATCATGATTCCAAAGCCTGGACAGCCAGTTGAGGAATTGACATCGTACCGTCCAATATCGCTGTTGCCGGTGTTCTCCAATTTATTTGAAAACTTGGTACACAAACGGTACAATCGTGGAATAACGTAATCTAGTACCAGTTCACCAGTTTGGATTCCGGCAAAAGCACACAACAATAATTGTGCAACATCAAGGAAAATGGCTGAGCAAACTTTTCGTTCCTCTAGTGCGGCGGATGAGGGGGAGGCGGGAGTTGTCCCTTAAATCTGTCGCTCTCCCTCCCCCTCTCCGCTCCCCCCGCCAAAACTACTGTAATCGTTACACCCCCTCTCCACTCCCCCCGCCACAACTACTGTAATCGTTACACCCCCTCTCCACCCCCCCCCGCCACAACTACTGTAATCGTTACACCCCCTCTCCACTCCCCCCCCGGCACAACTACTGTAATCGTTACACCCCCTCTCCACTCCCCCCCCCGCCACAACTACTGTAATCGTTACATCCCGACCCACGCGTAGTTACATAAAATGTATATTGTGGGTGGATGTAGAGATGGCGTACAAAGAGAACTTCACGACTCCCCTCCCTTTTCGCCACTCCCACTGCAGTTCCACAAATATTACGAATCCAACGTAATCTTGAAGATTTTCCAAAAACCGCTACAACCATAAAAGTCGTTAGAAGTATGTAAAAATTCTTGACACAACGGTTGATTATCTCCTTAGCACAGATCACCCTTCTGTCTAGATTACTGAATGATAGATTAATTATTATTATGAATTATCATTAATTATTAATAATGATTACCAAGCAGTGTAAATTATTAATATTTATTGTTGGTTATTAATAATTTTTATGCTTCATTATGAATAATTATTATTAAGTGTGTGTGATTTGTTGACCGTCAATAAGAATGAAGTTGAGGGATGTTGAGGGTCGGTCAAATGAAAAATGATTTATGTGCCAACGTTTCGAAGAATAATTTCTTCATCTTCAGGGCCTAAAAACAGTTTCACAATATTGACATTAATTATTTGAATTTTATCCTAAGGAAATTGACAAATTTTGTTATAGTTATTTCGTTATAGGTAGTATTTTATACCATTTTGTTAGACAAATTACGTTTTTGATGACAAAAAAAAAAAAAAAAAAAAAAACATTTAATGTTGCTGGACTAACAGTGTGTATGATAAGAATTGGGAACTATTATCCAACATATTGTATAGTTCCCATGTCCAACATATTGTATAGTTCCCAATTCTTATCATACACACTGTTAGTCCAGCAACATTTGTTGTCAACAAAAACGTAATTTGTCTAACAAAATGGTTTAAAATAACTATAACAAAATTTGAATAACTACCTATAACGAAATAACTATAACACAATTTGTCAATTTTCTTAGGATAAAATTCAAATAATTAATGTCAATATTGTGAAACTGTTTTTAGGCCCTGAAGATGAAAAAATTATTCTTCGAAACGTTGGCACATCAATCATTTTTCATTTGACCGACCCTCAACTTCATAATTATTATTAAATATTATTTATTAACTCGATATTTGACAAGCATGTGCTGTTTGAATCAGCTGTGCCAGTTTGAAAATGGACCCGACAGGCTGCCTCTCGATTCACTCTCATGTTTTTTCGACGATTTTCGATCTGCTTCAACTTTGAGCCGTCATTGTGTACGAACGGCTGGTCGTACAGAGCTGTAGATGGTCTTGAAAAATTCTAAAAAATACACTCTATCTAAACCCTAACAGGATCATTTGAAGTTTCTAGAATCTATTTATAGAATTATTCATGGTAAAATCGATTTCAGTCAGTACTTCATCCCATTTCTTCAAATCGTTTGATAGTTGATCCAACATAGGTAGAGGTTAGTTGTCTATTGACGGCGCAATTTAGGTAGATGAATGCGGTTTGTTTGATTAAATTCCATATATCACCCTATTTTGATTACTTAGGTCCTACAAATTATGTTAGGATGGTGACCGTCTGATTCGGATCTTAAGCTCTTCCAGAGCTCTCCCTTCGAATAGCCTTGTAGGTAAAAGTCGCATACACTCAAATCCAGCGATTTCAGCTAACTGTTCCAATTAGCCCAAAATATGTTTCCAACATGCTGAGAGTTGACATTAACAGTTCAATCGTCCTCCTCGAAAAAATACGGCCTGAAGCGACACACCAGACAGTGACTTTTGGGGAGTGGAGAGGTCTCTCGTGAATTTCACCTGGCCTCCTCGCCCTTTGAAGCTGCACTGATTTTTTAGGCTCATCCTGTACATGAACCAATCAGGGGAGGCCGTATTCATATGAACATGACGGGAATCTCACTACTCTTGGTTAAAAAAACTTACCTTAAAATTCCAATATTCTATGAGGTTTTTAGTGGCGATCTTCCATCATGAAACAGATCGCTTCAGATGGAGTTATGAGTAGTGTTTTGAAAAGGAACGTATCACTGAACGTGCAAACATCGGAAAGAGGCTGGAGGAGTCTATTTCGAGAAAAGAATGAACCCTGCAAATATACTTTCACTCCTCAATGAAAACTGGTCGTCTTGAAAGCAGTGCCCAGAGGCTAAGCGGTGGAATTGTATTTCACCGTATCCACTATAGATTGGGATGGTCGAGACGTAGAAAGCGGATTCTGTATTATACTCGCAGGAGAGTGAGGTGGGGAGATATACGAGGAGTTTTGTTAGTTGTGGAAGTAATATAGCGGAAATGGTTCAGTCGTTTTGGACGGAGGAATCACCGAAGTGCCTACCGCCATATTCGAAAACGAGGTTATTTGGAACGGCACCGGAATGTATTGAAGTGCCATCTGAGCAACTTTAGCGTGAAAACATCTAAACGCACGTTCGAGCTCGAATTTCATTCAACCGATCGGTTCTGGATGCTTGAAATTCTGGGTAACGCTCGTAGCTCTCAAACTACTCGTACGGATTTTCCCTCGAGATGTTGACGGTAGTTCGGGATAATCTGGTGAGTGGTGTTGAACCAATTCTACAATACATACAGCCTCAGTATGCCCTCCAAGTTCCCAGCCTCAGTATACCGGTTCTAAGTCCTATTTTGGTTTATTTTTACTATAATCCTACAACAACTCCCGTTAATCCGAAAATACAAAACTTCATTCTCAAATACGAATCGAAAGCGCACACTCAAAACTTCAACCCAAACAACTCGCCTGGTGTAGATCGTGGAATTGTACGAGTACTGCCAATCCTTGCCGCTTCGAAGCCCCACGTGGGCTTTATGAAGTTTATCGCGCTCGAAGTTTCAAACACAAAACGCCGTTTGAGACTAATATATGGAAGGAGTCAGTTTTCCCCGCTTCTGGAGTTTCTCTGTCCAGAGGGAATTCAACGAAATGAGTTTTCCCTTTTAAGTTACGCCTTTTCTCACCTGTTTTCTCTCGGAGCCTTCCAACTTCTTTGCGACCCTTATATTTTCTGATTCCGCCCTTCATACTTTGGTGCATGATTCAATTTTTTTTGAAAAGTGGTAAGTATTTAACCGAGAAGACATCACTCCCTCCCTCAAAATGTTTTTGGCTCAAGTTTCAAAGTATAAGAACTTAAATTTTAAAATTCTGCTTGTGGCTCTTTTTTGAAAAATTAGGTATTTACTTCCAAAAATCCAAATAGGTATATTCAAAAATATCTTTTCGTGTAGGTACTCAAACATATTCCGAAAAAGATATTCAAACTACTGAATCAAATAGCCATAGCTCCCATAACCACCACCAGCCTATTTCGCCAAGGTACGTCCTCCTTTCCTATACTCCAATCCTTCTCGCATCAATTCCTGACCCAGTCTTATAGAAAATCATAGCTTGTAGCTAATAGCTTGTACTAGTTTATATTTTTATTTGAAGTCTATGATGCATATAATATATGCATCATATTATGATCTATATATGATCTATACCAGTTTACTTTATTAATAAATTTTATTAAGAGTATATTAAGAGTATATTTATTAAGAGTATATTAATAAATTTTCTATCCTATCAAGATAGTCCTTTTTATCAGGCATCTTAGGGGTGGTTTATATCCAGAATTATAATTCTTGTAATGCTGGTATATTGACTGTTTAAACTAATCGAATTGGGGATGTTGTTATTTTAATATGCATTGCTTGAATGTTAAATGTTGGATGGTGTACCCACTAATTCAACTTTTCATTGTTCTTTTATACCTAAAAAATATTATTATTTTCTCTGTTCTAGCTTCTTTTACTAAAAGTGCACAAATTCTTTTTTCCTCTTGATTACCTGCAGCTATAACACTTATACCCCGTTTATTCTCCTGTACTATTAACCGGCCTAACCTATGGAATTTCTATTGATTCCACCAACCATACATACAACGCGAGTTAGAGCCCCCAAAGCCTCAGCGGTTACCCGTGCCGCCAGTTCATAACAGGATGTGGCCAACCCCACAACCCTCAGCAGTCCATTTCCGACCAGCTGAGTGTGTTCGAACCCATCACAGAGCGTTGCATAATATATCGCAAACGGGCTTGGAGCAGTAATCCCACAGTCCAACGGCCCCTAAAAAGTTGGTAATGCTATAAAATTGATTATTCCTGCTGATATCCGGCCCCAAAACAAAATTTGTGACATTTAATGACAACGCCTTGTACAAGATACAATTTTGGACTCCATTATCCTGTTGACTTCTATTTTTTAATTGCGCAAATTTCTTACTTCCTGTATTAAACATGAAGGTTACACTACCCTGATAAATTGCTTCAAACACTACAAAGTTGTTCAGAGATAAAACGGATGTTTATTAATGCGAATGTCTATTACAGCGAACACCTCACAACCTTCTACAAACCTTAATACGAAATTGGTTGATTTCTCGGGGCTGAGAGGCTGTTTTGGACATCAAACGAAAAGTTGAAGACTGATCAGTGATTTTGTCATCGAACATCCAATCAAGATTACGATGACATGTTACGTAGGACGACAGTCAAATTTGCTTGAAAAACGCAGCCTAACCCATTTTGACATGGATATTTCTTACCGCTGAGGGTTATGAAAAATGTAACGCGATACCAATAACAGCAACGGGCAATTTCGACGGCATTCACACTATGAAGCTGTAATTTGGAATGTAGCCTCCTTAGGAATAACACTTTCAGTGTAATAGTCCTAGGATCAGCTGAGTAACTCCTAAAGCTAATTTCTGATTTAATTGTAAAACGACCGATATACCGACGGAAGTTGACGTCCTGCAAAGATACACCCCTCCCCCCCTTCCCCACCACCTTCCAATCAAAGTTTCTAGCATCGAAATTTTGACTTGAGAAATAAATGGTGGGGGGTAGTGTTGTGTTAGGAGTTTTTTCTTCTCCTAAAGTTTTCTTGGTGAAATTATCGTGAAACAACGTCAATTTTTGGAGTTTTCCACCTGTTATGGTTCCTACTTGAAAAATTAATCTAGGACATACCTACTGCAAAATGGTTATATTGATCAAAACGCTATCGAATTAACGAGAAAAAAAGGTGGGAATTTTCGTGATTATCGCGCTGATTTTCGCCATTCTGACAACACCACGCTATCCGCCGCGAAATTTCGAATAAGAAAGTGTGGTGACTTCATTTCGTCCAAATTGTGGGTTAGGCTGCATAGCTTCGAAATGCACGATTATCCGACGAACTGCATCATTATGGTACGTCCAATCAAGTTAATGTTGTTGATACCAGTGCAAATTACGTACAATAAGTTAATATAAGATCCGACGCAAATGAAGGAATTGGAGTTTGTCCAATTAACTAAAAGAATCCACCATAACTAGTCTGGGCCATTGGGAAGTTTCAATGACCTAGAAAAGGACTTTGTACTTCGCCAAGCCAAACCAAATATTTGTCCAGCCAATTCCAATAGCTCCCCACGCAGATACAGGGCTGAGCGGGCGAGGGGGTGTCTATATCCACCGGTCAGTTTGGCTTTCTCCTTCCGCACGGGGCAAACTATCATAAATTAACTTTTTATTGACTTTGGAAAAGATATAACTTCACCAGCACTCTCAACCGCTAGTTGGGAAAAAACGGCGACGAAACGATCAATGCATTTTTTCAACGATTGATTTTTTTTCCATTCCCTCAATTCAAGTGAAAAACAGAAACGTTGGTTCCAATGGAAATTAACACGTTTCCAATTTTTTTTTTTAAATTAAATGAAAACTCTATTTCATAGTACGTTTTTCCAACAATTCCAGCATCTAAAGTCTTCTGAAATTAATTTTCTGGTGGGGTATAAATAATTTGGATATTCAGTATACTGAATATACTGAACATATATGTTCATTATACTGAACATGTTCAGTATACTGAACATGTTCAGTATACTGAACATATATGTTGTACATAAGTCAATTATATTTCAACGACTTCATTTTTAATTTAATAAATTAATCACACATCCCTCAAGACCGTAGTTTTTACATCTCTAATCATTTTTCCTTGATTTGGTGATGATACAAATATGTCAATAAGTACTGATCTAATAATGAGATAATGTTGTTGTTATTCCTCTTTCATTCACCAGTGAATACGCTTTACAACTCAAACAGAAATTACGAAAGCACCCTGTGCTGATTGATCGGAGAGAGAAGTTTGGTGGGAAAATATAGAGTTTGAGACGGAACCTTAAAAACGCTACAAATAAATACTCTTAACAACGTTTTAACTTAAGACATATACATGAATACAATACTTTGTATTACATGTATTTTATACAAACAATATCCTTCTGATTCTTCTCAAATAAATGAGATATATAAATAAAGGGATGGGCTACAATATTGTTAAATTATGTGACCTGGTGGCCATCTTCGAAGTTTCTTTCTCTTGGTCGATTCCAATGGTACCTTATTGAAGATAATAAACCAAAATATGACAAAAAGCTAATTAATGAACCAAATTCATTCAGCTTCTCTGGCCCTTATCCCAGTTATATCTAAAAGCCTATTAACTGGTTACGGCTTATGACCGACTTGTTTTTGTTGACGTTTTATGTACTTTTACAACTATTATAACTAACTGAGCTAGTTCCCCCCCCCCCCCAATGTCTTGTATAGTGCGAAGTCTTTTTTTGGATTTTCTGAATTTGTGGGCGTCTATTGATGGGAAAATATCGACCATTGAAACCAAAAGTTGTCTCGATATTATCGACCTGCGGTGGCCATCCCTAGTTACAACGTCTGTTGAACCAGTTAATTAATGTGCTACGGAAAACAAGAGGAATGTCGGTATTAGATGCAACATACACGGGACCGTTTGTTGACCAATTGGAGCGCTGGTACAACTCAAGCTGTACCAGCGCTCCAAATACTCGTAATTCAATGAAATGCGTATGAGAGGCGAATCGGTGACCAAAACACTTGTTTCACTGTGTGCTTAAACTTAGCATGGACTACCAAAGAGGATTGCAATTTTAGGTTTGGATCGTTGGAATCGTGTTCAGGATCGTCATCGAATTCGATTTTAAACGGGTCAATTGGTTCATAAATTCAAACTTACAAATTAGTCTGACTGAGATGGGCGCAGCCTGCGTGATATTCAAAGTTACTCGAATATTAGTCATGTAATCATGTTTTATCAACCACCCGTTATTGTAAAATTTCCAATTTCCTGTACAATTTCGGCAGTTTCGCAAAGCAATGAGAGATAGGTAAATGTTGTGGCATTTCGTATGCGTGTTTCTGACAATGTTTCATGTCTGAGATAGAATCATTGCTCCGTCTTGTCTTTGTTTTGACGACAATAAGGATCCTATTGGACGAATCATTGTATTCAAGTGAAATAGGGGGCTTTCATCAACAGTAATTTTGGTGAATAGACCACCGGCGGCTTTTGCTAGTTATCTGCCTTTAGCAAGTGTGGTTCGTCAAAAATTTGTTGTACTTCCAGTTCAGTCACTTAGTTAATTTCTCCAGTATAAATTCGACAAAAAATGATCTCATCGCGTGTTTTTCTTGCAAACGGATATCCAGAGATGAAAACCATCCAAAAGATCATGAAAAATTAAGGTAGCATATTCATCCGAATTTCGCCAAAAATTGACTTAATGAGTTTCTCCTGTATACCGACGATATCTTAGAGTGGCAATGGGCTATAAGGGGAAAACATTTTCTCGCCAAATTTGAACTCTCAGCCCCCTTAATGGTGCATTTTGGCTAGAAAGTTAGTTTGGCAAAGTTTCAGGTCGCTCGGTCAAGTAGAAATGGCGTCTCATCGCAAGTGAAGTTTGAAGAAACCGCAAATTTTTGGAAAAATGTTCTTTTTTGTAACTCGGGTAGGTATCCTTTAATCCTGTATTTTTTTTTTTTTTTTTTTTTTTTTTTTGGGGGGGCTTTGATAGGCTTATGCCTTTGGTCACGTAGACCTCGGAGTGGGTCTATTGTGACATAGTCACAATAATCCTGTATTGGTCTCATTCTGTAGATAAACGTATCCTAACACTATTTTCGCTAAACCCAACAGAATCGAGGTTATTAAGAAGTCTAACGAGTGACACCTGATTTTGAAGTTTTTTACGCTAAACACGATGGTGAAGTCGGAATTGCGATATTCTGTTCTCCAGACGATTATTCTCCATGGAATTGAGATAATAAATAAGTTCAGATTTGCACAACAAATCTGCCTTGACAATCGAAAGGCTAAGTTGAAACATCTATAAACTGAGGTGTTGCTTGGCAAAAACGGAGACGAAATTTGTTATACAACCAGTAAAATAGAGACATTTTACATGAAAACAGTTGTTTCTTCGAAAATTTGCTCTTATAGCCATGCTGCATGACTGTGGAATTTTACATTATGAAGGTCTGATGAGCGGAAGCTATAATATCACCGCTGCTGTAGCAAACATTTCTGATGCCTCGGAGGCATTTGTGTCCGAATTGGATTCACCACGCTTCGAAACACGAAAGCCAATTAGCATCTCGGAAATCGGAGTGGTTTGGCAGGGATGTGGTAATGACGTCAAGCGTTTTCTCATTTTCTTTCAACCCTCTGTTGTTCATATCCAACCCATCATAATGCATCTTTTTGAACAGCTCTCGTTGGAGTAGTAAAAAATGCACGTGGGTCGTTTCAAAATTATGGGTCATTTCCTCTCACGCGGCTCTTGTGCCTACAGTTTTTTACATAGAAATTTCCTTTAGCGAATTTTCGAAGAAAAAGTAGCTATTGTGATCGTTCCAAAATGTTTAAATCTCGATTTTCGAAAAATTTTCATACCAAAATCCTGAATGCGAGATTCGACATTAATCGGCAGCCTTTGCAGAACCACCGAACCAAAACTCAAGCAGCCCCCTCGAAGATGAATTGAGGGCTCAACCCTCAACCTCAGTTCCCGGAACATACTGTGATGAAGGTAGTTTTCTTGTTCTGAAATAAAATTTAAGTTCGAATTTCCATCGTTTTCTCTCCCCCTACAAACTTGAAATTTTCAAAATTCAATGTTTCCCAAACTATCCAATAAAGTGTGTGCGCGCTTGTTAAGGAACCCACATATGAAAAAAATAAAAAAATATGGAATATGAAAAAAAAGTTTTGTTGCAGGAAATGACCTATAATTTTGAAATTACCCTCGTATATATCTCGTTGTAACTCGGTATCGATTTAAATTCACGATCAATAACCGATATAAAAAATACTTGAATTTACATATTATTGCCTCTTGCCAACCCCTGACCACTCGCTGACCACCAAAACACTCTGCCACACCTACCGAAGGACTCTGTTATCGAGAAAGTGGGAAAGTGGGAAAGAGGGAAGGGACCACAAACTCGGTGAGTTAATTGAGCCCTAGAGGGTATCGATAGTCGCCAGTCCCGCTCCCCCCGTAATCACCGGTTCCGACCATCTGTTCACTCTTCGTTCCCTGTCCACCCTTGTTCATTTCTGCCCAATTTTCGTATGTTCCCCTCCATTCTTGGTAATTATTCCTCGTCTGTTTGGTGAATACCGCCAATTTACCTAGACGGATTCTCTTCCTCGCAATATCGCACAACAAGTGGAAACCGAAATTTGTGTTAGAACGAGTACACTCACGAGTACAATACCCTAAACAAGTCCATTTCGGGTGTTTTTTTTTTTTTTTGACATTTTATGTCTTTACTCTGGCACATAACTCGAAAAACGTTACACGAAATTGTCACGAAAATTTCTGATGATTTTCGCTTACAACCGATTCGGTGCTACGGAACTTTATCTTCGCCAGTTATCATCGTACAAAAATCGTTCACCACTCGTTGGATAGCTCTCGATTTACCTAACCATATTGCGTTAACCACTGCGGAGTGCGTGGCCGACAAGCTGCGGTATGAGCGTGATTGTTTAAATAATTGTTTACACACAGGTGATCATTCTCAATAATTTATATTGTCTATACGAATGCAAGCTTCATATTATGAAGTTCATAATTTATGATGAACCCTACAATTAAGTATAACAACTACGCTACTGGGGTAGGTGATGTAGCATTGTTCGCAGGTTCTTGAATCACTTCTTTAAAGACATAAAATGTCCCAATGTGTTGCAGACTCGTATGCAAGCATTTAATTCTCGACTGTATCAACAACAGGATGGAGTTGACATTCTTTTGACATTTTCATGTCTTTGCTTTGGCACATAAACTGAAACGGGAAAAATTTGTTTCCTTGATTCACCCTTTCCCTCAGATCACGTCAGAACACAAGCGGCAGGCGGGCCACTACGTCAGAGCCTATGACGCACGAGCGTATGACGTCAGACGGCTGGCCGGAGGCCAACTAGTACGTCAGAGCCTATGACGCACGAGCGTATGACGTCAGACTGCTGGCAGGAGACCAACTAGTACGCCAAAGGCTATGCCGTAAGAGCCTATGACGTCAGACGGCTGGCCGGAGGCCAACTAGTACGTCAGAGCCTATGACGCACGAGCGTATGACGTCAGACTGCTGGCAGGAGACCAACTAGTACGCCAAAGGCTATGCCGTAAGAGCCTATGACGTCAGACGGCTGGCAGGAGGCCAAATAGTACGTCACAGCCTATGCCGTAAAAGCCTATGACGTCAGAGGGCTCCCTGGCTAGGTGATCGCGTTTTAATAAGCCTCTGGAATTCCGCGCCTTCATTTTGCATTCATTTACATCTTCACGTTGAAAAATCCTTCATCTTGTCGCTAATTTTTTTTGTTTTTTTCGTGGAAACTTTGTGGTCGTTAGAACAATAAAATATTTAAAATTATTAAAATTAATAATTATTTTATAATTATAATAATAATAATTTTATACCTTGCAGCAAGCGTCTATTACCTATTACGTGTAGAACATTGTCCTCATTATTATAAATTATATTACTGCTTGATTATGAAAATGGAAATAAACTCAAATCAATTTGAAACTATCAAAGGCATTTACAAAAATCACTTGGACACAAATGAAATGAGCTGTACAAGGTTTTGATAAGGGAATTCTAGACACAACGGTTTATTATAATCTTTGTGCAGATGTCCCTTCTGTCTAGAATACTAAATGTTAGATTAACTATTATTATGAATTAGTATTAATTATTAATAATTTTATCAAGTTGTGAAATTTATGATGAATTATTGTTAGTTATTAATAATTTTTATTTATTATTATTATTAATTATTATTAATTAACTCGATATCTGAAACCATATTATGCTGTTCGAATCACCTGGGACAGTATGAACATGGAACCGGCCGGCGGCCTCACGATTCACCACCATGTTAACGACTTTCGATCTGCTCCAACTTTGAGCCGTTATTGAGAATTTTTCGAAATATGAAATTTTCAAAATTTCAAAATTCGTTTTGAATCCCTTCCCGTTGTCCTAAGGTTATGAAAAGCTTCGAGGATCATTGTGGGGTTGGACCGAACCCGTCATTTTAGCACGACGCTGACTTGGCAAAGTGTCGCGGACGGCGGACGGATTTTATTTGTATATCGATTTTCTGAATCTACGTAAACCCCCAAATGTTGAGGAGGGGTAATTTTTATTTATTTATTTTTAGTATCATTTTCTTGGGCGATTCCAGTGGTTCATTATGGAAGAACCAAAACACCAAAGTTCCACTTGGGGATGAGCTGATCAAAACCATTAGGAAGTAATACTACCCAAATTCCACTTGGTTATCATCTGTAATAATCAACGAGGAAAACTATGGACATAGGTATTCTGGCCTTTAACAACACTGTAACTGTAGGACATTGAACCAATTTTTGCGAAAAGCGGTAAAATGGTTTACAGGAGGATTTGTTCCAGTGAAATGTTGACATTAATGATGGTTTTGATGAGCTACTCTAATTTACTGCCCTCTACTCACTCATCATGTCGTGTCATACATTTCATCAAATTGAGGGTTCAAGTAATAACCATTAATTATGTACTTTCAGGTTTTAATGGAATCGGGCCACAGAAATAAATGAGTATTTGAATAAAATGAAAGGCTGAATTCACCTCAAATATTCCTCATGTTTCGTCGAATTCGTATTGGTGATCCCCAAACAATTATGCGGCTAATTATTACTGTAATTATTATTACTGTTATTATATTACTGTTAGGTTATTATTCTTGTTCTGAGATACTTTTCGTGTCTACCAAAAAATAGGTAATTTTGAATTTTCATTTTTAGGTACCTACTTCTGAACGATATAATTGAAATGACGCACGATATTTTACCTCATTACACCAATAATTTCGTGCACTTGTATGGACCATAAGAATATTGAGGTGATCTACGCACAAAATTATAAAGTGTTGTGGACGGATTATTAATTCGAGCGAACATCCTCTGATAAAACATCGCATTTCCGATGACTGGCTGCTGACCGCGAACGAACCCTATCATAATGCGCTCACCGGTAGTTTACTGACAGTTGTAATTGAAAGGTTTTCAATAGAAATCGCTCTCTAGATTGCTTGGCCTCCATTTCCCCTAATTGGTTTTGGACGAGTTCAATTAGCGTTCAAATCTTGACTGTCGAAACGGTTACTGAACCGAGTTGATTGCGGTTGGTCCATCGAAGGATGATTTGCCGTCGGTTTTTTTATAACCCCCCTGAGGGCGCTACGAGAAGTAGCTGCTACTATTTCATGAAACGGCGTACAATGAACGGGTCAGGCTGTTGTAAGTAATCGGAAAGCAATTCGAATTATTTCATCTTCATTAGCGAAGTTCGTAATCCTGAGACAATAAAACCGTGTGCAAGTCCACTAATGAATCCCAGTAATGATAATTAACCGTTAGAAACGACCGTTTTACCCCGTTTTCCCTCTAGGTTTCAGGTAATAATTGAATATGCTGTCCACGGCTCAATTTCAGTGATACGTGGTGATCGTACCTATCGGGATGGTTGAGAGAGGTTGGAATGAGAGTTGATAAATACGAGTTGATAAATACGTAGTTGATAAATACTAGTTGATAAATACTCGTATATGAATATGTTTTCAATAGGACGAGAAAGGTCTAAAGGGAACGATTGGAGTGGTGAAGGAGTATTTCCTATATTGCATCCTACCTCATGATATCGAGTACAACGCATTGATAAACCACTTAAGATCCAATACCTATTTGAATTGTTGCAATTTGAACATATAATACCTTAAGTGTTATTTATTATAAGTCTTATTTTAAAATAGTAAAACCTTTATTACTAAAAGACGAAATTCAGTATAATTCTGAAACAAGAACGAAGTCATTCCGTGAGTGTCTCGTCTCAACAGCAAATGTATCTATCCAAAAACATGTTCAGGTATCTGGGATGTTATAAATATTTATACAACACGTTGATCTTACCGTTAGCACATCGCTAAAAGTGCCAATCTGATTTTTGGTCATTTTCCTTTTAGCGCACTTTTGGGTACACTGAGTTGGTTGCTTAGCTACTGAGTTGTGCACTGAGGAGTCAACATACGTAATTCCCAGTGGATTTTTTGAAAAATAAGAAATTCGTTTCGCGTACGTGTAGATCCACAAAACGAAAAATAACTCAAAAAAAAAAAAATTTGGAGCAGATTTTTGGTGTGGTGATAACGATATTATTACATCGTAACACGAAATAATATCTCGTGAAATAGTATACGTATATTATACATAATACAGTATGATTCACTGACTCCGGAGCTCTAACCATCTTTCAAGACCGAGCGGTCGTCCGGGTTTAGCCTACTCTCAACCGCATATCAAGTAACCTATCACTTTTTGAGCTGTGCCTAATAGTCCATTCAAGTTAACATGAAAAAGAGGTCGTGCTTGCAAAAGGTTTCTTTCTAAGACAAAAAAAATCGAGAGAACATTTAATGAGCATTTCCTTCCGAAACCCACGTATGACTGATTTTATTATCTGCCGTTTTTTGGAAGAACCGCTTGGCCTACAGATACCCGAGAGGTCTGAAGCTAAAGTTAACGTTTTCTACTTCTTTTCGTATGACTTTTGACGTTAGATGCGTACTCGTATTTTGTAGGATTTCACAAAATAAGTGACCATTTCGACAGTTATTCACTTTTTGGGAATAAAGGCCTGTTTTTTGAAGAGCTGCATCATGGGAACTAATGATTGTACAGAGATCGCTCTGGTCTTAAGTTGTAGAAAATTCAGTTTAGTTCAAGAGCGTATAATATACGTATAATATATAGCGCATAATAAAGGATGGGCTTGACGGGGATGGTTACCATATTATGAGATCCTTTCTTCAATGAGATGTTGAGCCAAAACGGAAAACAGTGGGAACATTTAGTGGTTTTCAGGCTATAAATCCGATCGCACAGGTAGGTCTTTGGTCGCTGCTTTTCTGTTTTTTTTTTTGTTTTTTTTTTTAAACTATTAAACTGTGTCCCAACAACATATGAAAATGTCATAATGACCTTAAGTTTTGAAAGCACGGAGCTCAAGTTTATCCATAATGGAGACAAAATTTGTTATAAAACAAGTAAAATGGAGACATTTTACACACGACCAGTGATTTCTTCGAAAATTCGCTCTTATAGCCATGCTGCATGACTGTGGATTTTTTTGTTTTGAAATAAGGTTTTTTATGATATTTTTAGCTGTCTATGTTGCATGGAGAGGGACAAATAACTGTGGTTGGTCCAAATAACCCCACACATGACGTTTGCAGTAGTAATTCAACGAAATACAGCTCTTGCCAAGATTGAAGAGAGTACGACGTACTTAGTGGCGTTGACCTCAGCTGGTCACTATCTGGTCCCTCAAATGTTCTACGCAAACCATTTCTGGTTAAATAAAGCAGAGCAAAGTAGAAGTTCCTGTAATAGAGGACGTGATAAAGTAGTGCTTTAGGGGTAAGTGCCTTTATGGCTTTTCTTGTTAGTAGCTGATCGAATTAGGATGTCACATACGAAAGTATAATATTTAATCTCCCTTCAATTCTATGAGAGAACGGAGAAGGGCCGAATACCAAAAGGATTAGCGGGATTAAGGTTACAACGACACACTTCAAAAGGAGAACCTCCTTCCTCAACCTGTCGCCAAGTTTAATCCGATCCCATTTAACTCTGGGCGAACACAATCCTGCGGAGAGGAACATCTCTATTGGAAAGTTTTGTCTTGCGATAGAGGGTTACGGGCTGGGGAAGGGGGAAAGATAAATAGGTTTACAGATTAGATAAAGTCCTGAGCTGAGAGGAAGATCGGGTGAAGCATGAGAAACTTGAGCTGTGAAGAGGATGACATGTGCAGGCCGTGAGGGGACCCACTTATGCTTTGCCTCGTGTTTTCAATATAACCTGAGTTCGTTTCAACGACGGTCGTACGAAAACAAATAGAATTCCATTGCACATGAGACCCCCACATAGCTGACCTCAGAAATTAATATCGAATTCTCAAAACGGCGATCCTCTTAATATACATAATTCGAATATCAGAGGAGTCAGGAGGGAAAACAATCAAGTAAATTGTACTAGGCTTGGCATTCAGAGGTTTTGCTATGGTTTTGATTTTTTTCAGCCTTTGTGTTTTTTGGATCGTTGAAAACAAATTTAAATTTTGCGGGCAAAGATTTTGCCCGTAGGCTTCGTTTTTTGTGCACTTATTGACCAAATGTTGCAATTTTTTTTCAGTTTTTGGCCTATATCTCAAATAAGAAGCGTTTTTTTGACAAACCCATCCATTACTAAATTCATGTATCAAATGTATTTCCTATAGGTCTCATACATAACTAGAACGCGTCCAAGAGAAGCCATATTTTCATATTTAGTGAAGTTCACCGTCTACACGGAAATCGCCCTCGCTGTCTTTTAAAAATGTATGTTATATAGCAGTAGATTTATCAAAAATGACGTTTCTCTTAGGAAGACTATCCCAATGATTCTCAACCACCGCGCCTTGGCATTTTTGTGAGCCGCAAAATTCTTAATGTTGTATTTAGTAAAATTTTTAGAACTGTATTTAGTAAAAATTATTATTAATAAAAGGAAGAAAATCAAGCTCGAATTCCTTATTAAAAACATTCTCTTATTCACTAGTAATTAATCCCTCAATAAACATACTGTTGTTTTTGTAGTACATATCATTTTATTTTACATTCAAAATATTATCATAAGCAATTGTATACAGTGTATTATAGGTCAATAAACAACTTTTAAACTTATCTTTTTCTGCCGCCAAAGTTGGATATCATTAAAAATGTGCCTCGACAAAAAAAAATGTAATAGATTGTTACAACAGTTGAGTATCCTGTGCATTTAATAGGCACTTGAACCAAACTTGTACCAATGCTATGTGCAATTTGTGTCTAAAAAAATAACTGAAATTCTTTTATTGCCTGAATACTAAGTCACCTTACCGTATTACGTCTTGTCATAATATTAGTCATAAAAGCTACCATTTTTTCTGACCTTTATATTAGAATAGATTTATGTATATGTTACCGGACTAAAACGATTTTAGGACAAACTAGTTTGGACTAGGATGATCTAGTTTTTTCCTGACCGCCCTAGGATAAAGTAGTTTGGCCTTATTGATTACAGGCTGAACTGGTTTGGCCAGGTGGCGTTAGGATAAACCAGATTTGCCTGCTTTAGACCAGGCCAAATTAGTGTGTTCAAACTATTACTAGAGTGTCATAAAAAGTTTAAGGGTAATGAATAATTAACATCTTAATATTCTGAGGAACATTGACTTGAGCTCAGTTAACACCTCCAACCCTCGCTTAAGGCCGATCATCTCTCACGGGTTTGGGCCACGAACGAAATTTCAAAACTGAATGTTCTACCCACGAAGCGTGTGGATTGGGGTTGTTGATCCTCAATAAATCATATTAAATATGATTTTGTTGACAAATTTTGTCACCTTCTTAACTAGGCAGTATGTGGACTATGATTGTTTTCCTTTCGACCAAATGAAACATGTAGGTAAACAAAAAACTTGAGGGGGTCATCCAGAGGTGACCGAACATTATAAGGCCGAAAATGGAGGTTCGACCTGAAGTGGGAAAATGTCCCTCACGTGGGTCCCAATCCCGTCTTCTCCCTCTCCTTTCCTGTTCATACTTGTCTTCCCTTCACTTTCCTGTCCCGACCTGCTCAAGTGGTCACGCCTCCCCTCAACAATGGTCGCCCTAATGAACCCGGAGCGTAGCCAACGCCATCGAACCCCCCAACACAGGCGTCGGCGCCTTTTTTTTTTTTTTTTTTTTTTCGGAACGTCCCTCTCAACGTCCAACACCCTCATTAGGAAGGTAGTTTTTTCCTCGATCAGGTTGTTCTATCACAACTAATTATTACGACAGTAATTCTGTCGTCATGTATGCAAGCTTCGTAATAGATCGATATATTAACATATATGTGTTTGGGTTGGGGGTCAGTCTGGAATTCGCGATAAGCGACATCGGCAACGAGGTAATAATCGAGGCTGCAAACAAAAAAATCGAATTAAACACAATCATGCAGGATGGCTATAAGAGCGAATATATATATTATATATAATATATATAATTTGGCGTCTTTTGGTAGTGAATTCAGGAACGGATTTCGGTATAAATATTTTCGGAAATTCGAGTTTTAAAAATTTTGGCTTTTTTTCTTTGAAAATTCCCTAATATAGCCATTAGGCCCCTTTCACACCATCCGGAAATAACCTGACGGACACATCCGAATGGAGTGAAAGGGGCCTAAGGCGGTGGGTAGTAACGCGATACTAATAAACAACTACCACCACTTGAACGTGGCTTCAGTTGAAGCCAACTTATGAGTAGCCGGATAAATTTTTTTCCAATCAAGGGCAATAATAATTATTTATAATTATAAATTATTGAAGGTGTGTCAACGTGTTCTCAACAAGTGACCGCGGATACATATCCACGAGCCAATATTTTTCCATGCAGTGGAGAAATTGTTTTTATGTAGAGGCCGAATCAGACATTCATTCTGAATAAAAACTTGGAGGTTTGAGGATAATTTATTTTAAAATAAATCACGTTTCCAACAGAACCTTTTCATTTGAAGTGTAAATTTACAATCGGACGCGAATCGCAACTCTCAAAACACCTCTGTAATGGCTTTTTGAAAACACCATTCTACATGGCTTTTGCAATTTCGACGTTGTTTATTGTCAATTCTCCATGGTTTTGTTTGACCTAAGGTTCTAATCCCCTTTAGCAGCATGAGGGCTTCGGTGTTCATCGAGTTCAATCTCCCAGAATTAGGTTCCCTCTGACCGGAGTGAATACCTGTAATAAATTCTATACCTTAATAATAACGCTAAGTTTTGATCCTTGTTTGAAAGGACCGCGCTTGAGGGTTGAGGGACCATTTATTATCATGGGATTGTACGACGGAAAAGCCTTCACAGGAGCAAGGAGCGGCGGGGGCGGGGCCAGGTCCAACCAATCTGTTCCATTCAGACCACGTAATAACAACGTGGAAAGGATTTGGTTCAAACTAATGATCGGAATTCCGATTCTATCCTACGTCATTAATCGTCCGAAAGTTGCAACCCCCCCACACACCGCCGTGTCGACGTATATTGCAGAATCAGGGACGTTAGGGTACCCCGTGTATTTCCAGTCAATCGATACCAATCAGCCTGGAGATGAGGCCTGTGCGGTCATCAATAATCTTCAGGAGGTTTTTACTTTTTTCTCTCTCTCACCCACATTTTTCGTAGTTTTTTTTTCTCGCCCTTCACCAGGGAAAAACGAAAGTAGATCTGATAGATCACGAAGGAAAGATGATCCTCATATATATACAACATTCTACCGCACGGACATGAATGTGTATATACATGAACCCGTCCATCCATCCTCGAGTCAATATATACCTATCCTCCAACACGCCCTCGTATTTTCACCCAGACTTTAGTGGTAGGTTTGACCTGGGCCCTAATCTGTTTTGCCCGAGACTTAGCAAACCTACCCAAGAAAGTCATCTCACTCACTGACGTGGGTGATAGCATCGCCACTAAGCACACTCACTTTGTAGTAAAATATACAAAATCGATTATTTTTAATCGTCGATAATCGTCTTTTTGAACAAACCTGACCGTTATGGACTGAAAAACTCTCAAGTCACGACCCGACAAGTAGGGATGCAACATCGGAACCAAATAATCGATTATAACATCAAATGATTAATCGTAAGCTAATAATCGATGTTTTCCAAACTTCTAAGAACTTTTTCCAAACGCATAACTATTTGCTTTCCGATGGTTTTCTTCGTCTACAGGTGACAACCTATTGTTAAATTACAAGGCTAATGAAGATAAGAGAATGCCAAAACGAATAAAGTTGCATAAAATGTGAACAAAAACTATACCGATCCCAGCATCATTCCCGTTACCACCATGGTTGTGGGGGGGGGGGGGTACCTAGGGTTCCAAAAACATTAATTTTTCAAATCCCATCGTCAACAAATTTCATTCAGAACGGTAGATGGTGCTGGTACAATCTAGACATCCCCCCCCCTCCCAACCACAGGGTAGTAACAATAACAACGACGGTTTGTCTTAATTTGTATTAATCGATTATTATGACTGATTAATCCGTTTTCGAATACATCTGAATTTTGAAAGGATTTTTTAAGTACCATATTAGAAGGCATCAAATCAGTAATAATATCGATTAATCAGTAATAATATCAATTAAACAGTAAAAATAATCTATTAATAAAAATAATTGGTAGCTAAACATCGATTAAAATTAATCGGTTAATCGGGGTCTAATAATCGGTTATCTGATTAATCGATTATTTATTTGCATCCCTACTAGTATAATCAAAATTCTGGACTGAAAAGAGAAATTCTTGGTTCTCCCGATTGATCATGCGTTTGCCCTTATAATTTCACTGCGGCAGATGGACGGCCATTGAAACTCGGCAGGCATGCACCGACCATCGATGTATATACCTGGATCGCGCTCTGCTGTGGTTGGGAGGGTCGGGTTTTCGGTCCGACCCCTCGGTGCGTTCCCCCACTCAGAGTGGTATAGAACGTCAGTCACCCCATAGCCTTCACGTTAGAAGTTTATCTTTCGCGCTCTCTTCGCCTAAATTTCACGTTTTGTGTGTTTTTTGTGTGTGATTCTTGAGTGTTTTCAAGTTGCAGTTCATTGTAATACACCATGGGCACGTTTTGCGCCGCTTACGGTTGCAGCAATTCGTCCAAACAAAAGGATGAGAACAAAAAAATATCATTTCATCTGTTGCGGCTCAAACGCTAAGTTGCAGCGTTGCAGACACAATAGAATTTTTGTGCCTCAAGAATCACCCTGATTTTAGAGGAAGTGGGGAAACTGTTGAGTTTATTCGCCTAATAGACAAATTATTTGATTTAATGAACAGTAGGGATCCTTTCTAGAGAGGGAGCAAAGGCCCTATTAAACTATCAAATGCAGAAGTCCATGATTCTATGTTTGAGGATGCGGTCAAATTTATATCTGTACTTAAAGCTGAAGGTGTACCAATATTAGAACATCCAAGGAAAACTTTTGCATTAGGGTTTCTTTCCAATATTGTTGCCTTGAAAAGATTGCGACACACATTGTTGAATATAGACGGGTTCAATTATTTACTTATATACAAATTGTCGTAGGACCATTTAGAGCTCCTTTTTTCATGTAGGTATACGTGCTAGAATGGGAATAATAATAACCCCATAGTACAGCAATTTACATGGACGATCCGGAAGTTGATGTTCCGCAATAGCGTAAGAGCGTCAGCTCAAAGTAATTGCTTGTCTTTTGACCCATACCTACAACACAGCATATTCAACTTTTCTAACTCAAATGTTCAAACAGATGTGGATGTAGAAGATGACTTCACTGATGTTAAAGCTCTGGCCTCTATGATACAAAGTATCCAAAGGAATTCATATTTTAAAGAAAATATTTTATATTATTTAAAGATACGTTAGTTGTTATGAATGTAGTAATTTATTAACTACTAACAATAACGATCTTTCCAAATACACACATTTTACTGATTTTATATCAAAAGGTAAATTGAAGAGAGCGTCTCCAGATGTTTTTAGAATTGTTAAATTTTTATATGGATTGGTGCAAGACCCCACTCATCACAACAGTACGACTGAATTATTAGCAATCAATTCTTGTAATTTCTTCAAAAATACAGTATTCCAGGGCCATAATTCAAATGAAGAGAATAATCATACTCTAATGTTTATAACGGTAATTAGTAAATTGGTTTTTAAAGTGGCCCGGTACAAAATAGCTAAAGATGCCACAGAAAAATTAATAACTGCTCCCAAACAAGGCCTACGCCAGAGACTTAATAAGCTTATTTTGTTCAACCATATTTGAGATACCTACCTAATTTACTATGTTACCTTATTGATTACTATAGTAATTGATTACTATGGCAATATATTACCTATGTTTTTTTAAATTTATTCGTTCCAATAAATAGTTCTTTTTTCTTGTGTACCTTTCATACATTTTCTTGTATACTTACCTGATAAGTACACACGTACCTACAGGGACTTGATAAAATACACACCATAATGCGACTCCGATAATTGAATCCCTTTGTTTACCCTTCCCTTCGACTGTATAGGTAAATGATTATAATCTTTGAGACAAAAAATGCTCAACAAATAGGAGATGAATATGAGATGAAAACCATTACTGCGTTTGCAACGGTAAAAAATTTCTAAGAAGTGGAATAATCCGGTCAATTACCCTCATCAACAATGTGGCTGGAAATTAAGAGTGTCTGGAGCGTCTTCCGAGGTGATTCCGTGAACAATATCATTAATAAGGTCAAAATAAAGCGAAAAAAACAGAACGGTATAGGGGATTGCCTTGTGTGAGACGGCGCGCGACACCACTCAGAGTGGGGGAAGCGGCTCAACCCGACGGACCGTTTTCTCAGCTCTGAGGGAGCGATCCAGGTATATACATCGATGGCACCGACATGTAAAGCGTAACCACATCAGTGAGATTCGCATTCAGAACGTGGGCCACGAGGCCCATTTCTCAGGAAGTTGTGGCATCCGGTGGAAGGGGTTAAGGGAGATAGGCAACCTCTGGTCAGCTCGTTACTTCTAATACCTTAGGCCTGAATATCAGGGCGTTAACTGGACCTCGAGGCCTGTTGAATAACATTTTCTCGACATCCTCCTTTCAGGCGTTCAAAAACCATTCCCTTTGATATCTTATTCCTGGCAGAAAATTACTAACCAACTTGAAATGAACCTCCACAACTCGAAAACGTCGAAAAATGGCGAAACAAGTTGAATTTGAATCGAATCGAGGTATTTAGGATGAAATGGACCTTCACAAGACCTCGGTTGTCTTTACAAGTCTACAGAGAATCCTGTAAAACTATGTACTTAACGTAAGCTTTAGGTGAACAAAATTACCCCCACCCCACCACCACTACCCTCAAAATTTGAAGGTTTAAGTACGTTTAAGATACGTACATTCTGAAAATAGAGTTGAAAAAACATCCGTCCGTCCGCGGCACTTGGCGCGGTTAGCGTTGTGCTAAAATTACAAAATTTGCTTCACGGGTTCGGACCAACCCCACAATGATCATTGAAACTTTTCATAACCCTAGATCAATGGGAAGGGTTCAAACCTAGTTTTGAAATGTTGAAAAACTCATATCAAAAACTCAATTTATTGTAGATAGTCAAATAGAATTTGATTCTTAAAATTTTTTAAGACCATCCGGAGCTTTGCGCGACCAACCGTTCGTTCACAATGAGGGCTCAACGTTGGAGCAGATCGAAAGTCGTCAACAGTAGGCAGCCTGTCGGTTTTATGTTCATGCTGGCCCAGCTGATGCGAACAGCACATGGTTTTCAAATATTGATTAAATTAATATCTAATAATTATTTATAATAATTAATCAAAATTATCAGTACCTAACTAACAATAATTATTAATCATTAAAACTAATAATAATAATTTACACTACTACTTGGTAATAATTATTAGTAAGTAATGAGATAATGATAATTCATAATAATAATTAATCTAGACCGAAGAGTGATCTGCACGAAGAAGATAATAAACCGTTGTGTCGAGAATTTGCAGAGGTTTTCAAAATATTCTTCGGAAAAACCGAAATGCGACTCAAGAAGTGTACCTACCTAAAGAAACTTCAAACTAGTGAATTTCGGTTGTTGCTATACACAAATTTGTGGTATTTGTATGAAATTACGATAATACGTATTATTAAATATTACGTGTGTGTGATTTTTTTGAACGTCAATAAGAATGATGTTGAGGGATGTCGAGGGTTCATTTGACCGACCCTCGACATCCCTCAACATCATTAAATATTACGTAATTACAAATTTTAAGTAATTACAAATTTTGTGGTATTTGTGGTGTTCATACAAATTTGTGGTATTTGTATGAAATTACGATAATACGTAATTACAAATTTTAAGTAATTATACATTTTGTAATTACTTACGATAATCCGTTTTGGAGTCCAACCCATTTAGAAGAAAGTTTCCATTAGCATACTAGGTAGGTAGGTATATAATTATTTTATATCTATTATACAGTTCGAAAATCTGTAAACCAGTGATAATCCGTTTACAGATTTTCGAACGCCGGTTTTTCGGTCGATATTTTGGCAATGCCGGTTTGCACCGGTTTCTTCTACCTCTGTAAGTATGACTTAACCTACTCATACCATGCTCGAGTAGGTGAGTACCTGAGTGAACCTCGCAAAAGGCAAACCTTATCGGCCCTTATCCCTGTTATCGACCCACTCCACGGGCCACTTGATCGCCCGCTTCCGGAGATCGTGGATGGGAAGTCTCTTCAGAATCCTCGTTCAACCGTGAGCGATCAGGTTTAGTCCTGCTCCCGCTCCACATTGCTCCCGTCATATTAACCCGTTCGGTATCGGCCCCTCGCATTATCCCTTCTTATCGATGACACTTGAATTCGTAATGTGCCGATACCTGGAGCCTCCGCCGTAGCCAAAATGGCCTACTTCATTATTCGCCCTCGCCCCATCGACTCGATCGTACAAAACCCTCGCCAAATGCAATGTACACATCCGTTGAAATTTCAACAGTGAGTTTCTATGAGGAAACCAGAGATACACTCATGCGTGAATATGACGTCTGAACGCGCACAAATGTCTCTACATTCATTTCGTTACGTCGATTTCCCCAACAACGATATTACATTCAAGTGGGGCATTTCGCTCACGACACAAGGAATATGGTGGATTCTTTGATTAAATTTCATTTCCTTCAACGAATCCTTCTCAAATATTCCTCCTTCTATTACAAATAAATGTCAGACTAGATAGAATTTGTAACATTTCTAGGATTCCCCTCAGAAGCGCCAGGCGAGTGGCGCACAGTGGGGCAAAACGGCTGTTTTCCGGGAAAACCCCTGTAAATCTTTACTTTCACTTTTAAAAATTGCTTTTTAAAAGTGAAAGTAAAGATTTACAGGGTTTTTCCCGGAAAACAGCCATATTTATACGCATTTTACGTAGTCAGTCGGTCATATTGACCTAATTCACATGGGTCAATTGACCCACCGACTCACTATTTCTCACTGTAATTCAACCCCTTTATGAGATACATAATGTTACCAACCGATTCTACATAAAACTCAGTTCTACCTTCTACTTTTAGAGCATATTGCGATTGACCTGTGGTCAATTAACCTGTAGTCGATCAATTGCAATATGCTCTAAAAGTAAAAGGTAGAACATTAATATTGACTTTTGGGTTGCTGAGTAGAAGAAGGTCCAAATAATTGTACACGATCTCTCGAGAAAAAATACAATTACAGTTCATAATTTATTTAAAAGTACACAATTTAAATTTAATTAATGAGAGTATGTCAGGGTACCTGAAGGGAAGTTGAAAGGACTTCTGTTATACAAAATTGGCCATAAAAGTGAAAAGAGAATGAAAATAGTAAAAACGCAACAAATGAAATCACTCTCTGCTTGTGATACATTATTAAATTTCTTTCGAAAACATTCTTGTTGAGACTGGCGCTTTCCAATTTTCTCTTAAAATGGCCTGAAATCTCTTCTGTAATTCTAAAATTGAATAATCATGATTTTTTCAATTATTAGTGAATTATTCAGAGAATTTTTACAATGATAAATACTTGCTTGAACAACCTGGCTTGAGATAGGCCGTTGTAAATTAATTTTTAATGAAAAATCCTGATAAAATCAGCCGGTTTACTTGCAACGAAACGGTCCAAATTCTCGTCGTTGAGCGAAACCTCGCACAATGCCCGATATTTAATTGCGAGATCTGGTATTTTTGCGGTGACTGCTTCGGATATCGTACTGACTAAATACGAGTATATGGTCTGGGAAAGGCATCTTATGTGAAATTATCTAAGTTCATACCGATAAACCTCATGTTCAATCAAGCTCTTTTTTATCTCGCCGAAAGCTGCTGAATCAGCCTTGTTTTTCACACTAAAATCAATCCTACGTCCAGATTCGCGAACGATTGCAGCTGTAATTTTTACAAGAGCTTCCCTAGGTTGTTTAGACTAGAAAAATTGCCCAGCCGGAGCGTAGCAAAGTGGAGCCTTTTTTGAAAGCTTAGAAACCCGGGACCACTCGTTAAAAATTACGATTAATTACTAAATAATTTTGCCCATATGAAGAGCATGGTATTTCAGACGGGTTGAAGGTTCTTAAGTTTCTTTAAAGGTACCAGGAACACACCCAAAAACTCTGCAAATTCTTGACACAACGGTTTATTATCTTCCTTGTGCAGATCACCCTTCTGTCTATACCAGACTGTGTTGCAAATCGGCACCATACCATATTCTCACCGTACTCATACCATTTCTTTCCTATCATACCGTACTGTACTATACTAAATCATACATACAATAATATACCATACCATACTCATACCATGTCGTACCAAAATTCGTTTTGAACCCCTTCCCCTTGACCTAGGGTTATGAAAATTTTCGAGGACCATTGTGGGGTTGGTCGAAACCCATAAAAAAAATTTCGTAATTTTAACTCAACGCTAACTGGGCAAAGTGCCGCGGACGGCGTACGGCGGACGGACGGATTTTTTTATTCGATTTTCTGAATCTACGTATCTTGAAACGTAAACCAACAAATTTTGAGGTGGGGGTTTAAATTTTTTTTTCTTTGGGCGATTCCAATGGTTCATTACCGAAGATATTAAACCAAAATGAAGTACGAGGTACGCGGTGTGGGTGTGGGAGGGGGCGCAGAGACATAAAAGGTCTCGTCGTATGACGCACTAGTTGGCCTGCTGCCAGCCGTATTACGTCATACGCTCGTGCGTCATAGGCTCCGACGTACTTGTTGGCCTCCTGCCAGCCGTCTTACGTCATACGCTCGTGCGTCATAGGCTCTGACGTACTTGTTGGCCACCTGCCAGCCGTCTTACGTCATACGCTCATGCGTCATAGGCTCTGACGCACTAGTTAGCCTCCTGCCAGCCAACTTACGTCATACGCTCGTGCGTCATAGGCTCTGACGTACTTGTTGGCCTCCTGCCAGCCGTCTTACGTCATACGCTCGTGCGTCATAGGCTCTGACGCACTAGTTAGCCTCCTGCCAGCCAACTTACGTCATACGCTCGTGCGTCATAGGCTCTGACGTACTTGTTGGCCTCCTGCTAGCCGTCTTACGTCATACGCTCGTGCGTCATAGGCTCTGACGTACTTGTTGGCCTCCTGCCAGCCGTCTTACGTCATATGCTCGTGCGTCATAGGCTCTGACGTACTAGTTGGCCTCCTGCCAGCCGTCTTACGTCATACGCTCGTGCGTCATAGGCTCTGACGTAATGGCCCGCCGGTCGCTTGTGTTCTGACGTGATCTGAGGGATAGGGTGAATCAAGGGAACAAATTTTTCCCGTTTCAGTTTATGTGCCAAAGCAAAGACATGAAAATGTCAAAAAAATATGTAAATAGGTACCTAAGCCCAACTGTAATGTCAATTTTCTGACAATGAGTTTTCGACTATAGTTAGGTATTATTTAAACAATTTTACAGACAAGAAACGAGTGAATTATGCATTGTGATCCAGTTCTGACCTATTTTTAAAATTTCAAGTCAATAGCTCAGCATCAAAATTTAATTTGTATTATTACAAAAAGGCATTATTTAAACAATTTTACAGATGAGAAACCGAGTGAATATTGCAATGTGGTCTATCCCCGACTGACGGTTAAAATGTCTAGACTGTAGTTTACCTGGAAGACGAAAAAAGGCAGTTTTATTCTGGGCGGCTACCCGGGACCCACCTAACGGCCGTTTTCGACGCGAAGTTTAGTGTTTTTCCTAAACCTTTGCGCGCTCACTGTGAACGAACGGCTGGTCGCACAAAAATCCAATTGGTCTTAAAAGATTTTCAGGTCATTCAAATTACACCGTTTCATGAGAAGTTTTAGAGATATGACATTGTCGAAATTTCAAAGTTCGTTTTGAACCCCTTCCCCTTGACCTAGGGTTATGAAAAGTTTCGAGGATCATTGTGGGGCTGGTCCAAACCCAGAAACCAAATTTCGTAATTTTAGCTCAACGCTAACTGGGCAAAGTGCCACGGACGGCGGACGGGAAAGGGGGTCCTGCTGTGCTTGGCATAGAAAATGCCATAAGCCTGCCCTGGAGATAATGAGCCTGAAAAACATTGTTATGGGCCACTGGCCTAGGTACAATGTTCAAAAGATCAGTGCACAGCAGGACGGCGTACGGGGGACGGCGTACGGCGTACGGGTGACGGACGGATTTTTTTTTATTCGATTTTCTGAATCTACGTATCTTGAAACGTAAACCAACAAATTTTGAGGGGGGGTTAAAAATTTTTTTTCTTTGGGCGATTCCAATGGTTCATTATCGAAGACCAAATAAACCAAAATTGTGGAATTCTATCTTCAAAAATGAACACACACGAATACTCCAAAGTTTATGTTTATAAGTGAAAATAAATTCTTCCGGGAAAACATGATTTCCCCGGCCGCCTTAAAAGAGATGTCCTAGCCTCTTCATAAGCTCCGTACCCGTTTCTAAATCTCCCCTTGGCGCCATGGAGAAACGTTTTTATTACTGCACAAACATGTATTAGATTGAGAAATAAATTAAGCAAGAATAAGATAAGATAAGATTGTGGGAGGCTTGCTATAAGTAAAGCACCTCGACCTATTTAGATCCATTGTGCCCTCAAAGCAAGAATAAAGGAGAGGCTGTCGCCTTGCTTAACTGAAATAGAAGAAGAACATGGTAAGGGTGAAGAACCGGGGTTTTTTAAGTTATCTAACTCGGACTTAGCGATTGAACTAGACCTAGCGATTTGAATCTTTTAAAAGCACTGGCTAAATTGAAGCGAAGCTCTGCGCAAAATTTCAAGTCAATCGGTGAAGGTGGAGAGGCTGTAGCCTTGACCGCCTGTGTCAGAAGAAAAACATGGTAAGTAAACGGTTTTTGAAGTTATATGTCTCTTTTTAGACCTAGCAACTTGAAACTTTCAGTGCTTTGTTCTATTATCCACATATATGTGGATAATAGAACAAAGCACTGAAAGTTTCAAGTTGATCGACTGTGGACCCGTCAAAATGGTCGAAATTGGCCTGAGTTAGCATAAATTTCAGTTTGTTGTTCCTAAAAGTTTCAAGGGTTGAATCTTTGGAATGCCACTGTATCATCTTATTAAGAAGGTCTGTACAAATTTTCAAGTCGATTGGACCTGTTACCCACACTCGTCAAAGTGGACACCATTAGCCAAAAATTTCTGTTTTAAACATTTTTGGATTAATGGGTAAAATCTTTTAAGAGGCTCTGTCTCAAGCTAAAACGAAGCTCTGTGTAAAATTATAAGCCAATCGGTGAAGATGGAGAGGCTGTAGCATTGATAAGAACAAGAAGAACGAGGTAAGGGCCAAAAACCGGGTGTTTGAAGTTATATACCTACCTAACTCAGGCCTAGCGACTTGAAACTTTCAGGTCTTTCTATTATCCACACCAAATTTCAAGTCGATCGGTCAAAAAGGAATCGAGATATGGATACCTGGAAAACAGTTAATATATTGTTACAAAACAATTCTATAATTTATCATCATTAGTGGTATATTTGATTTATCATTTATACGAATAAACTATGTAAAATAAATCAGAACAGTGATCTAGACCGAAGGGTGATCTGTATCATTGTCCAAGAATTCGCAGCGTTTTTAGGACATGAATTTCTCGATGCCCATCATTATAATTAATGACGAATTTCCAGATTCGCATTGGGAAAGCTACGTTCTCAAGTAGGTTTGCATCATGTTTATCGCGAATGCAGTGAACAAGGAGTTCCGCGTTGGGACAGACCTGTCACTTATTGTTAATTCACTAGATCCTCGATCAATAGATGGATTTATTCAGCGCGTGTTGCAGTAGGAGCGGTCGACGAATCGAAGAATCTAGAATATTTTAAAAGGCATCGTGGAACTTTTCCACTTTTGGAACTATTGGGACGATCGATTAGGTACCAGGACGATCGGGTCCTCTACGTCACTTTATTTCGAGTTTTACAATAGATGGTGCCACTGAGTGATCAGTGATTTTTATTTAACTGTGATCTGCGATTTACAAAATGATGAACCAAGTCCACCCATGAAATCACGAAATGTGTCAGGGAACGTTTAGTAGTCTCTTTCACGATCTGCGTTTTACAACAACGGATAGAAGCGACGTTGGGACTGGTGGCGGTCCTTTAAAGAAAATTCAAGCGGATGCGGCCGTAATTTATCTCACTTTCCAGCTGAACCTTTTTGTATCCCGAAAACACATCTTAGCATTATTTCTTATAAAAATGTAAAATAAAGAAGATTATTACGCTAGCACGAGACGTTTTATCGCGTGTATGGAAAATTCCTCTATACAGGGTGTCAGGGTTAAGGTCGTACCACCGGCCAGGGATCGATTCTAAAACTAATTTCTGATGAAAACTGTCCCATAACTTTTTTTTCACCGCTTAAAATCCGATTTTTTCACGTTTAAGGTTTTTATTCGTGTTTTCAACCTTAAGTCACTAAAATGGCCATAATTCCCTCATTTTTCAGTCAAAATTAAATGTGATTATACCGTTGGAAAGACCGTTAAATTCCGTATCCTCCAAAGTTTTTTCAAACGTATTGTAAGCCTAACTGAATCGGCCGGTTAATTTCCCACTGTGACCCCAAAAATAGGCCCAAAAGCTCAGATTTCGAATCAAAAAATTATTTACAGTGGACTCATGGTGTAAAATCCTCGTTCCCATGCCAAAAACCGTGGATCGTTCAGTAAAAATCGACGTTTTTCGCGAAAATCGACTTTTTTGCAGTAAAAGGAGTTAAGCACAAATCTTGTCGTACTTTGTCTCGCTGATTCAAATGATGACAAGACTTCTCGAATAAGCAGTCACTGATATCTTGTCCAATTTACTTTTCGAACTTTGTCTTAATTTCTGTGGTTTTTAATGGTAATTTTTTTAGCCAAGGTAGGCCAAGCTAAACGATACTATCGTTGACAATTACGTCAATGTAGTATGTTTTTAACGTCCATACTTTTAATTAATTTGATACATTTCTTAATAATAGTGGCATGCTATAGTATGTGTGGCGCGACGTGGGTACCAATTAAGAGTGATTTCTGTACGGGTACTACTGCTCAAGTTAAGGCGAAACCCATAAGCACTATTTGTCGTACTACCATAATTAAATTTACTTGGATGTTTATGCAAAAACGTAAGGGCTGATTTCACGTAAATTTGTCTGACAGAAAATACATTAACAATTTAACAATATCAAATAGATCATGGGAGGGAAATCGTTTTGGTTTCTTAGCGATGATCTTCAATATATTCTTCTGGGAACGTGCCTCCTCAGACCAATATATCAAAACCAATTAAACTCTGCACCAAAGATTTGTACAAGATTACAATGGATTTAAAGTCGAGACAGCTCCTGAGGCTGTAGACGAAATAACTAATAGCGTTGAAATATGTGCTCACCATCTGAGGTCTTCATCTACAATACGCCAAAGTATCTTACCCTCTCTATTTTAGGGCATGCACACAAATTGCAGCTGTGAATGCATCCTACATCATGATCTATGTTTGCTCTAGTAGGGGATTTTGAAATAACTAGGTATTTGGTTTTATTGATATTTAAACTCAGCGTATTCGCTGACATCCAACCAAAAATCAATGATATCAAACATCATATTGTCACTCGATGCATTTAATTAAGCCGGTTCATTCAAAACTAATCATTTTGTATTCAAGTATGTTCAAGTGAACAGTCGAATTTAAAAAAACTTTGTCTGTTCACTTGAACGTACTTGAATATTTCTATATTGAGTACGATGTGTAGAAACAATATTACTGTTCGACAATCGAAAATTCGCTTTTAATAACCACGAAAGTTTGCATTTGATGGAATTGTGTTCTAAAATGACTCTTAACCGGAATTACGAGTATGTTTCCCCGCATGCCTAGTGTTGTGTTATAGACAATCTGAGTGTAGGTTGAAAACAGGACCTGATGATGTACCTACTGAAAGCTACAGAGAAACGTCGCAGCTCCGTGCTAGCGATCGATGACCGGGTGACCCTCGGTGAACTTTTGACGGTCCTCAAATAATTATTTGCATTAAATAACATAAACGTTCCTTATACGCCCAAGCTCATTCTGCTCTAATATTTCAAACTCATTTCACATTCCGTTTAGCGAGTTTTGAAAACGCTCTCAAGTTTATGACGAGCAGGTAGATTTGAACTTTTGACCGATCGTGTTCCGTATAGAGCAGATATTCACGGTAGGAGTTCGTTTGAGATTCGGTGGACAAAAATACTTTCCGGACTCACGAATCGACAAATTCATTTCGTCGTAAAACTATTCCCGGCTGTAATTTTCGTGTCGATGACGTTCAAACTGAAAGCGAACGACTTGAATATATTATTATACAGGGTGTCCCACATCCCGCCGGGGGTGAAATCTACAACTAATTTGTGACTAAAAATTCCCTATGACTCTTATTTTTTGCTCCGGTTAAAACCCGAGTTGTTTCACATTTAAATCTTTTTTCGTGTTTTCGACCTTACGTCATTAAAACGGACATAACTCCCTTATTTGTCAAGGCAATCTCAAATCTGAGGATACCATTGGCAAGATCATTAAATTTTCTATCTCTCTGGCGCCCAACAAAATTCTTTTGCTCTGGTTTACCGGGTGAAAATACAGCCTAAAAAGAAACATTTGTCAAATCCCGGAAATTCCCAGTTTTTTTCAAACGTCTGTAAAACCTACTAGTTCTACTTGAAAGTGTCGTACTGTAACTGCAAAAGTCGGCCAAAACGCTCAGCATTCCAACGGTGTAATCAAATTTGAATTTACATAGAGAGATAAGGGAGAAAATGTCGTTTGAACGTCGGAAAACGTGTTTTTTTCACGCGAAATTGAGGGTTGTGGGGTGGAAAATGACTATTTCACGAAGGAATTTTCACTTCTCGCTAGGAGGTAATATCTGCGCAAGTCCAGTCATTCCAAGCAGTATCAATATTCCCCTCTTAAGGATTCAGAAAAACTCATCCGGAATTATTCCACTGAATTTAAGATTATCACGGTGTTCCTTTGTATGTCTCATGGTTAGGGAGGGGGGGGGGTTCCTGGTATGGAACTAAACTTGAATATTTTTGTTCTTGAATGAATCGTGTACAAATCAAATGCTCATCACGAGATAAAGAACTCTGCAAATTCTTGACACAACGGTTTATTATCTTCTTTGAGCAGATCACCTGGATCTAATTCAAAAAATGATAGATGAAACTCGAGCTTATCATCCAAATTTAATAAAACAAATAGGTATTGTTCAAACAATTTTACAAACGCGAAACCGAGTGAATATTGCACTGTCATCCGTCCTCAACCTATGTGTAAAAGGTCAAGACTCGTTATGCTCTTGATACCTTTAGATATCGCATAATTGTGAAGTTGTCCACCCTCCTCCCACACCCACACCTCCCTCCTCCCTTCTGCTCCATCCACCCTCCTCCCACCGTCCTCCACTCCCTTCTTCTCCAAACTTCTCCCACCGCCCTCCACCACTTCCCCTCAAAACTTCTCCCACCGCCCTACTCATCCTTATCTTCCCCCCTCTCACCACCATTGAGAACAGCTACGATTATAAAAACTCTGAGAATCCTTGACGCAACGGTTTATTATCTTCTTTATGCAGATCAACGTTGCTGGGGTAAAATTTCTCGCTCTTCACTCCCAATGTTCGGTCACTAGCTGTCATTAGTTCTTGTGGCATGTGAAGTTACTCTCGTGGGTTTTAATTAAGACCAGCTACAAGCAGAGGTGGGCGTATTCATGTTAATAAATATGAATTTGAATAAATTCACAGAACGAGGATTTGTGAATATGAATATGAATAAAGTTATGAATATGAATATGGTTATTCACCTTTTTATTTATGAATAACGCGTTATTCACATTTTTATTTACAAACAACCACCAATTTTACCCACGTTCCACGTGCTTTTATTTATTTTTTATTATTATCTTTTCATTTTGAGCGAAGTTTTGAAGAAAAGGACGCTATTGTTCTCGGTCCAAAAAAGTTGAGTTATAAACATTTTGGACCGAGAACAATACCGTCCTTTCCTTCAAAACTTCGCTCAAAATGAAAATGTAATAATAAAAAAATAATAAAAGCACGTGAAACGTGGGTAAAATTGGTGGTGGTTTGTGAATAAAAATGTGAATAACGCGTTATTCATAAATAAATTTGTGGATAACGCGTTATTCCTAAATAAAAATGTGAATAACCATATTCATATTCATAACTTTATTCATATTCATATTCACAAATCCTCGTTCTGTGAATTTATTCATATTCATATTCATAAGTGTAATAATATTCATATTCACAAATCCTTGTTCTGTGAATTTATCCATATTAATGTTTATGAATATGAATTCGCCCACCTCTGGCTACAAGTAGGATTTCCGGATTAATCCGGATATTAATTAATATGGTGACCCCTTGAAAATCGAATTGAAAACGTAAAGTCACATTCAAATTTACAACCCTCTTAGCGGTAATTGCTCCCTTCGAGGGGATGAAGTTAAATTTTACTGTGGTTTAAAACTGCTGATTAACTACCCCCATCTTTGTTTTGCTTCTCAACTCAGAAACAAGAGAAAGCCATTCGCCTTTTGAACGTGGATGTTTATGAGGAGGCGGAGAAGGAAAGTAAATGCTCATATCCAGTAGTATTACGAGCAATATCCTAGGGAAAGGACTGTGGTAGGTAACCTTCCTACAGCCGCCTTCCGAGGCCGATTCATGAGAGTACAAGTCGTTCCCTTTATTGGGGCTTTGAGGTCGAGAAAGGAGGTTCTACAGGGATTATAATGGCGGGAGTGGGGAACCTTCTTCGGGCGTCTATATTACCAAGAAGGAGGAGATCTAAGAGGGAGAAAAACAAGTGGAGGGGAGCGAGGAAATGGTATTATTTGAGAAGGGAGTAGAAGACTATGGCTGTGTTTCAATCAACATCCTCATTTTTGGAACGCAAGGATGCTCCGGTGAATAACGTAATAACTGGAAAGACCAGTAACACGAGCTATTTCACTACGGGTTAAATAATATTATTTATTAAAATGTTTAGTACACATCATTATTAGGGCATCCTGGATCTAGCAGCTTTATTGCTGGAAATTGCTGAAAACCGTCGAAATCGAATAACAAAAGAATATTGACCGTTTGAGTTTTTAGCGAATTTTCGAAGAAACAGAAGTTGTTGTTCTTACAATAATTGTAAGACTACAGGGGATAAACGGGGTAACTCAAGTTTTCCCAAATGTTCAGGAGAGTCTTTCAGGGGAGGAGGATTTTCCCTCGGGATTGCCTGTATTCTTCACGTGAGCTCATTTTCGGAGAAAAACCGAGTTACCTCGTTTTTCCCCTGCAGTTTTAAAATGATTTTAAAGCTCGAACTTCCTAAAACTGTTCTTACCAACATCCGTTTCAGACCATCCTGAATACACTGCCATACGATTTTCATTTCATACGATAACTCTCGATAGAATTGAGATAAACAGCTCAATTTTCCACAAAAAAACCGTCTTGGCAATCGAAATGCTAAGTTCGTAGATGGGCAGATTCGGACAACAGTTGTCCGATCCTGCCCATCTACGAACTTAGCACTTAGTTACTCTAAGTTACTAAGTTACTTAGTTACTAAGTTAAGCCTTAAGGGAGGGTTTTGGTGAGTTTTAGGGGGGGGGGGGGGGAAATTACCCATAAATTTCCAAAATGAAACAGTCTGACAAGTAACACCCCATTTTGAAGGTTTTTCTCTCGATGGACACGATGATGAAATCAGAATTCCAATATCTTTTTCCGTTCTCTAACTGCAGCACTTCGATGATTAAGAAACGTGGTTGTTACTTGAAATATTCTTAAAGGTTCATCTGCTCTAATCTGTTAACGGATTGTGATATCGTGGTTCTGACTTCAGCATTGTGTTCGCCGTTGAAAAATCTATAAGCTGATACGCCAAAAAACGAGACAAATTGTCTTATAAAACCAGTAAAATGCAGTAAAATTTCACATAAAACCAGTTATTTCTTCGAAAATTCGCTCTTATAGCCATGCTGCATGACTTTGGATTTGTTTTAGTCGTGATATTATTCAAGAAAGAAATGTACGAGCAGATTAAAATACGTAAAATTTGAGTAGAAGTAGAGACCATGAGCCGATTTCTGGGGATTAGTCCGTGCTCATACGCGTATGAACATGAGTGCTTTGAGACGATGGTGTTCTCAAGATCGATATTCGACTCGAAAGGTGAAACTCTGCAAATTCTTGACACAACGGTTTATTATCTTCTTTGAGCAGAATCTGCACTGCAGATACCCTTCTGTCTAGATTACTGAATGGTAGATTATGAATAGCCTCTAGCCCCCTCCTCCCTTCTCCCTCCTCACACCCTCCCAACCCCCCCTTCACCCTCCTCCCTACCCCCCTCCTCGCTACCCCCTTCTCCCTTCTCCCTTCCCTTCACCCTTCTCCCTCCTCCCTCCCATTCTCCCTTCTCCCTCCTCCCTCCCGCGTCTCCCTATCGCTCCTCCCTCCTCCTCCCTCCGCAGATCGCTAACGGACACTAGGTACGTACTCGTATAAGCAAGTCGATCCATCTGTTTTATGGATCGAGTACTTCATGAAATATCAATGTTTGTTGTATGTAATGATTGTTTGCGGATCTTCTGCGTTTATTACTACTTATAATTATTAACACACCGGTTTATCATCTTCTTTGTGCAGAAATTAAGTGATGGTGATGATGAATTAATTACAATTGTAAATAAAATGTACCGATATAATTCTGGGGTTTTAATTCCACCTATGTCGGCAATAATTTTTCTATAAAATAAGTACCTAGTCGTACCTACTTACCAACCAACAAACATTTGAAATTACCTTCTTTCCGTAACACGAAAAGTACCTCAGAACAAAAAACTCTGCAAATTCTTGACACGACGGTTTATTATCTTCCTTGTGCAGATCACCCTTCTGTCTATACCAGACTGTGTTGCAAATCGGCACCATACCATATTCTCACCGTACTCATACCATACCATACGAATTTCTTTCCTATCATACCATACTGTACTATACCAAATCATACATACAATAATAATATTAATATAATATATTAATTATTATATTAATATAATATATATATATATATATATTTTTTTTTCCCAAGCTAAAATCAGTCGTGTGGAAGAGCCCCATCTTGAGAAGTGCGGTCTCAAGAGTTGACAAACCTCGAATCAGGAGGACGTCGTTAGAATCCCAATGCAAATCCACCCCCGTTTCCGTCGCCAAAAGACGGGAAAAAAAAGAATCCATTAATATTGTTTACTCGGTGGAAAAAGTGACAAAATAGATCAGGATTTGTGACCAGTCATCTCACCCTCTCAGACCGGTCCGATACATTTAGCCGACAAACAAGACCTAACTACGTACTTTGGCACGGATCGGAGAGTCCTGGGAAGTGTCAACAGACTTTCCTGATCTGATAGTTCGTTAAACAGTAAGTAGGTCGACAGAGTTGAGCTCCGTGGGGTTTTTGTTTCTGGACGACGTGCCCTACGGCTGTATCAATTCCTTCTGGAGTGTCCTTCACTCGTACTCCCACTTTCGAAAAACCATCGCCAACCCAATTACCTACAGACTTTTTTTCACAGATAAACTCTTGGTGAGCCTGAGGTAATGGTTCGTCACAAAAGCATTTTACGAAGTTGAAAAGTAATTGGGAAGTAATTGGCATTGGAGGGAAGAATCAGTTACAGAAATAGGTCCTTAAATAGGCCCTTAAAATGCGTCATTTTATTTATATCGTTTGCAGAGACGTCCAAATGGTGAATCCTCTGAATTCCCAAAGACTCCAATCGATTGTTGGGTCTTTACTACAAATATAGGCTATCTCAACTGGTGAATTATTCCCACCTATTTCAAGTCAACTCAGGAAACGATGGTGATCGTTGAAGTTTGGGTTGATGACTTAATTTAATAATTTTCTCTGACGACGGGAAACTAAACCTGAAGACAACATTTGAAACACTTCTTTAATTGAGATTTAACCTTCGAAGGGTACTGTAGGGTCTTTGTAGACCCCAGAGTCATGCAAGACGATCTGCGCGTGCGCAGAACAATGGGTTCTTGGGTATTCTTGAGTATCTGTTGCCCCAGTTGTCTTGTGCCTGTTATGCATCAGGCTACCCAATCGACTGATATCTCTAGTAAGTCCATTTTTCATTCTTCATTTTTGTGTTTAATAACATGATTTAATAAAGTTAAATAGTGTTTTAATTAAGTTTACTGCACTTCAACCTCCTGGATGTTGAAAATTCGAAAAATCGGCTGGCGTCTGCACAGACTCCACACTGGCACTTCCGTGCCACTAGTCACCCACCGTACCGTTTGAAGGTTAATCTCTCTTATTCAACCTTTTTTTTATTCAAAAGCAAGTGAGATCGAGCCAAGTAACACAGGTGCCCACTTGACTCACTAAAATCATACAATATCATCAACTTTACTTTAAGTGGTTGTTTCCCAAATTATACTTTCTCTTCAACATTCACTTTCATTAAATTTCCTTTAATTTATAAAGAGTTCAATAATACAGTCTTTTATAGGTTTGGATTTCACTGTTGAATATGCGACGTCATCTGTCGGAGTTTTTCGGAACTACTTCCCACTTAGTGAAATCCCGCGTTGTTACGATTTGAATCGGAGACTTGTAGAGGAACCAACTCGTTTCCTCAACATGTTTCATGATGAACGAAATTGGAAAAACCAAATTTGTGCTTGATTTTCAAATTTCGAAGGGCAGAGAGAGGAAAAAGATGTCGATGGATCAAGGACCTTATAGCGAAAATGTCTCAATTCGATTTGGAAAAGGAAATTGTATTTAGTTGTGGCACCTCTAGACCCCAATATCAAGCTTTTCAAGGAACTACAACACAGCAGTCTGGAAAAGAACGAGATGATGGTGAAGCGCATGCGGGGTATGAAAGGGACTGCAGGCTGGAAGCTGGAATATTATGGTACAAAATCAAGTGAGATCACTGGATAGTGTGATTCGGATTTTGCCAGTGAAGTTAATGAGCGAAAATCCGTAACAGGTTATGTGTTCCTGGTTTTGCGTCGTGTGGAACCAAGAAGCAGCCAAAAACAGTGTTATCCACAACGGAAGCCGAATATGTGGCATCGTCGGCTGCCACCCATGAAGCTCTTTGGCTCAGGGGATTGTCTGAAGAGCTCGTTCCCCGCTCAGAGAGGATCCCGCTCCAATCACTGTGCGCTCAACCTTGCGCAAAATGGTTCGTACCAGTCTCGTACAAATCACACAGATGTACGACACTACTTTCTGCGACAGAAGATCTGATAATCTCATCAAACCTTCATTTGTTCCAACCCGTGTCATGGTAGCTGATACACAAACAAAGTCACTGTGCCTTGTTAAATTTATTAAGTAGGAAAGTTTAATTAAGTGCATTCAGCTACAAAGAATAATCAAATAGGCAGGAGAGGTTGTTCCCTGCCCCGTTCCCTCGCTATGTAGCTGTGCAGTACTTACTTCATTACAACTTCTGATCTCGTTGTACCTAATTTGCTCTTCTCGTTGCATCCTACTTAACTTCATTCTTTAAATAAATGATGCAGGACAGAGAGGTAGGAAGCTTAAGGTTAAGATGAGGGAACATGGGGATGATTTTAGGCTAAGAAGAGGCTTAGGGAAGGCATTTGAGAATAACTAATTTGAAGCTGATTCAAGAGCACGTTCTTATCCGAAAAGCTGTGAAAGAAAAATAAAGTCGCGACTTTATTGGCTCAACCTTTTTTTCTTGGTCGAATCCAACGGTTCATTATCAAAGATAACAAACCAAAATGTAGTTCGTAAATCTGAAACGGTCATAAAATTGGCTTGTAAATCAGTACGATGTTGTCGACAAACAGTATTTTAGTGTTGTTCCATTGCCAGGCGGCGGAGTTATGATTTGGCAATTTTTCCCGATTTCCCGTATCGACTCCACGAGGGTATCGGCCATCATAACAACCCCAGCCGTTTCAAGACCTAACCCACCGCCCGGGGACGTGATTACGACGAATGGGACGTGTGAAAGGCGGAATAAATATTGACTCAATTGGGTAATTGGAGAGAATCCTCTTACGTCACGGCTTCGCACTTGGTTGGGGTCCATGTCACTTGAGATTATCGCCTTCAGACACGAGAACCTGCTCGTCTCTGGACATTTCCGATCGATTGAAATCGAAAATCGATTCGTTCACATCTCATTTGAAACCGAATACGAATCCGAATCTCCACGTTTGATCCCATCAGGTACATCGATTTTCAGAATATGATTCATTTCCATGATTTATCCCAGCGTATAAGTCATAGGTGACTGGAAGCCCATAAAAGCTGTCATACGACGACGATCGACAAAACCTGGAGAATATGAGCCAGTGACGTGCAAGGATACAGAAAAAAGCGGTTCATGTTGGTTATATTCCCTACTTTTTCGAAAGAATCATTTTAGCGGTTTTATAAATAGGTACCTACTGAACAATTTGAAGTTAAATTGTGAATTTATTTAATGTTCGCTTATATTCGAGAAAGCGGGTAATTTCTGCGTGTATATAACTTAACTCAGGACTTTAGTAAAAGCTTTTTGAAAAAAAAAATTATTAATTTTCTAAAGTCCTATTTATTCCAGAACAATTTATTCAAGAACAACCGTTATACTTTGACAGTAGTTTCGATCTGGCCGAGCGTGAGACAGAGACTGGTGCTGCTTGCTTCAGCAATTTAAGTTCTTTGAACATGGCTATTTACGTGCCTTAATGTCGAAGGTTTGCATTTCATATCAAGAAGTATCATCTAATCATCATAACAGCAGCTCAAACTTGGACGAATTTGGGAAAGTAAATGTTCAGAAAATCTTAACACGTTACTAAACGTCCATAATAATATCTTGGAAACTGGCGTATCTCATGATAACTTCTTCATTTAATACGCTTTTCAACGGTATGGTCAACTTTGAGATTGTCTTGTTCCTTCAATCAAAAATTCAAGTTTAAATGCAAAAAATGTTAGGCGATTTAAAATTGTTCAGTCGTCCGAGGGAGTAGTGACCCGATATGATTCAAACATGGTCCATGTTCTCCTTGTCGTCATCGTATGAATATTTGTATGAGCTTCCAGACACCTGTGAAGGATGATGCGTTCAGCTTACGAACATTCTCTTATATCAATATTGTTTTTCTAACACATTTTTGGCTAGTAAGGCGAAATTATATCGTTCGTTTCACGGATATCGATGGTATAAGTACTTTATAAGTACTTTTTGGATCGAATCAATAACCTCATATCTCACACTACTTTATAAATGAAAAGATCGTGAGTTGGGAATGATACTTATTTGTACACCCATTTTGGAGTTAGGAAGTTATCACCGGATGTCATCGATATGAGGTTTACAAAACGCTGACTTATGTCTAGAACGACATGTACGTGACTAGTACTTCGATTTCCGATATGTTTTGTCAAATTCTTTCGCCTTTCGTCTTTCAGATTACAAGAAAACCGAGAATTACCGCCCGATAATTAACCGAAGAGAAAGTTTCGATAAGGAAGGAATTTTTCATGGGAACGGCGACTAAAAGTGCTGCTTTCGACAACTCACATGTGAAATCTTCACGTTGTGTAGATTAGTCACGGAGTGTTTTTACAAATGTTCAGCGCAGTCAGTATGTGATGTAAACGTATAAACACAATAATATTGTGTCAAATCGTTACATAGGGAGCAAAAAATGTAAATTGATAGAAAACTGGCTTTATGAATATTAATACGAACAATATCAAATCTGTAGTCCTACATGTGTATATTTGTATATTCCTGAATCAATATACAAATAAAACCTACGTGCGGTTGGATTTTTGAAAAAATGTCAAGTTTTATTTAATATTTACAATTCAGACAATTTAAAGTCTGCTTGTCGGCATATAAAAAGGGGGGGGGGGGAATCAATAAGTTGGCATAGTATAAATATCGACTATATTGGTTTTTCGTGATTATTTATTGTTTTCCCGTTTTTCATTCATAAATATCCGCCCAAATTCGGATACCCCCACGCCAAAACCGCCAATCTGCTGTTTTGGTCATTTTTGTTTTAAGCACGTTTGAGTACTACAGTTTTGAGCACTCCATGCCAGAGTCGACATATAACATAACATCCAGTGGATTTTTTGAAAAGTAAGAAATTCATTTCGCGTATCAGTAGATGCATTAATCAATGCAACTACTTAATGTTTTAAAACATTAAAACAAAAACGACCAAAAAAAAGCAGATAGGCGTTTTTGGCGTGGTCTTAACGATTTAGACCTGAAAGTTAACTACGTCAGCGTACTTTTAACAATACCTATGTTTGCATAAGTATGTTCAATTTTCTGTTGTTGTCAATCGATTTTACAATTCAACGTTCATTAAAAATAAAATTGCGTAATAAATTGTTCTGGTCATCAAAATAGGTGTTGGGGATGGGCTGAAACCCGTTTTTCGCTATCAAGTCTAGTTTTAAGATATTATTCATAATATCGCTCATTTGCTGCCATATTGTCGTATCTCCAAATTAAATGCTTCGGGATAATCGAACTTTGAAAAGGGAAGCCGGTTTTTAAAGCTCTAAATTCTGAGCTTTAAAAACTGGCTTCGTGAAATTCGTAGCGGAATATTTCTAAGTTGAAATGGTTTTCAAAGTTTGATTACGTTATATGTTGATTACGTTAGCGATATGTTATACAATATATTATGTCATAATATATTATACCTTTTTTCGAACTACGTTCGAGCGTTAAAAGAAGTACTTCATAAAATCCCAATTAATTTTTGGGATTTTGGTTTATTATCTTCGATAATGAACCTTTGGAATCGGCCAAGAAAACAAAATACCCCCCCCCCCCCCCGCAAAATTAGAGGGTTTACGTTTCAAGATACGTAGATTCCAAAAATCGAATTAAAAAAATCCGTCCGCCCTTCATACGCCGTCCTCGGAACTTTGGCCGTTAGCGTTAAGCAAATAATATTTGCTTAACGCTAACGGCCAAAGTTATATTATAACGAAATTTGGTTTCCGCTCGGGTTTCCGGATTCGGACACGTCCCGCGATGATCCTTGAAACTTTTCATGACCCTAGGCCAAGGGGAAGGGGTTCAAAACGAATTTTTAAATTTTCAGATGAGCTGGAGACATGAAATTTTGAATTTGGTTCAGAACTGTCAAACAACAACCCTCATCTCCTCCCCACCAAAACACACCTTTTTTTTGCCAGTGTTATAAATGGTTGGTAATTGTTGTCAATAATAAGCCAAGAATGGACAAGTACATAATACTTTCAGTATTATTTAGAAGTTGGATAATGTTGACGACCAACCTGTAACATCGGCAAAAAATAGCAGAGAAAGCTTCCAAAGATCCAGTTCTGGATGAGGAGGATCGTCAGCGAAATGGGAAGAACGACGAGGCAGACGACGACATTGGCGATGGCCAAATTGATGAGGTAGCAGTAAGTCTGGTCCCTGTACAGTTTGTCCTTGACGATGCTGACGACCATCGCGACGTTCGCGACGAGGCCCGACGACACGAGGAGGGCGTACATAAAGATAAACAAGGGGTAGATCGTCGCGACGGACGGCCGAAGATGAGCTTTACGAAAGTCGACCGTGTCGTTACGGAAGCCCATTAGGAGATTGATGATGTCGATAATGACCTTTTTGGGGATGCCGGGAAACTCTTGGCTCCCCAGACCGTCATCCAGAGCTTTGCCCATCATAAATAAAGCCTAATATATCGATTAATTGAATTTTTAAAACAACTACAAAATAGTGTTAAATTTAGTCAACATGAATGATCAATTTGAGAACTTGTGTCTTATTGATTTATTTTGTGTTTTAAGCAAAAGTTTATTTTTAATTTTGGTAAACTCGAAGTAGTACCTTAAATTTTGTCCAATATTTTACGGCAACATTGATGTTGATTTTGTGTTTAATTGAGTTTTTTTGATTTGTTGATAATTATGAAGGGAATCGTGTATTTCTAAGGAGGTTCATGTGTGTTGGAGGTGCGTTCGCGATGTATTTGAAGCCGATGGGGGGGCGTGAGCCGGTGGGCAGCGCACTGCGCGAGGATCGGTGTCGAACTGAAGCGAAAGTGGGGTTTTGTGCGCTCGGAGGGGGCGGTCTGACAGTGATGTCGGTTGTACAAATAATTTCAGAGGGTTTTCTCAGGGGATCCGTTTCGGCGTTCGTATCGTTTTAAGTAGGTCCAGTTCAGTCGAGAGTTTTGTATGAAAAATTTTCTCTTGCCGCAATCTTCCCACCACAAACCTCACTCCATGTCTCTACCCTCCATCATCCCTCATTTTTGTTAAACTTTTAGGGCCTTCAGGCCGGTACCGTATAAGCCTCAAACACTCTTTACAAACTTTGTATGCTTTATTTCTGCAATAAAATTATTCTTGATTGTTGATTCTTAAGGGCGCACAGTGGGGACTAATCCCAAAAACGTCAATTCGAATATCAGAGGATATTCGAGTCAGGAAAGAAAACAATCAAGTAAATTGTACTAGGCTACAATTAGCAAAAAGATTGGTACTCAGAATAATGTTTTTAAAAAGACTATTTTCAAATGTGTCGACAAAGTTTTCGTTTTTCCTATCAGTTGAAAAAGACAGTTACTTATTCGTCTTCTTTGTAGCTACATTTCAAACAATATAATATATTAAATATAAATATATATTGTTTTAAATTAGCAAGGAGATTGGTTTTAATGAACGGGACTTGCAAAAAAAGGCTCCAAAATAGTATTTAACAAAAGTACATCTTTGGTAAAATTTTTCTGTTTACGGTTCTTTGTATGTCATCAAGTTTGGAGAACAATCATCAAATAGGTAGAAGTAGAAAGTAATAAAAACCGATCAAACATGAGAAAACATAGGTAATTTATCACATTTTTCTGAGAACACACAAACGAAGGACACTAATTTTGTTGGTGGAACCTATGTGACTGTTTACGTACTTACCTATATTTACATTTAGAAAAAACTGTAGAAGAAATAGGATCTCTTTAACATTATTTTATTTTCAGTCTTGTCGCACAATCAGTTGAGATTATTTTTTCAACAGTAATGCGGGAGTAAAAGTAATATGAAACACGATAGTACCTATAACACCAAGCAAGAACGAGTTATTAAGAAAAGTCTCCCAATGTTTGAGAGCAATATTCGTTGTTTCCATTGAGGAATATGAGCATTTCAACTTTGGGGGATCTGAGGTTTGCTCTTTTTGATGTAGGTACCTAATAAAATTGCCTGTTTGGAAAAAACCCTTTCACAAGGTACGGAAGAATCAACTATATAGCATGATTCCACCTTCATTCTTCTTCTTGTTATTTGTGTTGTTCCCAGTTGATTATTAAATAATTTTGATAGTTCAATTCAAAGAACTACTTACTTGTGCCGTTTTTTCAACTAGGTAGTTTTTTTCAAATTGAGAAACGGTTATAACTTTTTTTTTTTTTCAAACTAGGTAGTTTCTCGTTTCTTGACTCATCCCTGCTGCCTACCCCCTGACTTCTTTCCACGCCTCTCCATTTGGAACGACCGTCAGTGGAGTTCCATTGGAGGAGTTCAACTGGAGTTCCACGATCGTCAAAGGAGTTCCACAATCGTCAGTGAGTCGCCGCTCCACTAGTCACTCCCCCGCCGCCCCATCCACTCATCACCCTACCATCATCCTACTGCCTACCCCCTGACTTCTTGCCACGCCTTCCAAATGCATTTGGAATGATCGTCAGTGGAGTTCCACGATCGTCAGTGGAGTTCCACGATCTTCAGTGGAGTTCCACGATCGTCAGTGGAGTTCCACGATCGTCAAAGGAGTTACACGATTGGCAGTGGAGTTCCACAATCGTCAGTGAATCGCCGCTCCATTAGTCACCCCCCCCCCCATCCACTCATCACCCTACCATCATCCTACTGACTCCCCCCCTGACTTCTTGCCACTCCTCTCCATTTGGAATGATCGTCAGTGGAGTTCCACGATCTTCAGTGGAGTTCCACGATCGTCAGTGGAGTTCCACGATTGTCAGTGGAGTTCCACAATCGTAATGACATGACATGACCCCCCCCCCCCACCCCAATGTCCTATCGATAGTTCAACATTTGGAGCTGGCGCAATTTGTTCTCGAGAGCAGCTGAGTAATGACATAGCGCAGGGATGGCCAACTGGCGGCCCGCGGTTATGTTTTATGCGGCCCCCGAACAACTTTTTAAAAGTATTACGGTAGATATTTTCTAAGTATTTAGGTAGAGTCATTCAATAAACGACTTTTGGATTTTAATGAACTGCGGCCACGTCTCTTCTTATTCAACAATCCCATGACATGTGACATTTCCCAGCAAGATGACGACCTACAGTTGGAGCTCTGTGATTTGCAAAGTGACCCAGTTTTCCAGAAAAGACCAGAAACTGGTGTCGAATTCTGGAGTAGGCTGCCTGAGGACAAATATCCCAAACTACGTGATTTTGGTAAAAAAATTGTTTCAATGTTTGGAAGCACCTACATTTGTGAGAGCACTTTTTCCTCGATGAGATTTATAAAATCAACTCACCGTAACAGACTTCACAGACAACAATCTTCAAGATTTGCTTAAAGTGGCCACCACCTCGACAAGAATAATTCTTGTCAAAATCAATTATTGATTTTGACAAACTTGTGAATTCGACAAAATTGTGCCCGCCCTCAGTGTTCTCACTAGTGGTTTTTTTTTTTTTTTTTTCAGTAAAATTGTTGATTTTGTCCTGCTGAACTCTTGTATGATTAGTATATATTATTTCAACATTAAAGTATGTTCAATATCCATAGCATTTGTTTATACATTAATTTATATAGCCTAAATTTCCCTTTAAGTTCTTGTGCGGCCCCTGCTTTTAGCGAAAGTATGGAAGTGGCCCTATGGGCAAAAGAAGTTGGCCATCCCTGACATAGCGTATGAACGGGAGCTGTTGTCCACAGGTGCGAAGGAATCGAGTAGATGTCTTATCTATGCGCGTTGTTCTAGAACGTTCTACTTGTCCCGGGGTGAATTTACCGGGGTGCCTACCGTGACAACTTGTCAAAGGCAACAAAATAAGAGAAAAGCACACACACACAGATAAGACAGTGATAAGAGTTTGTTTTTATTTGGTAATTAATTTTGAAATGTTTATTGGATAAGCGCTTCGTTTATGTCTTGTTTGGAATACGAGGAAATAGGTACGTCTTGTTTGGAAATTCGAGGTTTTTCTCTGCAAGTAAACAAGTGTATACTATATGAGGTTATACTGCACTTTTCTCCATGAAAGGGCCCACGTTCCAAACTGGTAGTTAACAGCAAATAAGTTGGCGAATGAACAGATAATCGGAAGTTTCATTGATTGGTAAGTTTATTTGACTCATGTGACCTTCTGATTTTGCCATGTACCACAGAATCAAGTTACCCACTTATATAATTAACGGCCCTGTCTGTACACCCTGATGGGTTCTCTATTCAACGCTAGCTGGTACTTATGAATCGTAAAGTTATAATAATCTACATATAACCATACATAGTATTATAATCATATCTACATTTTACATCTACGTTTCTATTGTAGGTATATCACTCATAGATTGTCTTGTTGGGGCCCATTGGTGGATACGATACATTCCAAGTGAAGATAATGGATTGAGAAGAAATCATTCATGTTTTGACTGAATCTCGACCGCCCTCAGGAGAATGGGTGGCACCAGGTGTGCTGTATCGACTTGTAACAACACCTACAAAAAAGTAAAAGAAGGTCAGTTTCCTACCTAATAAGTTTGATTTCGAGGCAACACCACGTATCCAACATTTTGTCAAAAATGAGATTTTTACAAAAGCCGATTCAAATTTTCGCGCCTCGTAGGCCTGTGATCACAGTTTTATTTATATTACTCGTATATAAAACGCTTGGAGGGCACCACTTACCTACATTGATGAAACAATACCACGTACCTAACAATCCCACCATGGCATCTGCCTCAACTGGTTTCGCAGTTCATCCAACTCGAGTGGGGGAAATTATCGAATACTGATTATTATAATAAACTCACCTGCTTTTGAACATAACTCCAATAAGTCCACTCGTTCGTTATGGTTAAGCTTCAGTCTTGCTCTCTTTACTAGTCGATCTATTATTGCACTGAATTGATATTGATTGTTTAGAAATTAAATCGTGTTGATTGTTAAAAGTCGATTTCATTCAAAATGACTAGGTATCTCTCTTTGATTTTCAAATTCAAGAATTAAACTTCTTCCGAGTTGATTGAACTCGAGTTGAAGAACTCAAAATGTCCTCTGGTTATCTAAAAACCTAAAATTTAATTTTTAAGAGCAAGACAACTAAATTTATCGATGATTAGGTGAAAAAATGGTCTTCAACACCACGTATCTACCAAAATGTTTGGGCAACACCACATATCTAACGGGTTTTTTGTAACTTCAATGTCAGACTACTGAGACCTCTTACAAAATGTTTGGTACCTCATAGACAATAAGAAATGGTGAGAAAAATGACAGAAGTGCCGATATGTTAGACAAGAACAGGTTTTTTCATCCTCCTGAAAAGTTTGCAAAAGTTAGATACGCGGTGCTGCCTCTTAAGCGACGATTTATTTTGAAACCGTTGAAAACCACTAATAAGTTATTATTAAATCTGATTTTTGTTCGAGTAATTGATGCAATACTCGAGGTGACTTTTTTTTTTAAATATTTACTATCTTGGGCTATTAGGGGTTAAGGAACGCATATAAAACTGTGATTCAGTAAGACTTAATAAGATAATTAAGTAGGTACCTTCTAAAGATTACTTAGTAATCCGTAGTAGGCACTTAATTATTTTAGGTCTCTTAAGACTGCGAATTATTTTATCTTTTATACAGATGTATAAATAAACGTTTCTGCAATGAAAATTGAAATTTTGATATTATTCTTGTCGATTTATTATTTTTAACAAACGCGTTTTTGGCCTAAATCCTAAGGTTTGTCGCGCTATTTAGGCTTCTACATCAGATCCCTGTAGCGGCGGTATCCTCTACTAGGGATCTGGCAACTCTGTAGATGGTATCAGGCCTGTAATCAATGGTGCCAAACTTGGAGCGAAAATGTTCCAAACGCCATCTGTTCAGTGAAGGGAGGCATGAATTCGGAGAGCCAGATGAATGAAGGTGAACCCATTGGACACACCCATTTTTTGATGCAGAAGCTTGTAGGACAACAATAGCGATTTGATGTGACTTTCCCTTGAAACTAGAGATGTTAACCAACACAACTTGATAGGAAACACTTGAGTCTTCCATGATCTTAGTGCTTTACAGAGTGTGAGAACTTTGATAATACCAGCATAGGACAGCTAGATGAAAGAAATAGTACTTCGTGATGATATTAAACATTGATGGAAAATGTAAAACCTTTAAAAAAAGCACTGTTTATGTAGGTAGTTGCAAACTTGTATAAAAAATTTTAAAAGTCATAAAATATTGAATAACAACAGTGAGATATTGACACTGGACAAGAAAATAGGTACACATTCTTGGAGAAAGACCCACCTGTTGTTATGGGCTGCAAAAATAAGGCGCTCTCTTTTGTGAATTGTTCCGTCATTAACTAATTAATCTAATACCATCTTTAACATCCGTCCAGGTCGGCTTTTGTCTCTGCATTCGTTCCCCCGAGACAAAGAGTTGAGAGACTGCTGGGTCGCTGCTTGCAGGAGAGGAGACAACTGGAATCCCCTTACTAGCCACATATGCTCCGATCACTTCACTTTGGACGACTTCGAGTTCGACCAACGGCTACAGATTTGGACAGGTGATAAGTAGAGTTTTCTATTGGCTAGTTGAAGCTTGGGTCGTCAACAAAAAAGCGTAATACTAAGTATTCTAGGGAGAAACGTCACGATGAGAACCTTTTAGCTTATTGACTTGGTCTGATCTTGATGATACGTCAGACAAGTTAACGTTAAACAAATTATGGGCTAATTTTGGCTTAAGGGTGACACAAACCTGAGACTCAATTGGTTGGTTTGGTATTAATTCCTCTTGTCACTGTCCTTACATCAGTATTACACTTGAAATTAGCCTTACCTTTCTTTTTCACTGAGTAGGTATGAACTTTTTGTTTGAATTAAAACCCTCTAATTAGTACCCTGATTGTCAACAATTTCCCACGAGTGGGGGGGGGGGGGTTTTATACTCGGATCCGCCTGCTTTTGGCTAAATAACAGGTTAGGTTAGGACCTGTTAGAACTTCATGCCCCTTCCCCCTCAAAGTCTGGATCCGCCACTGCTTAGCGATGATCTAAGTAAATATGTCTACCATAACCTCATATCTTGACCAAAAACCTACTACAACGCTTTCATTACAAAAAACCATTATATCTATATTTGCAGGTATCAAATGGAAGCCCAAGCTCAAACCAGGAAGCATTCCATCCTTAAAACTTCCTGGCAGCGATGTTTCCCAGGCCAACAGCTGTGCGACGAAAAAAGGCGTCGCTCCTCAAGAATTTACAGAACAAATTTGTCCTCGTGAGACAATCGTATCAAATAAGAACATCAACGTGCCTTCAACTTCAGTGAAACATTATGAGAAGGGCGTAGGAATGAACGAAGTACAGAAAGTGTGTAAGAAATTGGTGAGCGAAAGTGAAGTGATATATTCTTGCTCTGAATTCGAACTGTATGTATCAGAATAAGGGCGAGTTCCTTGTACCTAGGGACGTTCAATACCGATCGATACCAGTTATGTATAGAATATTTCCTTTCAATACCAAGTATTTTTGGTATCGATTCTCATGATTTGAGTATGAGTACTCATATCGATACTTTGGTCCGTATCGAAAGGAATACTCAACTACCGAGATGAGAAATTTCCATTAAATGACCAAAAAGAAACAAAAGTACATCTCGAGCGCCTGACTTGCCTAAGCGGGATGGAAAAAGCAGACTGTGGCCTGTAACATTCTCAAGTATAAAATAAAGTGTTTCTGTAAGATTTGGTTTAGTATTTCGATTTTGTTAAGTGTTTAAAAAGTATTACATATTATGTGTACCTAGATGTACTAGATTATAATATAATATACATATTATGTGCCTGGTATATACTAGATAATATAGTAAAATAAGGTTTTTCTTGAAGATTTGGTTTAGTATTTATTTGACGTTCCCAATTGTTCTTGATTTTGGTTTATTATCTTCGATATTGATACGCAGATTCAGAAAATCGATTTATACAACTCTGCTAATTCTTGACAACGGTTTATTATCTTCTTTGTTCAGATCCTCCTTCTGTCTAATTTACGAAATGATATAACTCTAGCTCATCATCCAAATTTAGTTTGTTTTAACAAATAGGTATTGTTCAAACAATTCTACAGACAAGAACCCTACTGAATATTGCATTGTCAACCATCCTTAACCCCTGGTTAAAATTTCATCCAAATTTCATTTGTTTAAACAAATAGGTATTGTTTAAACAATTCTACAGACAAGGAAACAAGGAACGTTGTCATCCATCCTCGACCCATGTTTAAAATTTAATTTGTTGAGGTTGTTTATTTACTTAATAGGTATTGTTTAAACAATTTTACAAACAAGAAACCGAGTGAATATTACATTGTCATCTATCCTCGACCCATGTTTGAAATGCCAAGACTCTAGCTCATCATCCAAATTTAATTTGTTAAACAAAATTCGTTTAGGTTGTTTACCTACTTGATAGGTATTGTTTAAACAATTTTACAAACAAGAAACCGAGTGAATAACATTGCATTGTCATCAATCCTCGACATTTAGTGATCTAGACAGAACGGTGATCTGAACAAAGAAGATAATAAACAGTTGTGTCAAGAATTTGCAGAGTTTTTTCTAATAAGTAGTTTTTGCGACTCCCGATGTATATCGATACTTTTCATTCGATTAGTATCGAATATGCCTATCCAAGTACTTAAATGAGTACTGGTATCGATACTTTGGAAGTATCGAACGTCCCTACTTGTACCATTCACCGTGTAGAGGAACGTTCTCATTGTAATTTTTAACCTACTCATTAATTTTGGTGTTTTATTAAATGTTCATTCAAATAGTAGAATCTTACCAATGAATTTAACATCCCTTTTTGGGTGCCAAAACCCTAATCCTTCCGAGTGACCCATTAGAACTTGAGAGGTTGCATAAAGTTGGAGACTGCTCTGCCAGTGAAGTGCTCTGCCAGTGGTAATATCGAGGGTCTCACGGCAACTTCCCACATCGTCATTTGGGCGACTTTTCAGCAGAGCAGAAAAATCATCTGCCAATGACTATGTTTACTGAGTAATTCAGTAAAATAAATCGTGAGATGTTAGTGTTACCTTCGAAGAGAAGAAAACGCTTCGAATGGTGTGCATAACTCATTTTGGCCAAAAGTGACGATGTGGAGTGTTGCCGTGAGACCCTCGATATATTGTCATAATTTCTTAACCTAGTACCCGTTTCGAAATCTCCCCTTGGCGCCATGGCAAGACGTTTTTATTTCTACGCATCTATGTATTATTTGATTAGTTGCTTGAGAAAGAAATAAAAACGTCTCGCCATGGCGCCAAGGGAAGATTTCGAAACGGGTGCGGGGCTTGTGAAGTGGTTAGGACATCTCTTTAAGGCGAGCGGAGAAAGTGGATATCATAACTTTTTCCGGCCGCTGTAGAATGATGATAATACTTTCCTTAAGTTGGATAAAGTATTATCTCCCTATGAATCCAATTTAGCTGGGAGTGAAATTGAGTTATGCTTGGGAACCCTCACCACGGTTTAATGTCTGGAAACTTACATTTCCAACCATCGTGGACTACTAGAAGGACAAGAATTTCATCTAAATTAGCCTTAGTCTAAAATGAATATGATATTATGCTGCGAAAGCTCGGCGCTGGTAGGTCCTAGTTAAAGCAAATTCCAAGTTTTTAACAAAAACAACTTTAACAAGTTTAACGTTTTTAATTAACAATGTGATTCGTAATACAAAGGAAAAGGCACGATTTACAATTTTTAGAAACTACTTGTAACCACAATAAATTTCAAAATATCAGTTTAAAAAAAGGCACCTGCGTGAAATGGAAATTAGGTGAGTTTGTATGGCACATACAAATTGACTGATTTAAAAATACCGTATCGAACAACATATTTTTTCAGATCAACTACACAATAAATTACTTTGTAAATCATCTAAATGAATATAAATCAACTACAATCATGGAATTTTGATACTTGACGATTTACAAAGGGCGTTCTGTATGAAAGGGGGGGGGGGATATTTAGGAAATTACGATCAACAATAAACTCCGGGCATGGGGAACGATTCGGCGAAATCTTCGATCACCTTCTTGAGTGACTCGACTCTCAAGGCGAGCTCTGCGTTGCTGTCGAGGACGTCTTTGAAGTTGGCCAGTTTGGGCCCAGAGACCTTCTGAGCGTCGAGGGCGATGGTGAGAGCTGGTAACAGAGAGAATAAGTCGGAAAAATGAAAATTAACGGTCAATTCGTAATAGATTAAAGAAAAATAGTATTATTGAATAGTTAATAATATTATTACATAGTGTGACGTTGGTTAGTCAAAGCCCCGCAATCCCGCAAAATAGTCAAAGTTAACAATTTTTTAGCTCCCCCCTCCCACACACACATTCCCTAATAACAACTTTCTCAGAGCCTGAAAAATCAATTGATAGGAGTATACTACCTAGTTTTTCTCAACGGAAGAAAATGTGAATCACAAAACTTAGACACTGGGGAGTTCCATGCGCCTGCGCGCTCATTCGTTTGTATGATATTAATTTCTATGCTATTCACACTGAAGCTGTCATTTGGTATGTAGCCTCCTTAGGCATTAGACTTCAAGCAGAATAGGCCCTGTATCGGCTGAGTGGCTCCTACAACTAATTTCTATGCTATTCACTCTATGAAGCTGTAATTTGGTATGTAGCCTCCTCAGGACTTTAACGTGACGCTTCCCAGGCCCCAGATCAGCTGACAGGCTGCTAAAGATTCCTTTTTAAAAAATACGGGTTTCTGCTGATTTAGGAAATTGCGAGATTCCGCGGGGGGTGGGGGAAACCCTGCAGGGCTGCACCCTCTACACGTAATTCAGTTGGGTAGAAAAAGTCGAAAATTCAAACACTTGAAGAGTACGTAACACGTCATGACAGGAGTTGCAATGCGATCATGGCAGGAGTTGAAAATTACCAATTAGTTATTATTTGTTTACCGTTATGAATGAGTTCGACAACTTTGTCCATGTCAGTCTCTTTGAATCCTCTGGTAGTGAGAGCTGGGGTACCCAGGCGGATGCCGCTTGGGTTGAAGGCACTCTTATCGCCAGGCACTGAGAACCAAATAAGCAGGTGAGTCATACAGCAAAGACAATCAGTGCCCTAATATGAAAGTTCTATAAAAAACCAATTTCCGTGAACGGCGTTTTCCAGCTACTTCAGCCCCGCGTTGAACCTGTTAATCAGTTCTGTTCCTGCCACCAAAAAGTTCTTTAAACCAGAAAAACAAACCTGCATTGGGATGTTCATTGACACCGAGAAGGCCTTCGACAAGGTATGGCATCCAGGACTGCTGTACAAAATTAAAACCGTTCTCCCTGACACTTACAATCGAGTGATACTCTCCTATCTGTCGGGTCGTACATTCTCGGTTAGGTGCCAGGCCCATGACGATAAAAAATGTGATAAACGACTAAAGGAGTTATTTATACATATGAAAAGTGCTCAAAGTGTGCTCTTCTGTGAGTTTTGAGGTTATTGGCATGTTATTTTTGACAACAAATTGAAACATGAATAATGAGTCTTTTATCAAGACTTTTATTTATTTATATTTTTTTTCAATCAAAGATAAATTACCTTCCTTTTCACCAGATGAGTCATTTTCCAAATTTAGATCAGTTGTACCTATGAAATTTGAATTGGTTCAGACAAAATAGGACCCAACACGAGTGCTCTAGGGTCTGAATATAGCCTGAGTTCTGAATGGGTTTTTCTGAAAGTATGACCTGCTACTAGATACAGGTAGAAGTCATGGAAGTAGTAGAAGTGGAGAAATCCTCCCTTCAAGAGGATTCCGTGAGAAGTGAATTTTCAGGGAGGTAACGGTGAGGTATCTCTCGAGTGAAGAAAGTTATTCAACTGGAAAAACCAGTTCAGTAACTCGTCGTGGCTGGAACGCTATACTTGTGCGCACTGGGTTATGCGCCGAAATGGTTGGATAACTGGTTAAAGAACTAAAGGGGCAGGAACAGGCCTAATTCAATTTTGTTAAACGATTTATAACACATGCGGAGTACCGGTGTTTTTATTGCAGGCGATGCCAACTTTCTCCAGGATGTACTCGGCTTTGGAGCCCGACAGTTTGAATGGTTTCAGGCTGACGAGGACGAGGTGAACGTCGGTGCCTCCAGTGGCGATTTCGTAGCCGAGCTTTTGGAGACCAGCGCAGAGCCTCTTCGAGTTCAACACGACCTTTAAAAAAAATCAGCGGAATTATGATACCATCTGACCACTGTGGGAAAAAGCAGAGCCTTCCTTATTGGTCTGCATTAATAATTATTATTATGCAAGTAACAATTCCAAATTGTGCAAAGGTTCGACCAAAGGAAATTGTGCAAAGGAACCAAAGGTTCGACTCGTGCAACAATTCAGCATTTTTCTGATTTTTGTGAGGGGTAAACAGAAAGCTCGAGTATGATCCTTCTTCAGATTGGGACCTAAGAACCCCCAAAATTGAATAAAATGTATTAAACCGCTCTCTGATTGGCTCCCAAAAGCGGTGCATGAAAGCCAATCAGTCGCTGTATCAACTACAACCTTGTCCGACCACATTGAGCGGGAAAAGTTCAAATTTGCCATTCTTCAATTCGATCTGGTAGTTGAACAAAAATTTTCTCATTCGAAATTACTCGTTTTACATGTCTTGTGTGTGAAATTTTCGATTTTTGACCATCAAAGAATTATTCTCTGACACACTGGCGTTCCCTATTCTATTTACAATTCCTGAATCAATCCCACTACACTTGGGAAAGGATGTTTTTGCATCAAACATCTCCCACTCTCTCCCCTTTTTTCCGTTTTCCACCTAATGGTATCAAACAAACATTACCTGCTCTTGGTACGCTTTAAACTGTGGACTAGTCGCTTGTTTCATGGCGGTTGCAATGGCGGCTATCGCGTGATTGTGTGGTCCGCCCTGCAGGGATGGGAAGACTGCTTCGTTGATTTTGCTCTCCAGATCGTACATGACAGGAACCCCGTTCTCCCCAACTTTGCGTTGCCCTATTAAATAAAAGTAGGTTCAATATTTTTGAAATTATACATATTTACCTATTCATTAAAAGTACAATACATTTCATATTTACAATACGTCAATGCTACGACCCCCTTTAAGGTGACTTGTGCAGGGAACAGAGTGCTTTACTACTATTATCAAATTTTTTTCTTATTTCCTAATTATTGATTATGTTACACTTTGAAATCAAAAAAGAAACAATAGGTATAAGAAAAAGGAAACAAAACTTCCGTCAAGAGGAAGCATCGGTAGGTACCTATCCTACGACACCACTCCATAATGCATATGGATAAACAAAATGGCCAGGAGCGAGTCAAATCATATCATTAATAGAACAACAAAAGCGAAAAAAGAAAAATCATAATACTGATCAAACGGGGCAACAAAAGCAACAACGAACTATAAAAGCTAACACTTTCCAGAAGGTTACATTACCAATGATAACAGGGAGTTCAAAGAAGCGAGACAAAGTATTTTTTCAGATGGCTTTTGAAAACCAGAAGTGATTCCTGCTTTCCCGTCAAGGAGGTTGGAAGAGCCTTTAAACGTGATACACCCCAAAAGGAATGTAGTCTCTGTCCAACAGCAGTGTTCATCCTCGGAGTAAGAAGGGTGATTCTACCAGATGCCCTCGTGACGTTCTGGTTTCTCTGAATTTTACCGCGACAGAATTCTTTATAAATAAAAATCAGAGTAGTCTTAACTGCAATTTTATACAAATCCAAGACTGCAAACTCTCTGAATATTTCTGAAGAAGGGAAGAATCTGACAGCTTTTTTTGAGCAAAATCTAAATCAAACGATTTGCGTCAAAGTTAGAAGATTCAACTTCGATTCAAAAGTAGAACCCCAAGCAGCCACAGCGTACACCAAAAAAGGGTGCACCATTGCATTGTAACATTTTCTCTTCAATTTCAAATCCACGAAATTTCGTACTTTGAAAAAATTGGGATCAGTTTCCGAAGTTTTGCATTTATCATTTTAATATGTTCTTCCCATGAAAGAGTTTGGTCAACGATTGCCCTGAGATATTTTATGTATGGAGCCTGAGAAATTGAGGGGCAGCTACATTTCACACAGTTGGTGTATTCGTGACACACTATTTGTCCCATTGAAGGAGTAGAGAAGTTTTTATGGGAGAAACAAACAAATTTGGTTTGTCAATCAAAGTTCAATTCAAGTCTCATCTCACGAAACCACGCATTCATAACTGTGAGATTTTGTGCAGTCTTAGCACTTACCTCCTCCCAGGAGTCACCTGTAACTACCATTGCAGTAGATAGTTACTTATTAGATTGTAACTTACTTACTAGTAAATAGATAGTTACTTAGGTGTCACTTATAGGCTGGCGAAATACTACTATTCCTGGGGCATTCGGTAATTAGTGAAAAGACGAAAAGCAGAGCTGTAGTAATCACCTTTCCTGAAGAAGATTACGCCCGCTCGTGGCCCTCTGAGCGTCTTGTGGGTCGTCGTACTCACAACATCGCAGTACTCGAAGGGCGAGGGGATGACACCCGCTGCGACGAGGCCGCTGATGTGAGCCATATCTCCCAAGAGGTAAGCGCCGTTTTCGTCAGCGATCTCCCTGAATCTCTTGTAGTCGAGCGTTCTCGAGTAACAGCTGATGCCTGAATCGAGAAATTGCAACAATTGGTTTAGGGCTGGTTTATCAACTGCATTTGATGGCCGATTAAACTACGATTATCGCTAATGGCCGATCAGCGAGTGAAGGTGCTGTTTATCAATACACAGTAATGGCCGATCTACCACTAAAATCTCACTAGTTTGGAGGTAGATTGTTAGATACCTCCTAAATCTCCGATTAGGCGGTGCTGCCACCTACGGCCATACTGTGGAGAGACCGGCTATTATCAGCTCGCTGAAACATCTGTTTATTGTCTTTTACCATCGCCATATCGCAGACCACAAAATTTGTGGTCTGCGATATGTAAATATATGTAAAATATTTAATATCAAGTACCTAAACCCTATTTACTTGGTTATTTTCATCTGCGTGGTAAATAAATAAACGTTGAAACGGAAATCAATCTGTTGAGTGTGCTGCCGGACTTAACAGCAGGTTTCCATTACTTTTACCTAATGTTGTTATTGTAAAACGTAGGTATAATTATACCTACCACGTTGTTAGTGTTATTTTTTGTTGGTTAGGGACATTACGGTTCGTACCGTTCCAGATAAACAGAAGAGGGGGCCGAATTTCACTCACGATGAGAGTGTTCCTGAGAGTTTCGGCACAGCTGAACGATTGCAAATAAAAGAACCGAAGATTTGAGCTCTGAAAACAAGGCTTGGGAGCAAAGTGAAAGACTTTATTGTTGTTGTGGTGTATTTCTGTTTTCCCTCTACTATAGTTTCAGTAGATAATCGACCAATAGTTTGCTTATCGTCAATAACCTTAATTCTCGATTCATTTAATTCTAGATTTAGCAGGCGATTTGATAAACCGGCTGTTTGATGCTCCTTGAGAGGTCTAACCTTCTTCCTAACATAATGAAACTGACACATACCAGCAATGATGAGTTTGGGTTTGAAGAGTCGGGCGTTCTCTGCTAGTTTGTCATAGTCGATAATGCCCGTCGTGGGGTTGACTTTGTACGGGAAGCTTTCGAAAAATATCGAGGAAGCGGATATCTTCTTAGTAGCCGTCATGAATCCGTGGGTGAGGTGTCCACCGTCCGGGAGGTCCAACCCTGTAAAAGTCACATATATCACAATTACACTAGCTGGATATATAATGTAGTTATGTAATTGAGAGTAGTGTTCCTTTTGCCCTAGTTGAAATCAGCTTGATAGTCATGTTTCTAACTAAAACGGGGAATTAATCAGTAACACAAAGCCATTTTTCTGTTGAAAATCAAAATCTGAAGGAAGATGAACTAAACGTTGTCATTTCGACAACGTATTACTAAGAATTTATATACGTTAATGTGTAGGTACGAGATCAACCACGTTCCATACATTTCCTGTGAACGAAAACCAGGGGTTGACCAGTTTGTTTTAGAATAGAATAGGAACTCAATTTCAGCTCCCCCTAGCTCTGAACCAATTTAGAAGAGAACTGGTAGACTATTAACAATCAATGAAAGTAAAATGCAATACAAATTATTTCAAGAATGGAAGTAGGTTCTTCACAGAATTAAAAATCAATAAATTTAATCACCATATTGCCTGGTAGGCTAATTGTGGGGAGGGAGTAATGTTTGTGTCAATTATATGTTGCTTGGAGTGTGTCTTGATGATGTGTGTGTTTATGGGAATGTTGCATCTGAGTTGTTGTCCCTCAGCTGCCTTCTTCAGCATGCGGCTTTCGGTTGGTGGAGGTCCCGAGATTGCTGCAACTTGAAGGTTGAAGTGTCCCAAAGCTTTTTCCCTGAGTGTTCTGTAGACCACCTCAATCTTCTCACCGTCTCCATCTTCAGATCCTGATGGAGGACCTTATTCCGGATGAACCATGGGGCTCCGCAGATCTGCCTCAGTACTTTATTCTGCATGCCTTGCACTCTTTGGACCGATGATTCGCAGGCAGAGCCCCAGATTTCGCACGCATACGCCCATATTGGTTTGATGAGCATACCAGCCTTTTGCTGTTGAAACCTAACTACGCCCCTGGGTTCGTTACCGGCCATAACTGATAGAAACTCATCAGCAGAAACAGGGAGTTGGGCAAGAATGCCTTCAGCTTGAACAAGAGACCACTGTGCCTAACCTTGTCAAAAGCTGTTTGCACGTCCAAAAACACTGCACCGTGTACTTCCTTTCCTCGTAGCCTTTTGAAATGCAGCCCACCACCCTGTGAACCTGCTGGGTTACAAGAAGAGTTAACTAATATTGAGGGAAGACTTTGGTGGTTTGATGGAGCATTGCTTGAGTCATGAAAAGGGTTCAGTCGTAGACAATTTTCATCAGTCCAAGAAAGAACGACCAAGTCCTAGTTTACCTTGGCAATTGGTTTACGTCGTCTGGCTTGCAACCTAAAAATATGTGGATGTCGTCAACAAAGGCCCAGACGCCAGAGTTTTCGCCTTCCGCCATTGAAAGGCCATAATGAAATTGAAACAGCTTATTGAATCAGATTTACATAACCACGAACTCATGACATATATCGACGTCGTTTCAAGGCAAATTAGTTGTCCTTACTCGTATGAGATAACTCGAGGTCAACAAAATACCGATAAAAACTCAGCTGATACTTTTTTTCTCGATATACACCGTTGGAAATGAGATGATATTACTGCTCATAACTTTCATCATTTAGTGATAATTTGATTATTAAATCGGTTATCAAATTATCACTAGAAAATGTTGAGAAATGAAAATCGTTGTCGAGGTACTAATGAACAATGTTTTTTCAGGTTATAAAAGTACAGCAATAAGCACGAACCCCGATTATAAGGAATTCTACAAGGAATATAGCTGCGTCTTAAGCAACATGTTATGTGACAATAAGTGACTAGTTGATTTGTAAATATGAAAAAACAAAAAAAAAGATGAAGGATTATGTTGAGTTTAGGTAAACTGATATACTGGTCACAGAGAAGTCCTCACCAGCGGAATGGTAGCCATAGAAACCTCTCTGGGTTGGAATCTGATAGGACGAGCAAAGGAATAGAATAACTTTATTTATGTATCTGTACAACATCGGGCTAGGTAGCCCGCTCTTCCTGTCATACAGAAGATTCCAGGCTAAGGAAGGCATAAGGAAGAGGAAATCAATTACGTACATGTTTCGTACAGCTCGGATTTCACTCAAAATGATTTGTGGCGCCTGAACATTATCAGAATTGAAGATCCTATGAAGGACATGGCAAAAGAAGCAAAAGACCACTTCCAAAACAGACTATTCAGATACAGGAAGATACGAGGCTAAATTAATGGAGCGAGGGACATCCTCCTCTTCTGCGGTACCATCTCATTACGCATTACCACCCTACAGAAATAAACCCACATTGAGCAATTCTGTGCTGCCATACGATGAGGTTTTTAGCAGCTAGCCTGAAGAGGTGCTGCAAGAGGACTGGAATACCCTTGATGTGGGAGGAATAGCTTCCTTTACGAGGTAGGTAGTAAGCGCCACTCCACAGCATTAGCACTGAAAAACCTATCGAAGACAAACTGTGCCAAAAACTGAAACTCTCCAAAACAATTCCATCTCTGAGACTCTGTTTTGTATTCCATATACTCGTCGTTGTGTTCAAAATATAAGTTTTATTTGGTTGTGGACGTTTCGCGTACTTTATTGATTCATGCTTACTTTCTGACCCTTTTGTCCGTAGAATTTTCCGACAGATTATGTCACACATTCCGGCTTTTCTCCCTATTGCAGTAAAACTGCATTTTAAATATTAAAATGTCCCAAAATGCATGTGTTAAGCGTATGCAACTGCATTTATTCAGAGGATGAATTCTTCTATTGCATCTGTATCTGTCGTGAAACCAAGATAGGTACCTAATACGTCTACTCTATAGAAATAAAGTATTCAAGTTCTTACCCATGATCCTGTCATGGGGTTGTAGAAGAGCTGTGTACACAGCGAGGTTGGCGGGAGAACCCGAGTACGGCTGGACGTTCACTCCCCATTCCTCGGGCGACAGGCGATAGGCCTCCAGAGATCGTTGTTGAGCCAGTATTTCCATTTTGTCGATAACCTCATTTCCGCCGTAATACCTACAAAAACAAGGCGTTGATTACATTTCAGTCAATCATTTCATTTGTGCTACAGGATTTCTCAAAACCGTCGTCAGATGCTAAGGCCACAACTGGAACTACCGAATTATACACATATAAATACCGCACGCAGAGGTTATGAAGTTGTATAATAATTTATTAACACGTAAAGCGCCATATGTATCAACCTTGATACAAATTGAGTATACTTGGTAAGGCCACATGTATTGATTTGATACATATTCGATTTACAGTGGGAGGCCATATGCATCAGAATGATACAACACTGAGAAGTCTCTTTTAACGTGTATGTATCATCCTGACGCATGGTTTACCTTACTTTGGATGGTAGAATGACCTTGTATGGCCCTGTACTGTGACATCCTGTTGTTGGCGCGCCAAAAAATATCAAAGGTGAAGAAGAAGAAGCGGTGTTTCCAGCTGTTGTTATCAATGTTATCATCCATGATCTATCCCACCAGGAGAAGTGCAGTTCCACGCGTTTTCACTCATCTTTTCAAACATTCTGTCAGTCAGTGTTCTCGTATATGTGCCTTTATCATAATGTCGGGTAGAAAAGTATTTGTATATGTGTATCAAATGTATACACGTGGCCTATGGGTGAGGAAATTCGAAAATTCACACCATGAGGCCACATGTATAAATTTGATACATCCGCCATTTTGGCATAATTTGCTCTTCACCTGAGCTAAAACTTGTTCAAGACCATCCGTAAGCACTTGCACTTTATAGAGAAATAAAAAAAATAGAGCTGGCCTGGGGGTGTGAACCACTCAAAAAACGGCTGGCTTGAACGGGTAGACCCGTTTTTTTTTTTTTTTTTGCTTGGCGCTATAAGTGTTAAGCATTTTATTAGGCTTAGAGGTTAAGTAACCTTTTTTAGAGGTTAAGTAACCTTTTCATTCGATTACTAGATGCATGTAGGAGTGAAAACTACATGATAAGATTTTTATGTATCCCTAGAGACAAGCCTGACGAGCCCGAAGACATGGAAACAAAAAACAAATGGTTCATTTTTAAATAAATTATTACAATAAATGAAAATAATGAAAAGGAAGAGCCAGAACCTTCCTGGGTAAGCTTATTTTGATTTGCGTACGTATTGTGATTCACAGTTCGTGTCTTTACCGTATATTCACCAGAGGAGCTGGTTGCTGAGCTTTAACGCAGGAGGGGCCAACATGGAATCTTTTACTGTCCCCATAATAAAATGTAGAATGAAATCTACTAGAAAAAGTTAGAAGTGTGATTTCCGAATATTTGTATAGGCCAAACAATTGGTGTACCTTGCTGGTTTCGGTTGCATCAACAGAACGGTTGTTTAACGTACTTTCCGGCATCAAGAGCTTCATAGGATTAGGCACTCAGTGCATTGAGCACGAGTTGGCGAGAAACTTGAATTATAATTGTGTAATCAACAGTTTCACAGCCAAAAAAGCGAGAAAGGCGATTTTGAAAATTTTACTGTATTCCAGACTTACCTACTTATTCATTTTATTTTTACACCAGGACTTTCCCATATTATACCATTTTGCAACAAACGCATATCTAAATAATTATAATTATTTCGTCAAGCTATCAAGTTTTCTTACCATCATTTGTAAAATTTGTAATTGGCCCCGGTCTAGGCCCTAGAGGCAACAAATGACCTAAATCATGGTCCAGTGTTGCACAAAAACAAACAATTTTTGTAGACCCCTATCCTTAAGACAAATCCTCGTCAAATTTTAATGAATCAATGCATTCTCACTTCACTCTCGCCTATTTGGGGACAAGGAGGATTTGGGTTAATGTAAAGTACTTACTAACCACAAAAAGTTTTGATAATGCATGTTAAGTGTGAACGGATTTAACGTTTATTTAATCAACACACGCAACGGAACACAAAAGGGAAAAATAGAAGGGTTCAATCCAATGAAAAAATTTTGATTGACTTTCCATACGTCAATACGATACTGGCACACTGACAAGGAGTTATGTAAACCACACCGACATGACCCCCTCGCGTCACAAGGATTACGAACCTACGATATGATACTACAGATAAAAATCGGCAAAATAACTCGTCAGAAGAATTATCGACGTAGGGGGTCCCTGAGTAATCTGGAATCACGTAACACCTCAATGTGGAAACTAATTTGAAGGTTAATATGCCAGATGTTACGAGGATATTGGACAAACGAAATGTGTTGAGGCTTGGATGATTGAACTGAAAAACAATAACTACATCATCCTTTATCGATGACATTTTCCGTGATAAAAAGCAGTATAACCACCAAGACTAGTCATTTGGCTGAGTAGCAGATGGGGAACTAATCAGGGGAATCGTATATGAGATTTTCACATTATATTACATTTTCCAAATTAATAAATAGTTCAGTTCGTAAATAGATTCGAGGTGCTACAAGTTCCAGCCTTGTGGGTTGTAGCCTTTCATTCATATGTCGATTTAAATTGAGTAGCTAATTCACGTTGATATGCTCGTATGTGGTCGAACCTTGGTAACAAACTACATACATATAAGTAAAGAACTTAAGGAAATCAGGCTTCTGTCGAGGGCTGAAATGGACTGATTAACTAAGAGCAAGGAGCGGACAAAAAATTAACAAAGGAAAAATGGTTCATAGGCCAGTCACTGCAGATGTATGGATTGAAAAACATTGCAGGAAGCTAATTTTTTGGTATGTTGTTAGGACATGTTTGAGTAGTATTACACCAAGTTTTCAGCTTCGAAGTCCCTAGGAAAACCTTTTGGGAGCCAATAAACCTCGAAATGTTTGGCCTTTTTCAGTTTTTGCCTCATAACTTGTGAAAGGTTGGTTTTCTACGAAAAGTCTATCGTCCCGTTATTAAAGAAGATAGAATAAGCTACAATTAAAGCCCAATCCCAGTTCTGTAGGTCCAATAGAGCCCGAGATATTGAACGATAAGATGACCAAAGATTGAGCCATATGATGACTAAAACTTGAATTTCAAACTTATTGGAAGAGAAAGCAAATTTTTGAAGTCTAACATCTCGGGATCTACTGGACTTACAGAGCTAGGGTTGGGCTTAAATTGTAGCTTAATAAGCTACAAAATGATAAAATATACTATTTACTAAAATAAAATAAGAGAGATGTTTCGTAGAAAACCCACCTTTCACAAGTCGAGGCAAAAACTGAAACAAATACGGAAATTTCGAGTTTTTTTGGCACCCAATAAGTTTCCCTAGGGATTTTGAAGCTGCAGACTTGATGTAATAGGTACTAATCAAACATGTCAGCTTCCTGCAATTTTGTGGGACCTAAGGCCATAGTTTTGTCTGTTTTGCCTATCAGATTATTGAGTATTTCTTAGCTCCCGTTTGACATGAATATGTGAAGCACCGCCTGGAGCAAGCGGGCGTAGATGCGTGTATTTAGGGCGGAATTCATAGTCCTGCCTAAAGTAAAAACCAAACTTGACTTCTGAAAAGACTTGACTTAGTCAAAGCTACTTCTAACCCCTATGAAAGTCACAGACAATCAAAACGCCCAAAATGCATGTCATGAATTGTCAAGATCTACTTGGGTTCTACAGGAGAAACATTTTACTCTATTTGATCTGAAATCCACAAACCTCCTCCCAGGAAGGCCTTCGGAGTATTTGTTGTGAAAGCAGGAACTAAGACACTGGAGGACAGCCACGGACGTGAAGTTTTCTGAGGCGATCATCTCCAGCCCCTTCCTTTGCCTGTCTTTTTCATCATTTACGAGGTCCCAAAGCTCCGGATCCGAATCCTCGAGACTCTGATAGATTATGTTGTCGGCAGTGATCATTGCTTGATACCTGGGAAAATGAAATAATGGGAAACGTCATTGTTTAATAATGCCAATAGGAGTGTGTGGATTATCAGAGAGTCCCACTTCTTAATATGGCGTCTTCGACACCACGTACTAACCACAGCTAGTTCACAGGTGACATTACGTTGAAACATGATCGCTAGATTGCATCGGAACGAATCAATACGTCAACTGTACTGGTGATGCAGCCAGATTCTGTACAGTTGGTATATCATACCATGTTGAATCTTCCTATAAAATACGGTGCCATAACCAAGTAACCGGATATCCGTGGAACTTCCTGGTATTACCACAGTAAAATTCCAAAATCCATAAAACTGAAGACGAGAAAAGTGAACATCCTAGACTCAATAACGAAAATTCCTAGGTTGACTCTGAAGCAAAACATTCACATAAAGTCAATAAAAATAAACAGCTAAGAAATCGCACACATAATCAATTCAATGGCCGATCCCTTCCTTAAGAAATGAAATCCCCGTTCAATTTCTCACGATCAACTTACAAAAAGAAAGTTTTCTCTTGGCCGATTGAACAAGGTGCCACTAGATGTAAAGATATTCTGACGAGTATCTACGTTAAGTGATAGAGTCATTGTAAGAATAATATTGTACATTCTTACCCTTTCCTCTCTCCCTCATGAAACCCTCTCCATCATTCATATTCCCCATTCGTATAATATACTATACCTATTATAGATTATTTTTGTCTCGTCTCAACCAACGTGCAAATTACGTTATACCATTTAGAAGATTCACTGCAACTACCCCTAACCACACAGGTCCCAGTCCTATGGTTAGGCGTATATAGAAGTATTATTGTATATTTTCTGCATTATTTTCAAGGAATAAATTACATATTCAATGTCTCAAACCTAATATAAATGTCTAAACTTGTTGTTTGCTTTCTTTCTATATCTCTCGAATGACTAAAGCCTGATTATAGCCAATCTCACGTATCAGTAGGTTTATGCCAATGTTGGTTGATAAACTTACATCCCCGACATAATGTTTTTCTAAAATGTCTTCAAGTTTATCCTGCCAGTTGATCTACTAAATCACTAGGATTGAGCGGACTGACTTGGTAATTGGCCATTACATAACCAGTTTGTCTCTTCCTCTTGTCCGAGGAGGACAAGCAGCGCTAACGTGTTATTTCAATGTTATGTAACCAGCAATGTATGGAATTTCGTCTATTTTATACGTTATAGGAACATAACAAAGGATTGAAATATCTGCACGGTCTTTAGGTCTCCCAGTTATCACGTGATTAGAACAAACTTTCTTCAATGGGATATTTATCGAACACTCAACACTGACAAGTTATGTTGAAAATTATCTAAATTCCACACCTAAATTCAGTCAACTCACCCAATTTTAGGTGCAGCATCCCGAACTTGCGAGCTCATGAGCCTATAAAACGATTTCAGCATCTCTTCAAATTTACGGACACCCCAAACTCGTCGATGATTCTACAGCAACTGACGCATAATGAAGTGGACAAAACTGTTCAATAGAAGGAAAATAATAGAAAGATTTACTAGCCACACGACAAATACAGACAAAAAACCAGATGATAGTACATTATTTCCAGTTTAGTAACGAGAACCACATCGATTTTTGATAAGGGGGTGTCGACGGGGTCAAATAACCCGGGTCCGCTTTTATTCGAAAAAATTACAACTAAAAGGGATTTTCACATACAAAATTGTGACTTTGAAGAGAACGTACCGTGTACGAAATGCAGTGAGAAATCGTCTAAAGCCGGAAAACGTACACGACGAACAACCCTGGCAGCGTGCGACTTCCGAGACAAATGATGTAAAATAAAATAGGAGTCAACAAGTCGTTCGCGGTTTATCTTGACCAATCGGACGCTGGCATTTCACGAAGGTTTCGTGAGTGGGGAGTGGTTTGGGAGGACGCAGAGCGCGTTTTTTTCTTTGCGATTAATTAGATTGAAAAATAGTTTCGATTACGTTTTTTTTACTCTTCGAACGTAATAGTCTTTTCTGTATCTCATTGCTAACCGGTGTTGTGAGCTATGAACGCAGATCATGATGTAGGTGCCTGATTCAACTGAATGGAGCTGCCTGAAAAATATCACAAGTCTTGTTACCAACAATTAAGTAGGTGACATGGGCCAACCTATGAAAAATATTGCTAGAAAAATATCTACTAGGTCCGTAAAATACTTGATCATTCCAAATCACAAAACTACAAAGCAAAATTTACATGAGGTTCTCTTTCTTCTTCCACAGCTTCATCCATAGGAATGGCAATCATACATCGATGTTTTTGCGGGACACATCGATGTTTTTCCATAGATGTTTTCTGTGTCGATGTTTTTGGAACATCGATGTCGGGGTTTCGATGCATCGATACATCGATGTTTCAAATTTTTGCCACATGCTGCTGAATGTTTTATTCTCACATACCTAGGAATATTTCTATTTCTGAATTTTTATTTCCTTTAATGAAAATATCGAGGCGTGTTGGCTGAAAAGTATCGATACTTCCAATATTTCGCCTGTGGGAAAGCAGCTGAAACAGGCTCTAATGTCAGGATTTGACTCAAGATTTAAGGGGCGGGAAAGCTGTCACTTGATGACCCTACCCATGTTTTTGGACCCCGTTTCAAAAATATTCACTTTTCCGATTCCATCGCATCGTCAAAAGCCCTCACTCAAATTAAAAAACTGGTGGCGTCTGTTGATACTTCTAATTCCCCGTCATCTTCAGAATCGGACCGTGGAAGTCCCGTTGACATAATATGGGCCCATCATAAATCGTTGGCGTTCAAAACCAACAAGAAAATGTCATCTTCTCAGAGCTTATCGGTGAACTTAGACACGGAGATGTCAATGTATCTCTCAACACCAGTGGCATCAAACATTCGTTCAAATCCCCTTGACTTGTGGGAAGACATGAAGACAGTCTATCCCAAGCTGTACACGTTATCAAGAGGAGGTAGCCACCTCTGTACCGGCAGAAAGATTATTCTCCAAGGCTGGTGCCACTCGTACGGAGCAGAGAAATCGCCTGGGGGGCAAATTGCTTTCAAAATTACTTTTCTTGAATGGACTACCTGCCAAATACTGGGTGCGAGCCCAGCCTTCGTTTATACGATTTTTTTTCTTGAAACTAAATAATTTAGTTTGTAATTATTATAATGGTAACAAATAAAATAAATAATTATTATAATGGTAACAAATAAACTAAAATTGAAAATAATAGTATTGTTCTTTTTCAGAGCTTATCATTTTTTCTTTCCGTCTTGCATGAAAAAAAAGAATAGAAATAAAATAAAAAATTGATTGAAAACCATCGATACATCGATGTTTTTTCCAACGATGTTTTTGGAGGCCGATGTTTTTGGAGCATCGATGTCGGCCTGTCGATGCATCGATACATCGATGTTTTCATTTTTTTTGCCATCCCTATTCCATTTCATCCAACAGGCATTCAGGAATGGCGTAAAAGAAGCGAAACTGAAGAAATAGGTTGAGGTGTGTCAGGTTGAAGTTCTAACATTATAGGTTATGAAAAAAAAAAAAAAATCGGTGACCGATGTTTGAAAAATTATATCGATGTATAGATATATCGAGCAAAAAAATATCGGGGAAAATATCGATATGTCGGAAAAATATCGATATTTCGATATAGGTATCGATATTTTTCCGACATATCGATATTTTCCCCGATATTTTTTTGCTCGATATATCTATACATCGATATAATTTTTCAAACATCGGTCACCGATTTTTTTTTTTTTTCATAACCTATAATGTTAGAACTTCAACCTGACACACCTCAACCTATTTCTTCAGTTTCGCTTCTTTTACGCCACCAGCAGTATAGAAGAGTGACGTGCTGTGTTTTTAGAGTCTTTTTAGTTTAGTATATTATAACATAATATACTTATTAATAGGGGTTAGTGCGAAAACTACCCAAGTCCAATTTTTTTGTAAAATTAGATATTAGATATTAGTATCCAGGGAACAGTTTTCAACCTACCTTTCACTCGAAAGTATTGCAGACTATAGTATTGTATATAGTAAGGAATGTTATGAACCATGGTACATTAAATAATTCCATATATTCGATTTTTCCGACAACCACAACATTTAAATTTGTGTTTTCCACAAAAATGAAAAAGTGGACTTGGGTAGTTTTCGCACTGACCCCACTTATAATATAATATCTTATATTATAAGATATTATATTATCAAGTTAGTACCTAGTTAGATAAGAATAGAGGGTAGAAATGCTGCAGCGGTCAATAGATGTCTGTGAAGTAGGTACGATGTATTTTGAATAAAATAACTTTGTTTTTTAAAAAAAATAATATTGAATGTATTTTTCATTTTATTTTAAAGGGCATTGTCCTTTTTTCCCTAACAACGAAGTGGTTCTTGTGGTTGACTCTCCATTCCGATAAAAAATTAAGTGTTTTTGTTCAGTGATGTTAAAAATGTATCGATATATCGAAATATCGATATTTTTTGGGCGATATTTTTTCAATGTATATCGATACAATATATCGATACTTTTTTCCGATACCCTCATCCCTAGGCATTCCTACCCTCACGCTTCAACTGTTACTTTTGATATATTCCGACTTCATACCAAATTTAATTCATTTTTATTTGTCAAAATTTTATTCTACTGGCGGTAATAGTAAGGAAGATGTTAAATTTTTTAAGTACGGAAACCCAAACATGGTTTTTGTAGTTTTCGTTTAGTAAAGTTGGCGCCATTGTTCGCCCTTATCTCTATAATCAGTCAGCTGTGTTATTAAACATTTTTTCGAACGCAGCCTTGGTTACTTGCTTCCTCCGCTTTCGATGTTTTAATCAATCAATACCCGAAAATTATTTCTTTAGATGACTCTCGGTTGAAGTATTAGTCGTGCAGTGTTCTGCGGTCACCCAACCTCAGATTTTTTCTGTGATTTTGGCGTCCGTCGTAAGTAGTTTCGAATGTGCGGATAGTTTAAATCCCTGCGGGAAAAAAATGATCCTGAGATCGATACCTTTGACTACTCTATTCGAAAGGTACCTGCCATCGTTGATGTGGGCGATTATTAGTCCAAACAAAGACATACGAGCAATATAGTATAGCTCATCAAGTTTTCTTTAGGTTTGAAATGGATGAAATCGTCAGTTCCCCAGCTGTCTCCCCGTCCAAATGCACCAGGAAGATTCCTAGTTTGTCTCAATTTTTAGGTAGGAAAAAGCGCGTCGGTTGCCTTCAGATCCCGACCAACGGAAGCGTCGAGGCGATCTCATCAAGCGTTGAGAGCGATTTCGATAAGTCTGTCGGTCATTCGAAAAAATACGAGCCGTCGAGGGGAGGAGCTGATGTGACAGCGAATACGAACGTGTCTCTATGTTGTGCGATGACAGAACATTCTCGAACGCCTGTACACATTCAGTCGAGGTTCAGAAGTGAGAAGAAAACGAAAATGGGTAAAAAGAAAGAAGCCGCCAGTGAAACTCCGAACGGCGTCGTGAAAGTGGCGGAGGTTACAGACGTCCAGACGCCGGCTGCTGGCACTAAAAAGAAGTCTCATATCAGGTCCGTAATTTGATTTTATCACATTATTAGTGGTATTGTATGTTGTTTACCGAGTTATCTCGTTAAACTAGTGTAAGGTTCACTCATAGATGTGATAGCAACATAGCCTAATCCACAATTTGGACACTATCTTGCTCAAAATTGCGCGCTAAATAGCTTCGAAAATCGGCCGCTAATAGCTCAAAAGTTAAATTCCCAATCTAAGTTTAATGTTCCCAACTATCATGTCAAGTAAAAATTTGAGACGCTTGTTCTTAATAACTTCTTCTTCTCTCGTTCATTCCTGTAATGTTTGATCATTGTAACCATTTTGCAGTAGTTAATGTCAGTATTTATCTGCACAGGCAGAAACATTCAAAATAACAATAATTTCAACAAGAAAATTTTAGATGAAGACAAAAACCCCTGAAGCAACTTTACCTTTACAATTCATCTTAATTCATGGTGAGGTACATCAGATTCTGGAGCCTACAGTTAGCTAAAAGCAGTTAATTTTAATGTGAAATCACTGTTAGTTTTGGAATATAACAGTATTAAATACTGTTTAACATATAATATAATTTAACATGACAAATAGAAGCAACACAGGCTAACCCATTTTTCCAACATTTCAGGAGAGACAAAATTTTTGGAAAAATGGGTTAGCCTGTGTTGCTTCTATTTTCATGTTAAATTCATTGTTGTTCAGGGATGGCCAACAAAATTGACTTCTCCTCATATTATGTCCTCATACGTACATTTCCCTAAAGTAGTTACTATAGAAAAATCGTAGGGTAGGTCTTAATAATGTTAGATTGCGTGGTGGCATGGGCCATTATTGAATGACCTATTATGGCCACCTGGCTAACTGTTTTCTGTTAAAAAGAACTAATCCTCATTCGAGTTTCTCCAAGCCAAATTTCATTATGAAAAAAGTCTTAAATAGGCCAGTCACGACAGTAAAAACAAAATTGCCCTAGGGTCCAAAAAAATTGAAGGAAGCTGAATTTTTGGTATGTTGTTGGGAAGTATTTGAGTAGTATTACATCAAGTATGCAGCCTCGAAAACCATAGGGAAACTTTTTGAGAGCCAACAAACCTCGAAATTTCGGCCTTGTTTCAGTTTTTGCCTCATAACTTGTAGAAGGTGGTTTTCTACGAAAAATCCTTCTTACGCTTCTAATATGCGACGATATTTATCCTTGTTTCCAACATTTCGGTGAATTTTTGGATCATAGTTGTCAATATGAATATCACTCAGTAGATGCTTTTGCTGAGTAACCCCTGTTCCCGGGGAGGTTAGGCAATGATGCCCACCCAGAGGGATATCCTGGTATGCATTCACAGGCCTGGTTTCCACTGCGTGGTTGTATCAAAAACTCGGGAAGCAAGGAAACTCAGCAAACCATTACAACCATCTGGATCGTAGAAAACGTCTTATTCGATCTTCTACTAATTCCACCACCCGAGAAGTATTATTAATGTATTTTGTTTCGGTGCCTGTTAGGAGTTTCAGTTTAAGCAGAGGTCTGTTCGTCACCTCTGAGAAGAAGGACGCAGAAAAACCAGTGGCCGACTCACCGGACAGCACTCCGGGAGGAAGGACACCTGAGAGTTCGCCGAGCCCCGTTGCTCGCCCTGGGTCCAGATCGAGATTCCTCATGACCAGAAGGTAAATATCCTGCGGAAGTCAAAAATATGTAGATTTGCCTGAGAATTACGATCCTGGAGATTGAACACTATTTCACTATACATTTTAGAAACATACCTAACTACAGAGTATAGTTTTTGAGATATTTATTAATTAATTTTTCATTTTTTTAAATCGATTCTAGGGAGGGGAGTCCTATGTCTAGAAAGAGTGGAAGGTAAGAACTTTGAGATCTAGGAAAGGGAGTTACTTCGCTAGGGAGAGATTATTAAACTACAAATTGTATTAAACATGTACCTACCTATAAAACGGTCCAATAAACTTTTAACATGAATGATTTTTAAAAAGGATTTTAGAACAGTTCTAATATACTAATAGAACAGTTATAGTTACTATAAGTACAAAATATGAACGTTTCAATTTGTAACATAAATTACCAATTTTAAGCTTTACATCATCATAGTTGCAAACGTTCTTAACTACCGTCTTTTAAAACAATGATCGAATACCATCTCATGAATGAAAGAGAAAAGAAAAATTAAGAAACAAGTCATATTTTTATTAAGTCATATAATTATTAAGAAACAAGTCATATTTTTACTTGACGTGATAGTTGAGAACATTAAACATAGATTTGGAATTTAAGGGTTTTTTATAGGTAAAAGTTAGACTAAACTTGGTTAACTAGTCTTTGAAGCATATTTTTGTGATTTTTGCGCTTTTAGCGCCCCATTTTCGACATGCTGACGACGCCACGATATCCAGCCCGAAATTTGGAACAAGAAAGTGTCTTAACGTCAAAATTGTGGGTTAGGCTGTGTTGCTTCTTAATCGACTATAATTTTTGAGCTAAATTAACTTTGAAAAATTATTAGTTCACCACTTTCTGGCAGTTTTTCACTTTAACGAATCACCCTCATTTTGGGTGGGGCCGTTTGAAAATTTCGTTTTAGGGTCGATAAACTTACTTTCGAGTGGTTGCTAACGAGATAACCGAAACAAGTCGAAAAAACGAACTGATAGGACTGAACGGATTATAGGTAATTACTGGTGGTTCGATAGAAATGCGGGGTCCCGTATCGTTACTGCTCGTACAACGAACGTGGCGTAGCAAGATAAAGGCTGGAATTTAGCTCACTACGTTATATAATCTTTGAGAGTTTCAGGTAACACGAGAATTGAGCGTAAACTGTCGAGTTTGACGATCCTCACTGATAAGTGTTGTTGTTTTCTTTCTTTACAGTCGAGGAGCTTAATTTGGCAAAACACGTTACGTTCCTCGTTATACTCGCGTCATTTTTCGTTTTATCTATTAAGAAAATAACCACAATTCCTTTAATTTACTTTGACAAATTTTCGGTTCTCTCCTACCGTGGCCACGCCCACCGAGTTGTTTCGCATTGCGTTGTGCTTATCGAGTGTGCCAATCGTGTCATCAATTCATCCGATTGAGATCTCTCATTTCACGGGAAAAAATGGAAACTGCCGATGACTTCAAATTCAAACTGCCAAAGTACACTGGGCGGCGGCATTCGGAGTTTTGGGGCGTATCTAAATCAGCCGTTGAGCTTCAGGAGTCTATGCTCCTTGATCAACGTCGTAGGAAGCTGACAAGGTTTGTAGGGACTTTTGTTTGACAGGTACCAATTTATGTTTATTTCGACTAATTGGCATTGCTGTAGCGGTTGAACAAGGACGAAAGTCCAGGGGGTGCTACAGCCCTCAGTAGTCTAGAGAGAATAGATTACCCCTTTGCAAGCTGTAGCGTGGGGGGGGGGGGGGGAGATAGGAATTATTTTGATTTTTCATGATCCAAAATTGCATTCTCAATATTATTTTGGCCAACAATTATTCAAGGCCTATCCAAAAACCAACGTAAGATTTGTTGAAATATTCAACGTTAACGTTGAATAGGTATTTATCAAATTTTTATAAATACCTATTCAACATTTGATGATAAAACTTGTACATGATGAACACGTTCAAATTTGTTAGGAATTTTGAATCCCAAAAACTAAAACTTGAAAAAGTTCATGTCATGCATCATGGCTATAAGAGCGAATTTTCGAATAAATAACTGGTTTTATGTAACATTTTATTCAAATATGGTCAAATACTCACTGACTAAAGTTTGGGAACGGAATAAGATATCGCAATTCTGACTTCACAGTGTTCAGCATTAAAAAAAAACCTTTAAAATGAGGTGTCAATTTTCAGACTGTATCATTTTTGGAATTGATGGGTGATTCCGAAAATGTGGTCAAACGTTAAAATTGAATGGAGTAAAGTGGTAGAGTTTGAAAGAGAATGAACATAGTTTTTCTTAAAAAAAAAAAAAAAAAAACCTTTAAAAGATCATATCTTGAGAACGGATTGAGATACAAATATGCGGTAAAAATATCCATTTTTTAATGTAGTTTTAGGGAAACGTTTCTTACATCTACGAGCGGATCACTCTGTTTGTGTAGGGTAGCAGCATTTTTTATAATTAATCCAAAAAAAGAAGTTCTCAGTATAAAAAATTATATTAAATATCATTTTTTTATACAAATTTTGTATAATATAATATTATTTATATCATATTATAATATCCAGGCGCTAAGCCCACACTAGACTCCTCCAAGTTCCGCCAATGCTAATTGGTTAGGTGCTTTCTGAGTAGCGTTGAGGTTATACCGTGGGATGTTGAGGTTATATTGTGTTGGATCTTTTGACTTTATGTCTAAGTATGAAATGTTTTTATTGGAAGGTCTGTGGATAACATTGCGGCCTCGTCGTCCGCATCATCGCCCTTATCCATCCGGAGCAATCCTCCGCCAGGTGAGGAAAGTGGGAAGGGCGTCGGAGGAGGCAAGAAGAAAAAAGGCAGACCTTCTTCATTGGTGGTGGTTTCGAGAAGGTACCAAGACAAAGTCGGGCCTGACTCTGGGCTCAATGCCTCGATGGACAGTCTGGCGCGCCAATCCCTCCTGGCCGCGCAGGTGCTCAACATCCTCCCTGCCAGCAAAGCCAGAGAAAGGTTAGCTTTACTCGTACATGTCCTAACATGTTGATTAACTACTGTAGCATTAACACGACTTTGGTTACAATTTTTTTTTTTTTACAAACGTCAGATTGTTATTTGCTACCCACCGATATAGATATACTCGTAAGAAGGGCAGAGGGAGTAGGACAGGTTCGAGGAATTTAGAAGAAATATTTACCTCCTTTCTTTCCATCCCATAAGGACAGGAATGTCACCCTTCCCCAGTCCTAACCAACAGACGTTTATACCACCAATAAATAAATACAATAAATTTAGACAATTCGGAGCATGCCTCTTATTTTGGCAGGAGCACCAAGACATGACCACCATACTCTGCTCGCAGAGACTTTGATGAACACCACGACTTTCAGACCTTCCGTACGCCCTCTCCCTCCTATGACTCATCTCGGTGGTATTACTAATGTAGAATGTAGAGTTGTATCGGTCAATAATCTATGTAGTTCTGTAGTTGTTGATCACTATGTATATCAGACAACATTTATTACCTACTACCCATTTCCACATTCGATTCCATTGTAACTGGTGGAGGCAGATTCTGATCAATAATTTGATGAACAAGTTATTTTGTTTCTCTTTCTATCGTTTTAAAAACCAGTATCCTTTTTTCTAAAGAAATATAATGATGGGTGGGGGTTACTGCAAAGATTGAATTAACCAATGGGCTGTACATAAGCTGCTGTGAATGTGTATAAATAGAATACGTTTAGCACTTCTCATATTTTTCTAACTGTTCTTATCGAAATATTAAAGGTAATGGGTGATGGTTTTCTTTAGGAACTTTCTGTGCGGGCGAGTAGCGGCCAACTCCCTCCTGGGGAAGGTCGAATTAGAGAGGGCCTTACCTCTCAGAGAGGTTAGCATATACGTTGCAACTTGGAATATGAATGGCCAGGTTAGTTTACTTATTCCTACTAATCTTTCCCTGCTTGTATGATGGAACATTTGTTTCTTATTAATCTTGCATGTGCATAACTGGGTTATTAGGACTTTTAAGAGGAATGAAGAGTGATTTCATTCACTGACAGTGATAGTAAAGCATTGTAATCGTGTAGTTGGAACGTTGGAGGGCAGATAGCTCTCCAGAGATTAGCAGAACTACTAATCTCTGCTCTCATGAGTCACCAACGAGAGTTATTCCTGGGTTACTCCTGGATCTTGAGCCCAGCAAAATTTCCTTGATCCAGGATTTTTAATGCGTTGATTTTGGATTCTGGATGATCTTCAACTTCTTGAATTGTCCCCTTCAATACTACGGGTATCTGTCGTTATTTGCTAGTCTTGGCTCTTGGGCAGGTTGTGGATAACAACGAGGTGATCCCAGGGTAACTCAGGGACCGCTCCGAATTGAGAAGTTTGGTGACGGCCAAAACACACCTAGAGCAATCAGCAAACAGAGATGAATTGATACAGTTTTACTTAGGACTAGTAAGTTTGTATGAAGTTGTAAATATTGGTACATATTTACCACTTATGTGATTAGGACCATATTCATTCCATAACCACCTCTTTCATATCATCCGTGACGTTTGCATGGCTTTATTCCTATTATAATATGTGAAAACATATCTTGTTTTTCCTGGTTGGCAGGATTTCATACATGATGATTATTATATTAATTATACCATTGAATATGTAGGCACTTAATCAAAATACTTTGAAAAGAATCACATATTCAAGTTTGGAAGATTTTATTTTAATGAGTCAAGTGATAGAACACCATTCCACCCATTGATTCAATACTGTTGGTACTCAGTAATAATTATTGATAGAGGGTAGGTTGTTTTTAGGTGTTGTAAACAGAGTGTGGTTCAGTATTGTTGCATCCAGTTGCGTAACAAAGTGATATTAAACGTATCAACCAATTGTGGAACTCGCAGAAGTATTTACGGAGCTAAAGGGAAGGAATATCAGATTCAAATAAAAATAACTTTCCTGGCATTGTCGCAACAGAATAAATCGAATCAGCTTTGCGAATCCGGCTTGGCAGGAGAAGCTCGTGTTGATAATGAGTAGAGAGTGGCAATGAATACAAAATGCGACAAGGAATGTTTGAATAAAACCAATGTGTCGAAAAAACGACTTTACTTCACTAAACTTTGCCATAACTCCCTTGATTTGAATTAAATTTCCTGCCTCTTTAATGCCTAACAATTTTTTTAGGTAGAACTGAGGAGTGAAAATGGAGTCTGAGAAGTGAATTTTGATCTGATTAATAATTAATTAAGAATTATTCTTATACCAGAATTGTTAAGGTATGCTTAAAGAAATTAGGCGTGAAAAATTACCACAAAGATGACTCAAAACTCACTAATTCACAAAGGGTACATTTTTCAGGAAAACCCTAAGATTTAACCCGAAAAAATCATGTTTTTCGCATTCAAACCTAATTTCCTACAGGAAAAACAAAGTTGATGAGTTTGTTAGAAAGCTGATCTTTTGGCACATTTTTTTAGCATACCTTCACTGCTATAAGAATTATTAAAAGATTACCAAGCGTTTGAAAACAGGTGATATTGAGATTTAGACAAAATTTACTTTTTAGACTCCATTTTCATCTCTTTCCAACGATTCAATCCTCAAATTTGAATTTCAGTGCAAGTCGAAACCATGAAAAAAATCTCAAAAGTTGAAAAAGTCTGATTTTGAGTGGATTTTAAAATAGTCTAAGAGACACTTTTGATCGGAACTGAAATGTACAACACGTAGGAGAGGTGTCTGACTCCACACGCGTTACACCCTGTATACAATTTGGCGTTCGGAGAAAGTGCTCAAGGCTCTTCTTGTTAACATGTCAAAAAAGGTCCATTTTGACGTATTTATAATAGAAATGAAAGAAAGTAGACATTTAAAGCTGGTGGGGTACTTTTTTAGTGCATGGTCGGGGTTTTCAGGTTGAAAAGGCGATGTTGGAAGGTGAAATAGATACCTAATATTCAACAGCTGCGAATGAATTCAGTTCGTAGAGTTTGATTGGTACTGTACTGACATCGTAGTGATTGTTGCTTTCCCTTGTTAGCCTCCTCCTCAGGGCTTGAACCCTCTTCTCCTTCCCGAGGGTATCACTCACGTACCGGACATCGTGGTTGTTGGAACGCAGGAGAGCTACCCAGACAAGGCCCAGTGGGAGATCACCCTGCAAGAGACTTTAGGGCCTTCACACGTCCTCTTCCAGTCCTCTACGTTTGGAACTCTCCATATGGCCATCTTCATTCGTCGAGATCTCATTTGGTTTGTGTCAGGTAAGGCTTGGAATATCTTAACGACGATATCTGTACTTTGATGACAATGCCTCATACATTACAGGAAACCATTTCATTTTATGTCGTACCTGCTGCAGTGGCGGATGAAGATTCGTACAGCGTGAGGGCAGGCACTGCATTCAGGACTAAAGGTGCGATTGCAGTGGCGTTTTACCTCTTTGGGACCACATTCCTTTTCTTAACCTGCCACCTCACAGCTCACCAGGAGAAGGTCAAAGAACGTCTGGAGGACATCCGGCGTATAGTGAAAGCCCTCGAACTCCCCCATAGGCTCCCATGTCGACATAGAAATAAAGGTCAGCATAGAATCTAATCACTGAATTTTGAGCTTCATTCTAGTAACATTCAGTTCCTAAACTTATTTAATGTAATTTACAGACGTTACAGACAATTTCGACTACGTGTTCTGGAGTGGGGACCTCAATTTCCGACTAACTCGACCCCGTAGTGAAGTTATGGACTGGGTAGCACAAAGAACTTTCCCTTTGAGCGAGCCAGCACAATGCACACCAGGAGATCAACTTACAGACAGCATCCGTGACGGTGAGCGCTTCACTGTACTATTATTTAGCCCTAGGAAATAACAGTTGATTTCAAATAGAATCTAGGTGTTCATTTGAAATAGATTGGACCTTCAAGAAGAGCAATTTTCAACTCACTTAAGTCGAACAACTCAATAAATGTTGATATCGAATCGAGTTGTTTATTTGAAATCGAATGGACCTTCAAGAAGAGCAATTGTCGACTCGAATTCGTCAAAAAAGTTGGTTTCAAATTGAATCAAAGTGTTTATTTGAAATCAAATGGACCTTCAAGAAGAGCAATCGTCGACTCGAATACGTCAAAAAACTCAATAAAAGTTTATTTCAAATCGAATCGAGGTGCTCATTTTAAATCGTTGTAACATTGTAGAATCAATGACAGCCAAATGTTCGTCCTACACCCTCCGTGATACCATCCAAACAGGCGCTTCTAACATCGCTCCACTACTGGGACCCAAGGTATCTGGTCCTCGACGCCTCCCGCTGATTCTTCGACGACCATCTCGACGCTTTCCATAGGCACTTTTCCCGATTGCACAGTAGAACGAGTGACCATGCCAACTAGTCCTGTAGTCAAATAAACTGGGCGTTATAAGCTAGCAAATAAAGCTCTATAACAATACTATATTCGTGTGACAATATCAGAGTCTGTGTTTTTTTTAGGGAGCATCCTTCGGGGATTTGAGGAAGGCCCTTTGACGTTTGCCCCGTCATACAAATACGACCCCGGTACATCAACCTTCGACACCTCGAGCAAACAGAGAACGCCCTCGTACACTGATAGGATTTTATACAAATCGAGAAGATCGACGGAAGCCGCTATCGAATGCTTGGCCTACAGTTCTGTCTCATCGGTTTCAACATCCGACCACAAACCCGTCTGGGGTCTTTACAAGTGTCCTGTGAGACCAGGGATCGATACGTAAGTCACCTCTCAACTTGTTTCTGGTTATTAATTGTTTGGAATGTTTTGAGTAAGTTTGCCTAGGATTCAATAAACCACCTTCTGAGCTCTTATTTCGAATGAATGGGCAGAAATTCTGCGTTATGGAAATATAGACAGTACGTTTTGTTCAATTTTTTACCCCTGATCTATTTGTATTCTTTACTTCTCCTTCTCCCGTTCATGGGGGTTGCCTATTCGATATTCATTTGCAACCCAATTTCTCGTGTTACAGGATACCGCTAAATGCAGGCTCGTTCAATCGCGAAGTCTACCTCGAAGCGATCAAAAAGAGAGCGACCGCCATGGATCAACAAGACTCGTCTGCTGTATGCTCAATACAATAGTATCATGTTTTTTCTTCCATGACATAAAATGAAGATTATACTATAGCCGTTAACCCTATAAAAATATCAGCCGCAAAAATTATGTCGCCTTCGTTCCTCCATTAGCGAATTTTCGAAGAAATTCTGTCGCCTTCGTTTCTTGGTCCAAAATTCTTGAAACTTGAATTTCCAAAAAATTTTCTTACCGAAATCCGTTCCAGACCATCCTGAGCTCACTGCCAAAAGACACCAAAAATCATATTTGTATATATATTTATGTATGTGTCATTCCAGACGATAACTCTCGATAGAATTGAGACAAAACGTTCAAATTTCGACAAAAAATCTGTCCTTTCAAACGAAAGGCTAAATTCGTATATGGGCAGTTTTGGGGAATTTTTAGGGGGAAAATTTACCATAAATTCCCAAAATGACGAAGTTAGAATTGAGACGAAATTTGTTATAAAACCAGTAAAATAAAAACATTTTACATAAAACCAGTTATTTCTTCGAAAATTTGCTCTTATAGCCATGCTGCATGACTGTGGATTTTTTAGTGGTAAATTTGAAACAATATGCGCAACAATAATTATTATTGTGTATGAGGAAAGCTAAATACAATTGGCGCAGTTTTTCTTTTTTTTTTTTAATAGTTTTTCTTTGGGGCAGTTAAGGAGCTGTGTATCTCAATCTATAGCCCTTCAAATATCTCCAGAATAATTAACTAAACTAGCAAATAATGTGGCCAAGTTTGGCATTGATTGTTAAACAAGGCGTCCCATTACTGTAGTTGTCCCTTCCCTCTAATCGATTTCCAATTTGTACGAGATTTTTGATGTGGATTTTTGTCCTGTGTTCAAATTTGAGAGAAGATGAAAGGTGGTCCCAGCATTATTAAAGGTGTGAAATGTAAGAAAAATTGCTTACTTATCACATAAACACGTGATTTTCTCGTTGAATATACAACCTATCAACGAATTCCTAAAAACCATTAAACTCTTTTCAATCCACATTTCAAAGTAAATACGAGTAATCTCGTAAATTCTCGTTATCTTGAAATTTTCTAGTCGTACGAAAATCCCCTTGTGTACTGTACTAGTCATCGTCTCTGGTCATTACAAAGAGTACCTATTATAGGTACCTATATATTATACATACATTATATGAAGGTACGTAACAAACTGGAAATGTAGACTCACATGATGTACTCTTGATGTTGTGAAACTAGTCGGTTATGTCTAGCTGTGGACCTTCTCTAAAATAAAATAAAATTGGAACACTTACCAAAACTATTATATGTCAAAGTTCAGAGGTTTTGAATGGAATCTTTCTCGCTGAAGCTCCTCCAATACTATTTTACTGCAAGTATTATTTGATCTCTGTAAAAAAAAAAAATGAAATGGTAAAGTTAAGTAGCTATCAAGTTTAAATCAACTCCTCAAATAATACCTAATTGTGGAAAGGTTTAGGGTATCGTGCCTAATTGAAGCTACTCAAATCAGATATTCAAGTTTTTACACTTTTTTGAATTTAGGGATTGGAACATCCCATCTGTAGGTGATTGTGATTAGGTAGTCATTGTGCCTCGATGTAATATGTAATATGATCTCTGAATTTCATTGAACGACTTTAAGTCGCCTTTTTGGAAAACGTTTGTGTGTGATATTAACGTAATGTAGCAATCATTTTATACAATATCTTAACTAAAAGCAATGGCTATTTCATACGTATAACAATATTTCCAAAGGACTAAGCGTAATTTATTACGACTGATAACAAAAAATGTTGTCAAATCGTTGAAAGAAACAGTTGTTGAACGTGGATTTTCTTCGAATACCTACGAAATGTAACTGTACGGGTAGTTGACGCAAATCAAACAAAACATGAAGATCACCCGGTTATAAAAACAGTATGATACTTAATGTATAGCTCTCACAGTCAGGAAACATGTTCTTTCAGTAGTTGGCCAATAAAATTCCGTGGTTTCCTGCCATGGAAATGAATTTCATTAGTTGAACTTTCAGGAGTAACCGGGAATGGCTCGGTTTTGGTTGGCAGCCAACATGTCGAATTTATTGGAGATGTTTGATCATGGTATTTGTTCTGGACCACTCAAATTCCGTAGTTTTTTAGCAGTGGTCTTGGTTTTATTAGTCAACCGCTAGAATTGCTTCATTTTCGGCGGCTTTGGATGGATTCAACCATCACAGCTTGTTTTATTGAATATTTTAAGGAATATTTTGTCACTACCACCAGTAAAACAACTCCTGGTACAGTTACTGTAAATTATCAATTTTTATAATGCTGGTTGTTTAATTATACTAGCAGTTTTTAGAAACATCCTAAGAATTCAGTTGTTTGTTTTAAATCAAAGATTTGATACAGAAAATGATAATATTTTCTTATATTACGGTATTTTTTTACTTAACGTCGAAATTCCGAGTTGTACACCTCGATACTTTTTGTCTAGTTGTCGGTATTTTTCTCATGTTTCATGGAGTTAGAAGGTACGTTGACGCTGGGGCCAGACGTGATTTGACTACCGGAGTCGGGTCAGCACATCAAGCAAGCAGGAGAAACGGCGGAGGCAGTGACAGCCAAATTTAACCGACTAATGACACGCATTGGTGGCCCTGGACCCAAGAAAAGCTCAAGATGCTCATGAGAACAGCTGAAGCAATCATGTTGTATGGAGTGGAGGTGTGGGCTGGGGCCCTCCAAGTTAATAAATACCTATCGAGACCACCTGCGGTCGGTTCCGAGGAGGGGAGCCTTGCGATTAGCATGTGCTTATCGTAAGGTCTCCTTCCCTGCTGTTGGGGTCATTGCTGCCACTATTCCCATCGTCCTCCTGGAGAGTCAAACCACTGCAACATTGGCAGAATTCGTGGGAATCTGTTGTCAATGGGATCTGGACCTACGTGCTTATTCCACAGGTGACTCGACAGGAGGCACGGGGATGTGGACTTCCTGTCGGGCCATGGATACTTCCTGTCCTACCTACACCAAAGAACGGTAGCAGGCACCGGGAACTGATGGTACTGCAATGCACCAAGCGACGATGCTGAGCACAAGTTTTTCCACTGCGCCAGATGGACAAGAGAAATAGATATCCTGGAAAAAGAGGATGGCGAAATCACACCTGCTAACGTGATCAGGAAGATGATCTCCAACCAGCGAACTTGGGAGAGGATTGTGTCCTTCTTAGTTCAAATCCTCAAGACAAAAACGCTTCCTCAGCGGGTGCCATCGCCCAGTGATCGACCCCACTCCGCAGTAATGCCGAATAAGTGATTCCGGGGTGGATTAAGTCAAGAGGATAGGGGTTAGTGGGTTTTTAGTGAGTGAAACCTCACAGGGCTGCCGAGTGCGGTCCCTCCAAAGTTTATCTCAAACTTTTCGCACTGTTACCATCTGGAGAAAAAAAAAACGGAGTCCCAAGAGAGACGGGAAGACTTGAATCACAGGACACAACTCCGTTTAGAATCCATTCGGGATTTTCATCTCCCTATCACGACCACAATATTAGGAACCTCCGGTGAATTTGAGGCGGTAAATCCTTTCTCCAGAGACTTGTCAAGTCCGGTCTGGCCCTCAGTGTCGCCTTCATAACTCCAGATAATGCGAAAATTCGAACAGTCTGTTTTGGTTATTGTTTTTGATTTTTTCGTTCACAACCGGGATAGTTTGTTAGTAACATGTCACTGTGTCCTTATTTCATTTTGTGTAAATTGTATACTAGTTGTATTAAATAACCGCTGTGACTGGTGAACTTGTGATTCCTTATCAAGTAGTTAATTAGAAAGCAATAACAGCCTTTATACAGTTGATGTAAATAGCGTAATTCGTGCCACTAACACGCTAAAGGTACAGTACATATGGTACGCTATATCTTACCTACACCATCTACCAGTCCACCTACAGTTGAAGTCCCAAAATAAAAACTCCCTGCAAATATTATACCTACTATTGTCTCAATCTCTTCATCAAACACAGATTTCATGTTTTGATAGCCAGCAAAACCAGTTCTAGGGGTTCGTTGTTCCCCACGATTACTTCCCTCGAACCCTCAAAATGTGCACTTTATACCTCCATTTACCATGTATTTCATAAACCTTCACAGAAGTTAGTGGTCACGACTTCAATATTCCCATTATTTCAAACTGCCATTTAATATTTAATAACTGTCAACTGGCTGGTAAATGTTTGTAGATTTATTTATATTTACGCGACAACTAAATAAATTAATACGTTATAATTAGTAGAATTGCTATTACGTCTCTGTAATCTACTCGTTAATTTTATGCGTTTATCGCCTTTTCTGATTTTCAATATCGTCGCTTAAGAAGCAACACAAGCAACCTAACCCACAATGTAGACACAATTAAGTTAAGACACTTTCTTAATTAACATTTCACGCCGGATACCGTGACGTAGTCAAAATGGTGAAAATCAGCCGCTAAAAGCGCGAAAATCACCAAAATGTCAACACCGACTAATTTTTTTTTCCTAGTCAGTGGGGCAGCACAATTTTTTAATCTATCCTGTTATGTAAAAATGTGAGAATGCAGCGTTCTTAAGAACATAACTTTCAGCGAATTTTCGCAGGACAGGAAGCTATTGTTCAAAGTCCAAAATTGTTAAAACTCGAATTTCAGAAACATTTCACGCCAAAATCCGTACCGCGCCAGACCATCCTGAATTCACTGCCAAAAGACACCAAAAATCACATGTATATATTTATGTACTATGTGTCATTCCAGACGATATCTCTCGATAGAATTGAGATTAAAAGTTCATATTTAGACAAAAAATCCGTCGGCTAAGTCCGTAGATGGGCAGAATTGGGCCACTCTAAAGGGGGGGGGGGGGGGGGGTTGATTCCTTTTAAATCATTGGAGGTTACTTCTGGAGAGCTTACAGTGAGATAAAGCAGGAATTTTAGTGTGAAATTGGTGTTAGTTTTAGAATAAAACAGTTTTTTATTTCTTCTGAAAAGTTCGGGAAAAATCGGTTACTTAGGCTGTGTTGCTTCTGAGACGTTAAATATTGAAAATTTTGTGTCAATGGTTGCCACCTACTACTCATCTAACCCTATTGCATAGCAGGAATGTTGGCAAGATTTTCAATCACATTTATGAATATTTTGACTTGTTTCACTAGAAGTAATTCTGTTTGGACATTTCATTATTGAATATTAATGGTATTTTACAGATCTATTCAGTCAATAGGTATAATCCTCTCTTGAAATATATTTTCATAATTAATTTAGATGTTTCAATTCACGTATTCTATCTAGAAAAATTTATAGAGCTTTGAAATTCAGGTTGTAACTACAGGCTGTCAGGGAATGTTATGGAAAATTTCTTAGTGGTTATCAATGCTACGGCTTTATTTATTGTGTTATTTTAATTTACAAATTGAAAATCAAACGTTTTGGTTGGCATATTAGAGGTTGAACGGCAGTTTTAAGAAAAAAAAGAGTATTTGAAAAAATCGTCTATTTCCACTAAAATATGAGTACTTACACTGTTAGAGCGGTTTTGGTGACATAATGAAGGTGCATTACAGAGAGGTGATCTTATATAGGGACCACAAAAGTGAAAGGTCGAATAGGATTGGTTGCCACTAAGTGAAAGGAAACATCTTCTGATTGGCTGTTTGAAGTGAAGGGGGGGAAGACAAGCTACTATAGAAAATTATAAAAATGGACTCAATAATGGAGAATAACTTGAAGGAATACATCATTCAAAGATTTACCTAACCTATCACAATTATACCATATTATACAAGCTAAAATTGTTTGAAAAGCATCCTGCAGTGTAATAGCTTTTAAGATTTGTGTTGAATCTTTAAAAGCTATAACACTGAACGAGGCTTTTTAAACAATTTTAGCTTGTATAATATGGTAAACGGTTTTCTCGCCATGGCGCCAAGGGGAGATTTCAAAACGGATACCGGTGCTTGTGGAGTGGTTAGGACACCTCTTATGGCGGGGCGGGGGCGGGGGGCTTGATATCATAACTTATTCCGGCTGCTGTAGAATGATATTTGCGAGGCGTGGTAATTTTTACACGGAGTGTTTGTTGGGGGGGATAAGTTCACCTCTCTGTAATGCACTTTCAGTATTGTTTTGTTACTGACGATGGTATAAATCACCGAAACCCGTCTAACAGTGTACTCAGGTTGCAGTGAAAATACGGGGTTTGGTCAGATCCTCTTGTTTTTCATGCCATGGGTTTCCACCATTTCGTCGCGAGTGTTATGCAGTCATAGGATAGTTAGGCCTTGGGATACCCCCTGACGATTACCACTGTTTATACTTGCTAAAAGAATTAATTCTATTCTCATTAATGAATAGACAAATCGTTGATGTGATGCGAGTGTTCGAATTTTATTGGTTTTCACTTTCTCTTCTGTTTTGCTTCCTCACTTTTTATTTCGTATCCTTACCAGGAATGTGGGATTTGACCAAATAGGTGCCTCGCCTATATAAATACTGTGATGCCCCTGTGTAATCCTAGTGCTAGGTAACTAAACATTTTTTCTTACCCCTCTACATTGTGTTGTTTACGAAAAGTAGTTTAAATCAACTACTTGAAGATAATATGTGGCTATTATCCGTGAGAATGTTTTGTAAAGCTGTTAGAAAACCTAGTTAACTGTAGTCAATGATGGTGCTATTGTACGACTCTACTCGTCGTCTTGATGGTTTTCCTGTACGTCAGTGTGTTATTCAACAAAGTTCCATTAAAAAAAAGTGGTACATGTGATTATGAATACTATCAAGTATTTTGAATAAGTAAGGGTCTTAGGGAACACATGCCAACGTCTTTAATTCACAGTTATTGTTTTCTATTCATTTAAATTCAAACCATAACTTAAGGGGTGGATGGGAATCTTGATTTATTCGAATTTTTCTACGTTCTGTTAATTAGGACCTCCCAACACTCAATTTCTCCACTTATGCTGATTTTGGGAATTCGAAAAATATTGTACAGGTATGAGTTGGGGTTTTGTTGCTATTTCAATCTAATATGTCTGTATGAAAAAAAAAGAAAAGAAAAACCTCAACAATGCGAAGGAAAAGACTTATTTTGACGTGTAATATCACGTAATACTCTCCCAAACTTGTTCGTGCCTCCCAAATATGACGTGGTCTGGCTGCTTGTATCGTTTGCTCTTATTTTGTAACTTAGCTCAACTTGTACCCAGTAATTTCAAATGATACCATCTATATATTTCCTTCCACACACTGAGCATACGCCTAATCTTTCTAAGTGGAGAGTTGGTCTAAATAGTCACGAAATTATTCACAATATATTCGAATTGTGTATTGTCAATCTCAAGGTTGACTTCAACAAGTGCGTTTTGTAATACTCAGCTTCGAGTATCGTTTCAGATTGAATTTATCAGTAGGTAACTTTCTTCTATTACTTCCTTCGAAGAATGAATGTTCTTTTTGTTAGAATTTGCTTTCCTTTTAAAAGAAAATACAAACATAATGTTGAGTATTGAATGATTTACACGGGTCCTTCTCCTTGATACCACTCGCAACAATTTGTTCATTAAAATTTTTTTGTTATGGATTATATGAAAATTAGCAAATTAGCACCACAAGAAGTCCACTGGGTAAACCCGTAATATTACAAGTCTTGGAACCCAGTTATCACCAAAATAAGTTACTGTGCACCAAGTTCAGCCTTTCAGTGATAGTTTAGTTATTTTCAATAATTTATATGATCGTCAAAGGAGAAAACATCCCAACACGCCTTTTCCTTAAAAAATGTTTCAAATTTTCTTCAAATGCCGAAATGAGTAGTGAGAGAGGAAGCTGTTTGGTTCTGTCAAATATAGTTTTTTTTAAAGTGTTACAAATCGAATAATTTATTCATTTTCAGTAGGTACTTGGGAAATATTGGATTAGTGTACATAAAAAACGGCTTCTTTCGGTTGTCCACCTCTAATGTTTATGAATTCCGCAAGTTCTCAGACATGTGCTCCTAGTATTTTATATTTATGTTTATACTTGTGACAGGTATACTTTTCGTTTTGACAAACCAAAAAAAAAGTTTAAATTTTTAATGTGACTTGCATGGGTACAGTAAAAGTTAGTTGGCTCGAAGAAATGACAGTTTTCAGAACATCCTATTGCTCTAACTCACCTCAATACGGAAGGTACGTGAATCTTCCAAATGGTGAATTAAAATAAATCTTGGGATGTTACAGGGTTATTTGTGAGGGAAGTTACCTGTTAGGTAGGGGTGTTACGATAGTCGATAGTACTATCGATAGTAGCCTCCGATCGATAGTTTTTGTATTTTGAACTAAGAAGAATGTGTAGAGGAATTGTGAATATCGCAATTCTGACTTCACCGTCGTGTTCAGCGTTGAAAAATCTATAAACTGAGGTGTAACTCGGCATAAAAAGGAAACAAAATTTGTTATAAAGCAAGTAAAATTGAGACATTCTACATAAGACCAGTTATTTCTTCGACAATTCGCACTTGAAGCCATGCTGCATGACTGGATTTTTGTATCATTCTACAAAACATACCAGAGCCAAACTCGGGGGAAATGAACGATTCTAGTAAAGTTATTTCACGCACATCTGTTTCCATTTGGGAATTCTTTTCCGATACTGGAAAAAGTAATCAACACCAGTAGTAATTGAAGACCTAAGTGGACCACCTTCACCTACTGACTCAGCTGTTCAATACGAGTTTGACTGGATGTTAGATTCGGCGGTTTGGTAGTGATGGAACCATAAAAATGCAAGTCTTGTGTGCATAGATCTTAATATTATGGATTCAAGAGGAAAACGACTATTAAACTTAGCTTTAAGAGCTAAAGATGACAAACAGGATGTTCAGATATAAACAAAGAGAATGACTTATTATTGTATTTGTTCAGGGCGCGGCCAGCGGCATATGACCCAACTACGTGTGTGTGTGTTCTTCCATAATTCTCATGTATGGATACTTTCAGTTATAAAGTTAGTTGCACGTTGTCGTTCGGTTTGTAAATAAAAAGCGATTATTTCACTGCTCGTAAATTAGAGTCTTTCTTTATCGAACCCGTGATAAAACATGGTGGCAGCGTCGACGGACTAATTAGAGTGTTTTCGCGAGTTTTGCATAACGTACGCGAGTGTAGTGATTGACGAAAACATCGCCGTTGATTGTCGTGATTGTCGCTGAAGGTTAGGATGTCACAACCGCAGCCTTCGCTATCAAGTCCGGATGGGACGTCAAACTTCAATCTTCCTTTACAGGCCCCGGAATCGTTCACTTTTAATCCGATTGACTGGCCGTCTTGGAAAAATCGGTTTATGAGATACCGAAGGGGAAGTGGACTGGATAAGGCTTCCAACGATCGTCAGATTGATGTTCTGATCTATCAGATGGGACATCGAGCCGAAGAGGTATTTGCTTCTTTCAACCCGGAGCCGAATTTGTTTGAAGCTGTGATAGACGAATTCGACAAGCATTTTATTCCAAAGCGTAATATCATTTATGAACGCGCCAAGTTTCTGCGAGCCCGCCAAGGTAGTGATACTGCAGAAAAATTTATCACGGACCTGCATTGCCTCGCCAGTACATGTGAGTGGGGTACTTTACAAGATGATCTGATCCTCCTTGTTTTGATCATCGGGATGAGGGATACAACGGTAAGTGATCGTTTACAGCTGGACCCTCAGTTGAATTTAGAAAAAGCTAAAGTTGCCCTACGTCAGCATGAGGAACTCCTTAGACAAAAAGAAGATCTTAGAGAACCTAGTTCTGTAAATATGGTTGGAGGTGATAAATACAAGAATAAGCCTGGAAAAAGCCGTTATTCATCAAAATCTGAAAGGAGACCTGAAAATAAGAAACCTGTAGGGCAGGGGAGTAAGAAATGTGCAAAGTGTGGTCATGATTATCATGAGCTTTCACAGTGCCCAGCGAGAAATGCAAAATGTGGTACATGTAGAGAATTGGGCCACTATTCTCGCAGATGTCCTAGTACCCGTAGGAATGTTCGTCAGGTACACCAATACTCCTCTGGCTCTGACTCCTATAGTGATGATGGTGATCATAAGAGTGACTATTTTGTGGGTTGTGTTGGGCGAGACTATTCTGAAGGGGCTTGGTCCGAAACGTTGGAAGTAAAAATGGGTAATACCGTTAAAAAGGTTTTATTTAAATTAGATACTGCTGCTGATGTGACAATGCTACCATCTCACAAATTCCCCAATCTCTCTCTGGTGAAAAGTAAGAATTCTATTTTTAGTGCAAAGAAGCATGAAAGACTGAATATAACGGGAACCGCTGAGCTCAAATTGAGGTACAGAAAGTATGAAATCACAGAAAAGGTTTATGTTTCTGATGATATTGATGTAGCCCTGCTAAGTCGAAAAGCCTGTTTGGGACTGAATCTGGTTAAGCGTATATATGTCGTAAACCAAAAGACTGACTGGTATAAGGAATTTCCTATGTTGTTCAAAGGTTTAGGAAATGTGAAGGGTGACTACACAATTGAGCTGAAAGAGGCGGCACGACCCTATGCAATTGCCGCACCTCGAGCTGTACCACTTCCACTGCGCAATAAGGTTGAAGAGGAGCTCAGAGACATGGTAAAAAGGGGAGTTATTGAACCAGTGGATCATGCAACAGATTGGTGTGCACCAATGGTTGTTGTAAACAAGAAAGATGGCGGAATACGCATATGTGTTGACCTGTCTAGGTTGAATCAGAGTGTGAAACGGCAGTATCACCCTATACCTAGAGTAGAACTCTCTCTGGCCGAGCTTGGTAGCGCTCGTGTTTATTCAAAACTTGATGCTAATTCAGGGTTTTGGCAATTAAATTTGTCTAGCGAATGCCAGGATCTGACTACTTTCATCACACCTTGTGGGAGATTTCGTTTCAAGAAATTGCCATTTGGAATCTGTTCTGCAAGTGAACATTTCCAAAAGCGTCTCTCGTCAATTCTAGCTGCTTGCAAGAACTGCTGTATCCATATCGATGATATTTTGGTCTGGGGTAAGGATGAGGCAGAGCATGATGTTTGTGTGAGAGCTGTTTTGGAGAAGCTGAAAGAGGCTGGCATGACGCTGAACAGACAGAAAACTGAATTTAACAAAACTTCTGTTCAGTTTTTGGGATTTTCACTATCCACTGATGGTGTTAGACCTGATAAGAGCAAGGTGGAGGGAATTGTTAACATGCGGGCACCAACAAATGTCTCAGAAGTCCAACGGCTGATGGGAATGATTAACTTCCTTTCAAGATTTATTCCGGACAAGTCAGACATCATGGAACCCATCTCCAGCCTGTTGTCATCAAAAAATGACTTTATCTGGGGGCAGCCACAGGAAGATGCATTCAAGAAGATAAAAGAGAAGCTAACATCTGCACCCTGTTTGAAGCTTTATGATGTTACTAAACCGACAATGATATCCTGTGACGCATCATCTTTGGGCCTTGGTGCCGTGCTTCTGCAAGGCGAGGGAAGCGAAAAGCACCCTGTTGCTTATATCTCACGCACCCTTACATCCGCTGAAAAAGGATACGCCAATATAGAGCGCGAAGCATTAGCCCTGACTTGGGCAAGTGAGCGGCTCAGGAATTTCCTGATTGGGAAACACTTCGTCATAGAAACCGACCATAAGCCATTGGTCTCCATATTTAAGACCAAACATCTGGATGACCTTACTCCACGTTTGCAACGATTCAGGCTACGAATGATGCGCTACGACTTTGACATATTCTACACTCCAGGGAAAAACCTCCTGACAGCTGATGCATTGTCAAGGCAACCTGCTCCGCACCACAGAGAAGACATGGAACTAGGAGAAGAAGTTGATGCATACATCCATGACATTAGCCTCGTTGAGATTAATACCACAGATGAGAACATTGTTAAGATCATCCAATCCCAGTCTCAGGACCCAGTGTGCTGTCAATTGAAGGAATTACTGCGCAAGGAGTGGCCCAGCAAGACTGAACTACCTCTAGAACTCCAGGATTATTTCTCAGTCCGAGATGAGTTGTGCCTAATTGAGGGAATCCTCATGAGGGGTAGAAGGATGATTATCCCAGTTGATTTGCGCAATATCATGCTGAACAAGCTACATGAGGGGCATATGGGAATAACTAAAACAAGACGTCGTGCTCAGTGCACTATGTGGTGGCCAAACATATCAAGCGATATCGAAAAGAAAATTAAAGGATGTCCAATGTGTGTTCAGCACTCATCCAATCAACATGAGCCTCTGTTGCCTTCAACTTTACCTGATTTCCCCTGGCAAGTGATATCAATGGATTTGTTCAAATTCGATGAACATTGGTATTTAGTTGTTGTGGACCATTTTTCAAGATATCTAGAACTGGCTAGACTTCAGAGGATGAGATCAGTTGACATAATCAAGATCTGCAAGGACTTGTTCTCCCGCCATGGCATACCTGTAAAGGTCTGCACAGACAGTGGCTCCCAGTTCCAGCCAATCCAATCGTCCGAGTTTCAACGTTTTGCTCGTGAATGGGGTTTCACTACAACAACAAGTAGCCCACACTTTCATCAGGCTAATGGAGCCGCTGAAGCTGCAGTGAAGACGGCAAAATCTCTTTTGAAAAAGAACAAGGACAACTTGGAAAAAGCTCTTCTGGCCTACAGAAACACCTCTTTGGAAACTGGATTTAGTCCTGCTGAGCTCCTATATGGTCGCAAGCTCCGTGACTCTCTACCATTCACTCGTGACACCAGACCCAACTTGGAGAACCTTAAAAAGGTTGAGGGGGAGTATAGGGCAAAATACAAGAGGAACTATGATCGGCGTCATCGATGTCATGAGTTGCAACCACTTCAAATTGGCGAGTATGTGTGGATTTGCGACCTCAAGAGACATGGCCAGATAGTTGCAGTGCTGAGTGAGCCAAGATCTTACCTGGTAAGAACTGAAAGGCAGACTGTGAGAAGAAACCGATTTCATCTCATCCCAGCACCATACCTCGATGAACTTCCTCAGGCAACAGACAGAGCAACACCAGCGCCTCAAGAGGAACATCAGGAAGAGGCTATTCAGCCTACTGCACCCTCTCAAGTAGATCAGACGTCAAGAGGATCAATACCGCCTACGCCATCCCCCAAGAAGCCAGCTACCAATATTCCTACTATGGACCAGGTCAAACCAAGACATTCTGATGGCCCTGGATCTTCTATTGGGCGCACTCCCGAGCCACTACCTGGGACTAGCACTCGCTCTGGTAGACCAGTCATCCGACCTGCCCGTTATCGCCAGAATTGATTAAGATTGAAATCTTGAGGGGAGGTGTTCAGGGCGCGGCCAGCGGCATATGACCCAACTACGTGTGTGTGTGTTCTTCCATAATTCTCATGTATGGATACTTTCAGTTATAAAGTTAGTTGCACGTTGTCGTTCGGTTTGTAAATAAAAATCGATTATTTCACTGCTCGTAAATTAGAGTCTTTCTTTATCGAACCCGTGATAAAACAGTATTAATGTAATTGTAATGACACAGAAATCATAAAGGACTCAATATTACAGTTCTGTGGGAACGAAAGTTACGGATAGTCGTTCAGGATGCGTTCGTACCACCACTTGTGCTGTTCTGGAATGAAGGTTTGCTGGTCTCGAAGATTCTCAACTTTGGGTTGTTTCAGAACTCCTGTACTGCCTGATAATCTTGGTATGGAAATAATTCCATCAAGAGCTGGCGTTCCATTTAATTTATGAAAAATATTGACTTTCTGGAAGGGAGTGTATTATGCATTACACAATGCAATATACATTATTACAATAATTACATTATTACAATTACATAAATTTCTGTAATACTGATTATTGAGTAATATTTCATGTAACATACCCGCTTCATCCTTTCAGATAAAGGATAGTTACGCAAACTAAAATTAATGGAAGAAGGAGGCATGAACAGTTTTAATTTATTTTTACAAAAAATACTAAACACAAATTATCAACATTTTATGTAAATGAATGCTTATGGCAATATAAATACAGCCAAATAACAAGATCATTATTTTAATGATAAAAGTAGACAAATAAAAACGTTAACAGCCCATATCTCAAAAGGTAGGCTTTGTAACATACCCCCTTCATCCACTTAGGTCTTCAATTAGGCATCGAAAGGCAAGATTCAATTCCAAAAGTACCAGGTATCGAAATGGGGTACTTACCCGATACTTTACCCACATCGATAAGAATCGCACATCTCTACCGTTAGTAAGATTACGTATCATCTTCATCTAAAATGAATGTAAAAACAAATTTGATTTGAGTTCTGCTCAGATTTCATTCTAATCGACGACCCAGATGAGTGATTTTCAAATTGAACGAGTCAAAATGATTGGCGGGATAGTGAAGATACCTACGTCCACTTAGTTCTCCGTTGTGCCGTTGTAGCGCTGCATCATTGACACGGGTACCAACAATCGCACCGGTCGATGAAAAATTGACGTTCCTTCTACCTCTACCATTTCGACACTTTTGTGTCACTGCAATGAAAATTTTTGACTGAACGTTTGAACTCTCCCAAACGGATGACGATCGAAGATGTTTGAACTTCAATATCTTGGATGACATCGATCAAGTCATCATATGCGTACTTGGAAGTTCGTGACTGCACTGTAATTTTTTTGACAGACAACTGCATTTGCTACGTTTTAGTTTAAAATCGCAGTAGTTGAAAAAATTAGTTTCCAGTAGCTGAATCACGCTTTTGGCAATTTTACACCTAAAAACGTAGTTATCACTTCACAACCTTTCGTCATTTCACCCCCGTAGCGTTGGTTTCGTCAGCACAACCCCCAGGTCATCTGCGCAAAGCCGTCTGCGCAACTTCGTCCAAAACATTCTCGAGACGGCCATTTTGTTTATTTTCGTGGGTTCGAAACTGGGCAGTATAGACTTTTGCGTAATTTTTTCATGGTCCCGCAGCTATTCGTTTTTTAAATCATTCTCAACTTAAGTGACATATATGGTGGCGTTGTTTCCCCCGGTGACAGGGGGTGTGGAAATCAGCAGACATTGGGCGCATTGCAAGTAAACCCATTGTTCCCGTCAGACTGAATTTGTCGGGCAAAAATCACTTGGAACGTGCACCTTTGAAGTATAAGTCCCAGTCGGTTCCGAGCGAAAACATGAATCATATTATCAAGCGTGAAATTAAGGACGAGGTTGAAGACATGGAGACTCAAGAAGGTACGTTTTCTCCTTATAAACCGCTTCGACTGTTTCATAGAGTTGAATCCTTGGGAAATCCTTCCGGAAACACGGGCCGCCGATTGCCATTTTCGATGGCGGCTGGCTGGCACCCCCTACACGTTGCTAACAATCGCTTCTTTCACATTTCCTCCCGGACTTGCTTTTATCGATTTCAGTTTTTCCTCGTCCAGACACATAACATGTGACTTAGTATCCGAGCTTAGCCTTTTATTCAATTACACCTTGGAAAATGTGTCCGAGAAACGGGTTTCAAATGGGATGATACGGCATTATCCCCGAGAGTTTTTTTTTGTGGTGAGTAGGGTCGCCTTTCTACGCAGACAGCAATCCGTCATAAGTTTTTCCGACATCGCACAATTTTCCTCTTTTTCCATCGTCAATTCCCCTAATAATAATTCAGTTATAACGAGTTTTTCATTCAATATTCGTCATAATCTCAAACACTCCCGGTTTTCAAAAGTTGTTAAATCCTGCCGTCCTAGGTTCGTCCATTCATGAACTCTATGCAACTGCAGTCGAGATTCCACACGCCAGAAGTTATTTTTCTTCTCTTTAAACACACACATTTCATCACTGCGAGGTAGATAGAATGTACAATCCATTTTGATCGTAGATTTTTCTATACTCCTCCATATTCCGTGTTTGTAAGTAAGCCTACCCTGATCTAGAATCACATTTTCATCGATTTAGTTCTAGTTCCTGCTTGGTTGGAACGTCAAAGATTTCATTTTCGCACTCCTATCGATCGCTTTACATTACTCTGCATATTGAATGAGAAAAATGCATTTTTTCCCTCGTATCTCAAATATTATCATAACCCACTATGCTTCATCGATACTGCTGTTCATTCCAAATGAGATTATCATACGCTCTGATTAGGCTGCAACACTTTGATTTCATTCTCATTGCTGGTGATATTTTCCCTGAGCTCCTTTCACGGTCGGTATTATTCGTGGTGCATGCATGACCTATTTATAGTTGTGTTTGCCTATCAAAATAGTTTTCAGTTCCTTTTAGAATTGCCTTGGTGTCCCCCTTTTCGCTCGTTTCCGGCTTTGGCGTTATTTTCTTTTCAAAAAACTCAGGTCTCACAACCACGACATTTCTTCTCTTTGTTTTGATCCAGTGTCATCAAAGTGTAATATTCTATGACAACACATGACAACACTTCTGGCGTAGAGGTGGCTAATCACAAGATTTATCACCTTATCTGTTATGTATATTAGACTGTTAAAGAGTGGTATCTGAGGATAGTTGAATGAATGAGTTGAATGTTGTTGAATGACGAATTTCTCTGGGCCTGAAAACGTACTTTTCGGTTTCAAGTCATTTATATAGGAAGATATTGAAAGGTTGTTTACCGAGTTGCTGTGGCAATCTAACAAAAAAGAAGGTGCGAATAATTACACCGTTGGTATCGAGTTGGAAGTTGGGACCTTGACAAATCGTGGGATCGTTTGTTTGTTTCACCCTCAGCGTTAATACAATTACAGTAAAACATCCTCCTCCTCGTTCTGGGAATGCTTTTTGACCAAAAATATGAAGTAAGCGTACATTGAAAACGAATTCACACTTGCGCCAAGTATGATGGAATGGGGTGTCAATAAGGTGGGTGGAACTTGCAGCAATACTACAATCAATCAAAACCGTTTCTTTAAACTCTTATCTCCCTGAGGGAGGAGACACCTGTTTCGGATCGAAAACTGACGCTACATTTACCATGATGTACTTATTGATCTGGACAAATCTCAGCTGTCCCAGCTTGAAATTGTATTTTTCTCGAGTACAACTCGTACCTGACCTCCAAATAGAACCTACAGACTCTTGAAGAAACCACAGTATTATCTTTTCATTGTACTAAAAAAGCTGTCTGCCCTCAGTGGCAGGAAGGCTACAGGAATTTCAGGGAAATTCTTTGTTTCTTTCATTTCAACTAGTTTTGTCCACTTAAGAGACGGCTATAAACGTTAAATTATTGAAAAATGCTATGGGGGATCGTTTGGAATGCAATCAAGACCTCAATTAATTCGTATAAAATAAAATCAAGTGCTCTTGATCTCAGACTTTTTCACTTTGTTAGTATTTCAGAATTCGCTATTGTGTTTTATCTACTCTTCATGGAATATTTAAAATGAATTTGTACCTTCTCAGATAAGGATAGTATAAAGTAAAGGTAAAGAAATGAAGAAGGTAAATTTCAGCTTTGTGGTACGAATACAATGTAGAGTACGATCTTCTTGAATCCGTTGTTCCATTCGATACTTACAAATCTGTGGAAGTTACTGTAGATTTTAACGCCTGGTACTAACTATATCCCCATTGGTATCAAATATTTGGAAAATTTGTTTCTGACAGTTTTCAAGCAAATATGTTGATACATGGAATTTCGAATTGTTGCATACACGAATAAATCTAACAGTAAATTTTAATACTTCCTATGTTGAAATGACGATGTTTACAACAAGATAGAAATGGCCTAGAAACTATTCTTGAACGTTATCAATTGGTCACAGCTGACGACATTTTGAATTGCTTATTTTGAACGTTTGTTGCAATTTTTTTTGGGCCTCAGAGCGTAGAAAAGGAGGACATCAACAATTCTGAAATGAACATTACCATATCTTAACATCTTGCAAGCTCTCATTTGTCCTCCTCGCAGTATACAGATTTCATACGAGTAGAAGCTTCATTCGCACGATACTGTTTTAATCAAGTTGATTGTTGATCGTTCGAACTAAAATTTGACTCCGAAAAATCACATTAGTGCAGTTTTCTTCAGTGTCTAATAATTAGCAATTATTGCTTTCACGCCGTAGGTATACTTGTCGCATGAAATCATGCCAATCTTTGCTTGCTCTCCCCCCACTGAGGCCACAACTGCCATCCTGATCCGGTTGAACGTATTCTCTCAAAAGTTGTGATTTTACTCAAATATCGTAATATTTAAATGAATATTGTCATATTTTCACGAATACGTGGTATATGGTAAGTTGGCCTGTATCACTTGTACGCTACTAACCATCAATAAACATGGAAACCTTCAGCTGTGTAGGAGTACAGGATGTATCTATACAATGATGGGTATCATTGAAATTGAACGGGTGAATTCGTGTTCCTTAAAAACCCCCATAAAGCCCTTACGATAGGTAACAAATTCTCCAATCCTTCACCTTCTATATGGATAAATTGGTAAGGCATCTAATATGTGTGAGAAAACGCATATAGAACAAACCTACACAGACCTTGAATAGTATTTATTTTCTACCTGTAAAGGTGGTAGGTAATTACTTTTGTGGAAAGCAAATTGTTGTCCACCAAAACAAAAATTTCCATTCTCGTTTTCAGTTTCAGAATTTTCCGGACAGTTAGTTTCGTGTCTACCTGTAAATTGGTTTGCCAGAATGGTCCTAATAAGATGAAATGTGGACTTGGGTGTTGAGTGGAGCCGAATTCTCTTATGAACATTATACAATACCATCGATATTTTCATCTGCGCTCGTGCAGAACTTCAATCCGCATCTGATCATACAGCGTTTATGCGAATAGGTCCCTTGTAAATTTCATTTTGAACGCACCTCGGTGTCCTCAGCACATGCGCAAAGTTACATCTTCGGAAAATCTTGATTATTCCGTGTTCCAATTGTAAAAAGTCCTTTTGTTGTTAATTTTTCGGAACACAGCGTCAAATTCCAGAATTCCTCAAAATTTCGTTCTTAAGAACACGATGGTTGACTGTCAATTTTTCATGAGATTTTGTGATTAGATTGGGGTCTAGAATAAATTGTGTAAATCTCGTATAATCTATCTATTATTTCTATTATTTAGCTAAACTTCAGATTTTGATATGCAATTTCAGGGACCTAAATGGTCCAGTTAGATTTTCATTACGATCGGTCCAGTGGTAGTGATAACGCGACATCTCACCCCTCCGGGCTATTTTGTTAAAATTTGATAGGTAGCTGATGTGAAAAACTGGTGGGCAGTTGAATCTGAGATATTGTACATGAGTTTGTAGTAAATAATTATTCTCATGTTTTTCAGGAGAGGCCATGGAAACTGACATTGACAGTGGTGGCGCAGAGGCTGTAGACAGCAGGACAGTGAATGGTGAAATGCAGGACCCCAACGTGATGGTCACAGATATTGATATTGAAGACGGTAAGCTTTCTCAGAATAGAATGGGAATTAGGTTGGTTTTTGGATTTCGTATGCCATTTTATAGAGCTCTCCATACATCAGCCAGACTCACAAACGTAGTAGCAGCAAGAGTTAGACCTTGAACTGCTGCCAAAATCGTAACAATTTTTAAAGATGCCGTTTTGCCCAACGAAAATCTGAAACGGTTCAACGGTCATTGTTGAAAGATCGATTCCATTTTTATGTATATAAATATGCAACAGTAGTTCCAACTCCTCCACGTTATGGATCGCCTTCTCGCTTTTTAAATTCGGTACGAATGTTCCATTTCACATGTTGTTCTGTTTTCATTTCAGATGACGCGCGCTCACGAGCCATTTTCCGTCATGTAGTACACAATTTTAGCCGATTGAAGGACTCTCAGCTCTCCTCTCCCTGCATCGTCCGAAACCTGCCATGGAAGATCATGGTGATGCCCAGGACCTCTCCAAGCCAGCAAGATCAACGGCAGCAGGGAAAGTCCCTTGGATTCTTTCTACAGGTACATGAAGTGAATGATTTCATTTTTTTGTGATTAGATTTGTTTGTGTGTTGCTTGTATTGTTATTACAATGAAATTGACTCGGGAAAATCGTACAGCGTGCGGCAGATTGACGAGTTTCAAAGGGTCATTGCTGGGGCTTTGGTAGGTGCGGCAGGGCTTTGCCATTCTTACGTTTTACGAAAATAACCGTTCTGTGATCGCAACCCAGCGGGCGTTTTGGCGCCATTTCGACATTCCTGTCAAAATCTCCGGTACTGGGCTGCAGTTAATGCTCGTCAAGTTCATGAATATAAAGTCACAGTTTGGTTTGTTGTGTCTCGATTCGGAGTGACAGGCCCTTATTTTTTCGAGGAGGAAAACGTCACAGTAACTTCCCAGCGTTACGTTTTGATTTTGGAAGCCTTCCTACAGCCTGAATCGGAAGAATTTTCTGAAATCTGGGAGACATCTGGTTCCAGCAGGATGGGGCTACAGTCCCCACACCGCTCGAATTTCACAACCTGCTATGACATAGATGTTCCCTGAGCGACTGGTTTCATTGAGAAGGGGTTGTTGGGTGGCCAGCGCGCTTACCTGATTTGAGCATCTGCGACTTCTTACTTTGGGGCTGATTACTGATTCGAATAAATTAAACAGTTTTTCTTCAACTTTTACCATTTTTATAGCCCTTTGAAACTAGTCAATCAGCTCTGCCGCACCCTGTTTAATCCAACAAGCAGAACCCATGAAATGCAATAACCTCCAGCCTTCATTAGTTTAAAGAACGAATGTAGCAGCAAATTGACCAGCTCGCTGGTTTCACATAAACCGACTATATTGTCTGGCTCTTTATTTATCACAGAAGCTCTGGATTAAACCATAATATGGTTTATAATATGATAAATAATATTATTCCGTTGTGCCCACTACAGACCCAATCTAAATGTCATTGAATAATTAGCTATAATAATGGTGTTCTATAAACTCTTTCTTGAAAGATTGTTGAATTTTTTGCATTACCTTGAGCAAAGCAGTGTTTCTATATTCTCATACTTATTGTTTTTCAAATCATTCTTCCGCAGTGCAATGGTGAATCGGAGAGCGCTTCTTGGAGTTGCCACGCCACAGCCGAACTTCGCCTTTTATCACAAAGGGAGGGATGCGAACCGTTCAGTAGAAGTGAGTGTTGAATATCCGTACCGTTTATGTATCAAAAATAAATTTATGAATGGTTGGACATTCATGTTCGAAGGACTCGGAATTCTGTCATTTCAAAATTATCTTTAAAACAATCTATTTCCCACCATTAAACCATTTTTAGGAGAGCATACTGCTTCTATGTACTACAGTTTTTGTAATGCAGTATGATTCAGTAATTATCTGTGCAATTTTACATTAACCATTGAATGTTGATACAATTAAGTGTTCATGCAACTTGTATCTCACATCTAACATTTTTGAACCAACTGCAACAGCTTCTTTTCCCCTGTTTTTTCCCCCAAGAGCGTCTTCTTTTCTCTTATTCTCAATCCGTCATACAAAGCTTTACGTCGATGTTAATCAATACTTAGTAACTATTCCATTGAAAAATGATAGAGGTATTTATATTTAATGGAGATATTCCACCGTCTTTCTTTTGCAGAAATTCAACATTTATTTTATAGCAAGGAAAACGATTGGGGTTTTAGTCATTTCATGAGCTGGAATGAAGTCTTAGATCCTGATAAGGGCTACATTAAGGACGACTCGATCATATTGGAGGTGAGCAGATTTGTAAAATATATTTGAATGACTTTTCTACTGATAAGTTTGGTAATTGTTGTTTATGATATTTTTCTGTTTACACCATTCCCGTGTTCATGTCCAGGTTCAAGTATCCGCAGACGCACCACATGGAGTGTGTTGGGATTCCAAAAAGCACACGGGCTTCGTCGGGCTCAAAAACCAAGGAGCAACCTGTTACATGAACTCCCTTCTCCAGACCTTGTATTTTACGAATGAACTCAGAAAGGTATGATCGTGTTGATGTTCAATTTTCTGACGTCCTTTAAAAAAAACTTACAAATCGTCCTTATGTTCGAAGGAAGCTTGGAATTACAATTTTAGAGGCGTTGAGCCCACTGTAAGAAATAATAGACCCGCGACTGTTTTTGTTGTGTGCACATTGCTTCCACGTGTATTTGGTGCTTGTTTCACTGTATAACGATTGATCAACTCGGTCGGTCAACTGTGTTCCAGGCGGTTTACAAGATGCCTACTGAAAGCGATGACTCGAGCAAAAGCGTAGCTCTAGCTCTCCAGCGGGTCTTCCACGAGCTTCAGTTCAGTGACAAACCCGTAGGGACTAAGAAGCTAACGAAGTCTTTCGGCTGGGAAACCCTGGACTCTTTCATGCAGCACGACGTCCAGGAGTTTTTGCGAGTCGTGAGTTTCTCTGTCGATTTACTATACAGTAATGCTACTAGATATAAACATTTAAAAAAATAAAATAATAATAAGATATTTTTCGTACATGAAGATGATTAATTATGTATATTTATTATTAATATCAAATCTTGTTTATATTTAGCTGTTGGACAAGCTTGAAAGCAAGATGAAAGGCACCTGCGTGGGAGGCACTGTCCCCAAGTTATTCGAAGGAAAGATGGTGGTACGTTCAAATTCTGCTTCAAACTCACTTGATGCCGCTTGTTGCAATTTTTATATAAGGTTGTTTTTATTACAGTCTTTCATCAAATGCAAGAACATAGATTATCAATCGACTCGGACTGAGACGTTCTACGATATTCAACTCAACATTAAAGGAAAGAAAAATAGTGAGTGAATTTATTCATTTTGGCTACCGCCAATTCATTCAATTACTTCAAACTGATCGATATTATATCCATTCGCTTTTAATATCTACCCAACGACTGGATAGTTTCCAGGTATTGGGTTGTGTTTTTGAAATTCAAACACTAACATTTAGTTACATTAACATTTAATGTTAATAATTTGAAGCTTTGTTGGATTGATCACTCATTTTATCAATTCAGATTATACCTGACAAAATTATTTTTCTCAGGTAAAATATGAAATATTAAAAAACAGAATAAATTAGGTTCTCTTCATTTTTGGTTGAATAGACTTTTCACAATCGACACAGCCTGTGTGCTGCAATGAACCTATTAATCCTTTTTGATATGTCTAACTCTGATCAATCAATTTTTAAAGTTATCGAATATTGTTTTCAGTCACGGAATCATTTCATGACTACATCACTGCTGAAGTGCTGGACGGAGACAACAAGTACGACGCTGGAGAGCACGGTCTCCAAGATGCGGAGAAAGGCGTCATTTTCACCAAGTTCCCTCCCGTTCTCCATCTTCACCTGATGCGGTTCCAGTATGACCCCATCACCCACTGTTCCGTTAAATTCAACGACAGGTGAGTTGATTGTGGTATTTTCTCCCATGTGAGGAAGAATGTAGTTGATGATGTTATAGGATAACCCTGCACATTCATCTAAGCACAAACATTGAGGCCCTCAGAGTGTGTGCAGTCACTTCTGCTTAAAGTGAGTGGCTAAAGACAGCCCATCTCTCAAAGTCACCCCCAGATACTTGTGTATGAGGCCACCACCTCAACAGGATCCCCACGGTACACCATGAACCTGGACTTTGCAAGGTGACCTGCAGGGCACACAAGTCACAATACACCTGGAGGGCATTAATATTTTGCTGAAGATCTGAGGGTGACTCAACTACCATGACACCTACCTTACCTTACTCCACTACCTCCTGGTCTAGTAGCACTATGGAACCATATACTTTGGATCTCGCCCAGAGGCCTTACGTGGAATAAAACTCACTGCGAACCTAATCTCTTGATTTGTAAACAGATTGGTTGGTACTCGTGTTCTTCATTGTTACGACGAAGACTTCGAGAAACTTGAAAATAGTAATTCTGTTTGTTGCAGGTTCGAGTTTGCTGAGAAAGTGAATCTTAGTGAGTATCTACAGGCTCCTGAGGCTACCCCAGCATGGTACACTCTACATGCTGTTCTCGTCCACAACGGAGACAACCATGGAGGCCACTACGTTGTTTTCATCAATCCTAAGGGAGACGGAAGAGTAAGAGTTACATCTACGATTTCCTAATGTTGGTATGAAATTCAGTCCGAAAATGTGTCACGCCAGCAGGGTGAGGTCCATAATTTGGATTGTCCAAATATGTGGGAGGTTTCAGTGTTTGTTCTTGATAATTTCGTTTCCAACCAATCTACCCTACACTATCACTTTAATTACCTTTTGTTCCCGGTCGAGTTTCTGTGTTCGTTTTGTGATGAAGCTCCTTCCTGATTTTCAGTGGTGTAAATTCGATGACGACGTCGTCTCCAGATGTAACAAGCAAGAAGCCATTGAAAACAACTACGGCGGGCACGATGACGACATGAACATGACCGTCAACCATTGCAGCAACGCTTACATGCTGGTCTACATAAGGGATTCGGAGTGGTCGACAGTGTTGCAAGATGTCACTGAAGAAGATATTCCACAAGAGGTGAGAATATCCATCTCTTATATCCCATCTAGAATACCCATTTTTTATCCGAACCCCCAGACAACAGAGCTCCTCGGCATCAGGAACGGTATGGCGGAATAATCAGATGGCAAGATAAGTTTGCTTCAAGGACACATTCAGTGTCTAGACACTGTTTTGTAATAGTTTAATCAACAGAATACGTATTGGGATTTTGTCTGGTAAATATCAGCAGAGTTCATATTGTTCATTCCAATCATGTGTTGAGAAAACATAGTCGTGGCTGCATAAGGCGGTTCGGGCATGAACAAGTTATTTCTGGATCTTGCTTTAACGTATACGAGTAGAACACGAGTAGTCCACTTGACAATCTAATCAAGATTATTACCGATTGAAATACCGACTAATCACGTTATGGGGCTTATTTTTTACAAAACCCCAAGTCTTGAATTCGTTTATCTGTGCGTCTACATTAGTATTATTACATGATGTAATAATGACAATGATGTTTCGCCGTCCCATTTTGAATGTTTAACAAAATTGGTTAATAATGTTAACCAATTTTGTTAAACATTCAAACAACATATTATGTAATATTAATTGTTTGTTTTGATTGAAAAACTATATAAAAGAGTTCTGGAGGTGCAGTGCCTGAGGGCATCAGAGATTGTAAAAGTGGACATTGGGGCTCCATTTCTGCTATTAGCACTTATTAGGTACAACTATTGTTTGTATATGCTAATAGCAGAAATCGAGCCCCAATGTCCACTTTTACAATCTCTGATGACCTCAGGCTCAGGCACTGCACCTCCAGAATAAATAATTATTATTTAGTGCCTGCGGATGAGCAGCTAAAAGAAGAAGTAGAAGCCTATAGGGTATGCCTGTCCTATCTGAGCGATTTACTGGAGCAAGGCGTTGAAGAAATCTCCAAACTAACAAAATATACTTAGTCAATGTATTAGAGCCTTAAATCCAGGTCTTACCAAAATAAAGGAAAAACTCTGCAAATTCTTGACACAACGGTTTATTATCTTCTTTGTACAGATCACCCTTCTGTCTCGATTACTGAATGATAGATTAATTATTATTATGAATTATCATTAATTATTATTATCAAGTAGTGTAAATAATTAATATCAGGGTATTAGGAACCACCTGACTCAGTTTGACAAAATAAATTTTCAATATTTAATATTGAAAATAGAACAATAAAAGGAAAAAACCCAATTCAACGAAATTCAATCACATCAGGTTATCTTCAGGCCTTCAGGTTATCTTTTTCTAGTCCTTACTAAGAACAAGAACTTCTTACAAACCTCTTCTTAGAATGAGGGGTGTGCTAGGTAGTGGTAAGTGGTAGTAGGTAGTACCTGTTTCCGTTTCGAGAAATTCCAAAGTTGAAATCTCAAATACTATCGATAGAAAAAAACTATCGATAGGAGGTTACTATCGATCAATCGATAGTACTATCTAACATCCTTCAAGCGCCCAGAGAGCGCTGTCGGCGTTCTCGCTACACTTCCACCATTACGCAAGATCGACATCTCAACATCTTTCTTCCTCAAGGTTAATGATCCATACAATGCAAATTAATTCCACATTACATGAGTTGGTGACGCTGATCCATATGGCACAGGTTAATTAGAATAATCAGCTGTTGATTCTTTTATGGGTTAGGTTAAAATGAAATAATTGTTCATGTGGTTAGTTGTGTACCTAATACATTAGTAACTACGATAATAATTAATTCCGCGGAATCGTGAAGTTGTTAAATATATTGCGAATGAGTGTTCGAACTAGGCTGTAAGTCCTTTTTGGCTGTGATTAGTGTTTTGGCACAGTGTTTGGCATTAGAGAAACGTTTGGGAAATTTAGATTAGCAGTGCGATGTTTTCTGACACATTAATTATGAAGGTGCGTAAATTTACAAATAAATGCAGTTATACAATCTGTTTACTTCACTCTTTAACAATTGATTACCCCATATCTGACAGGTTTCTTCAAGATACTTCTGTCCCTGAGCTTATATTTATTCCTAGTTTCTTCTCTTTCATTCCCGTTCTCATTTCTTTATCCCACGAACTGTTTTCAATGTGTCTTTTCTATTTCTAAGGTACAATTTCCGGTTTTCACCTTCGATCCAGAAAGACCGCGGAGTGTTTGCTTTCTCTAGTACATTTCCTTTTTTCCATGCATTCTGATACTTCATTCTCTTTTTCAACTCTTTTCAATTTTTTTTTTTTATTTTCGTCGTGTTGCTGTTTTTGGGATGATTTCTCATTACGATCTTGAAATATTACTCGGTTTGGTACTGAAGGCTCGAGTGTGGCATCATTTATGGTACATTTATCTCGTAGATTTCTGTCAAATAATAATTGACTAGGAGAGAAACCTGTTGAATTTACTTCGGTTTCGCGGTAGTGGAACAGTAGTGTATAATATAATGGGTCTCGGTTAGAAAGTTCTGCTTTTTTGAGGATATTTTCACTGCCGATTCTGCTAGTGCTTGATCTTTAGGATGGTGGGGGCTGCTCGTAACCAGTTTAATCCCATTTTGTATTAAATTCGAGACGAATTCACGGCTGTTGAAAGGACTATTGACGGAAATAATAACTTCCCGATAGCCATGCGTTGCGAACATTTCGTTGCAAATTTTAGTGATGTCCCTAATAGATTTAGTGTTTAGCTTTGATAACTCAATCCATTTTGAAAAATAATCGATTGTTACAAGATAATTCTTATTTTTATATTCTAGAATGTCCATTGTTATTTTTGCCCAAGAAAGGGTGGGTATAGAGGTAATAATCATTGACGAGTCAACGTTTCCTCTGGATACGGCTATTTTGGCCAAAACTACCGCCGAAAGTAATGTTTTGAGCTATATCAAATGGGGAAAGATCCATTTTGAGTGAGTTTGAAGGTACTTTAGCAGTTAAGTTGAAGGGCGAGTTAAAGCGCCTTTAACCGGTTTCATTAACGCCAGGCTTTAGTTATGTGTTGGTGAAAGGAGAATCGGGCTAATGCCACTTTAACCGCCATTTTCATTTCGGCATTAACGTTAAAGCGGCATTAAGCAGTTGGTGAATGTGCCTTAAGTTATTCATCTTCAGCCCTAAATGCCATCTACTGTAATATAATTACCTAGGTCAGACTAATATTGTAAATGATATCTATATTTTGGAGCAATTATAAAATATATATGAGAAAAAAAACCATTCACTCATCAACCCTTAGTTCATCTGACTGTTCGATTTTCAGCTCGTCGAGAGGCTGCAGGAAGAAAAGAGGTTGGAGCAGATCCGTAGGAAGGATCGCAGCGAACAACATCTCTACATGAACGTCCAAGTCGTCCTGGAAGAATCATTTGAGGGTCACCAGGGGAACGACCTGTTCGACCCAGACCGTGCTCACTACCGTATGTTCAAGGTCAAGAAACAAACCACTCTGCAGGAGTTTATGGAGCACCTCTCCGAAACTTTGGTTAGTCTAGCTACTAAATAGTCTTATAACTGAGGGTCTAACAGTACAATCGTGGAGCTTATACTACAACCTAAAAGCTTTTAGAACCAATCAATCGATCTTTTAGTCTCAACCTTCTAATTATTTGTACTAATAGGTGTAATGAATTGCTGAGCCTCTTTGGTTCTCGTGTCTTTTGTTCGACCACTCTGGAGATAGCCGGGTCTGTGAAAGCAGACCAGGACATCCCTTTGGGTGGCCATAATTGCCTAACCTCCCCGGGAACATGGAAAATTCAGCAAACCATACATTACATAGGTCAGTTGAGTCCTGGCCATTCCAACCTATTGTTTTTTGAAACAGTTTGTGCTTCATGAATGACTATGAGAAGTTGAGCAATAAACGTTCCTCTATCACTACTGATGCAGTATAAACTCAGTTTTTGTACGCATTATACGAAGATATAGACGAACTTTACCCCAGAAGGGATGTGTTGTCTGGTATGTTCCCGCCCTAAAACTTACATGGTACCATTTTGACCATTTTAGCCCTGTTCAACAGTTTAACTGTTCAAGAGTTTAACTCTTTCTTGGTGAACATTCGACTGAAAACTGTAGGTACCCTAAGGAAGGTTGCTTATACTTCTATATCAATAGAACCAAACTCGGCCGACCACTTCTTAATGCTTGATAATTTTGGAACCGAATGGCTCTACGCTAATTATTATTAATCGTCGAGTAATAAAATCGTTGGTGAAATCAGCCCTTGTGTGTCGGCCAAATGCAGTTATGTCACCTTGGAGTCATTCGTCAAGATGATGTTAATTTATGATTTGTCTACAGAAATACCCAGTTGAACAGATGCGGCCTTGGCCGTTCAGCACCCGGACTAACTTGACGTACCGGCCGACTATTCTGGATGTGGAGTCAGACCTGGCCCGAACCATCCATGAAATCGCGGAAACTGCCGTCCCTTGGACAATATTCCTAGAGGTTTGGAAAAGTTTAATCTTGAATACACCTCGTTTTTTTTAGCAGCACAAGCTGCGTTGATTTCTTTTTTTTCTATTGAGTCTTAATTTGGGTTGCTTACACATAGAGTGCTGTTGTTGTTGAATATTCATGATGAAACTTGAACTTTAAATGGAATAACAATTCTTCATTGTAGTTTAACAAAAGTGTAAGCCCCTTGATGGACGTAGTCCTTGCCAGTTACTATTAATCAGTAACGTAACCTGAATTTCGTTAAGGGGGTTAATACTTCCTCAGTGACAAGAGGGTACCCCCCCTCTCCGTCGTTTTTTGGGGTGACAAAAGACAAAACCCTGCAAATTCTAGACAACGGTTTCTTATCTTCTTTGTGCAGATCACCCTTGTCTTTAGTCCACGTAATGATAGATGACACGTTTATGAATTAATTACAAATAATTTGTGCCATTTATAATTCTGGGGGTTTTTAATTCCACCTACCTACGTCGGTGATAATTAATTAACTCGATATCTGAAAACCATGTGCTGTTCGAATCAGCTAGGCCAGTATGATTCACCCTCATGCTGACGACTTTCGGTCTGCTCTACCTTTGAGCGCTCATTGTGAACGAATGACTGGTCGTAGAAGGCTCTCTGTGATCTTGGAAAATCCTCTGAAATATGTTTTTGACGAAAATTTGTTTTGAACCCCTTCTTATTGACCTAGGGTTAGTTATGAAAAGTTCCAATTGCAGGGTTGCTGTGAACCCGTAAATTTAAATTTGATTTTCTGAATCCACGTTTCTTGAAATGTAAGCCCGCAAATTCTATGATAGTAAACCAAAACCCGAATTGGGGAGGGGGTGTTGGACCCCTAAACCCTCCCCTGGCTACGTCACTATATTAAAGGATACAAACTGATGAAATTTCAGTTGATATTGTATAACATAATATTATTATGTTTACTTGTGTGTCCATTCATTCGATAGACAATATTTCATACAAAAAAAAATTTGGATGTGTGTATTACATGACAACTTCCAATCATACCATTGGATATCTTCAGGTACTCCCTCCGGATGCAGGCATCCCCGCGCTACCCTCCTTCGATCGGGACTGTGACGTCCTCCTGTTCTTCAAACTGTACGACCCCAAGACGAAGAAGATCTACTTCTGCGGTCATCACTACATGCCAGTGTCATCCATAGTTGGTCAGTACCTTTTGCCCGTGGGTCGTGTCATGTTGTTGAAAACCGCAGTTACGCCTGTATATTTTCTCGTGACTGTTGTCAGATTTGTGAAATGTTATTTATTTAGTTTTATTTTTCATCTTCATTTCTAGGTGATTTGGTCCCCATCCTAAATGAACGCGCTGATTTTCCACCCGACACAAAACTTCTTCTGTTCGAAGAGGTCAAACCCAACACAGTGGAACTCATAGAACACCACAATGGCACTCTTGACAAGGTACAAATCCTTCCGAAATTCCCTACGTGGATGTTGTTTCCCTTACCTATTTAATTTTAAAGGTTTTTTTTTCTTTCGTTTTTATTTGTAAATGCTTGGACATTTTCTTTGATGCTATATTAATCTTACGTATCTTCGATAATTTTGCATGTTTTTTTTTTTTTTTTTTTGTTTTTTGCATCTTTTCTCATAAGTACCTCAATCCTTTTCTGCCCCTTATATTGAAACGATAAGTGTCTTTGCCACTCGATGTTTTGATGTTATCTTTCACACGCTACACAGAAATAGCCGTCTCCTACCCCCTTTTCATTACATCCGCTCTCTGTCTTAATTGTTCATTTTTGCAGCCAAACTAATGACATTTTGAATATAAATTAAGTGGCAAGGATACTCATTACGACCTTAACTCTTCCTCCTCACCACCATCAGATTTGGATTTCATTAGAATGTATTGTTTTAAATTAAATTTGTATGTGGGGGTCGATTGAGATGCTATGTGGTGCAGTTAAGTCTATTAAAATTGAGTATTTTGCATCCTCAAATCATCAAGTCTGGAGGTGTTGGAAATTTCGCTCCTATAATTTCTAATAATGAATTAAATCTTAAGAGGGTGTTATTGGATATTCGGAATAGTGAATCCTCCATGAAAACTTTGTGCTTTATTCCCTCAGGCAACTTTTCCAATTTCGCAATAAATGAAATGGAATAATTATATTCAACTATAATTTAAAACAGCTACAATTCGGCCGAGTTTAATTCTCAAATAGAAAAACAAAGAAAATGCGATGTTGTGATACACTACTTCACCTCACTATGTGACATACTCTAATTATGGCTGCTAAGATTAGCTTGTTCTGGTAGTACCCCTGGCCTTCATATCCCCACTAACACGCTACCCACTGACACATTCTTCTCAATGTAAATAAAGTATGTAATTTCCGACATAAGTGTAAAATTTCCCATTAATATTCGTGTTAGGACTCTGGGCTGCACAAAAAAAAAAAAAAAAAAAAAAACCCCGGACAGGTGTTGCGATAGTTCAAAATTTAAATACCTCTAGGGTTTGTGTAGGTATCTGGAAAGCTCACTCAATCCTTTTGTCGTCGATCTGTATTCCTACGTAAAACAAGATTAATTCAATCCCTGATCCAGTAGTGTAGGAAATACTGTATTTGACCTACTGACCTGTTATTTTCTCGTATAACCCGTTTCCTCTCCGCCACCCTCACTCTATCAAGGTACGATCTTACGTTACATACGAGCTAATTTGCAGTGTAGTGACCCAGTCCGTAACGTTCAGAAGATCCTGGCGAATCTCTCTGATTCACGAAAGACCCTTCAAGGTCAATAATTTGGCGAGTTTTTTTTACAATCTCCCTTTGAATTATTTAGGTTTTTCTCGATATTTCTGTTATTGAATTTCGACTGAGTATATTTTTGAAGTTTTTAATCGTTGCTAAATTTTAAATGCGGAAAATTTGATATTTATTCTGAAATATAATGGGTGTGCATATATTATAATCAACCGAATAGTTTTTTTTTTAAACATAACCTATGGCAAAGCTTTGTGAATTGGCTAATGCACTTATCCTTGAAATAAAACCATCACATGGCTTTCGCTTTTGACACTTTGTGTGCCCTCATTCCGCGGATTCACTTTGCGGTTCAAGGGATTGGAAATCAGGTTTACACGTTTCTCGTTTAAATAATGAATGGGACTGGGACGAATACTTCATAGAAAACCTCCACTTTTCAATCGACCCATGAGTACCACTGTAAATCCAACAAATAATTTCATACCATCTAACAATTCCTGTTTGGTATCTCCCCTTCAACCACTCATCATTTCCAAAGCTTTTTAGTTTCTTCGATACTCATCATCACATCACAATTACTCAGTTGCCTCGTTCAAACAACTTTTTTTTTCTTCAACCTTCGAATAAGAAATCAAAACAGAAGGCCATAGAACTGGCATTGCTTACTTTGCTGGAGCACGTTTTTTCATTTTTCTCGATTTTTTATTTGATTTTTTTTTTTGTTGAAGAAAAATTTGATATACCCCCTTTAGGTACAAGGGCGAAACAAAATCAATCAAAACGGCTCTGGCAACACAGCGAACCGCTGTTCTATGGGACCTAACAAGGTATTTACATTACTTAAATTTGATAAGATTATTTTTTGCTTTTTTCGGGCCGTAACCTCAATCTTTTGCTGATTTATTGATAATTTTCCACATATTTCAATAGTATACGTGGTATATCCTACTATGGGTGGTGCCCAATTTTCAACTGGAAACAGATTTTGCCTTGATAACACGCCCATGTTAGATTCCTTTTTTCAAATTTCCCTGTCTTTTGTTTTCAGTTTGCTGTAGTTCATTTTTATTTTGTACTAATTTATTTTTCTCTTAGCTCGGCTTGCATGTATTACTTTAACACCATTTTTTTGTTTTGGTGGTCGCTGAGGATTTGTCATGGATTGGTTGTTTATGGTATCTATCATTTTGGGTGAATTAAATTTATGGAATGAGCTGATGTTCGCTCTGGCGTATTGAGGATTTGAAAACTAGTGGGGAAAATCAGAGCAGGCAGGGCTTCGTTTTACTAACGAGATGAGCGAATTTTCAACCAACACTCAACGCTGAGACCGAGTCATTCAATGTTACTCTTTTCTCTCTCAAATGTACCAAAATTAATTCAATCACATACTCAATCTTGCATTAGAAAAACATTGAGAGGTTTAATAAGTGGGAGACATAGCAAAGAGCTGGGGATTTTTGCGTGGTGTGGGTTACAGTTGTTATGAAGTTATCGAATGCACATGTGAATATGAGGAACTGCTTGCAATTCCGATAAAATTGCTGCTTTAGGTGTTTTCAGTAGTTTTATTAACGCATTCTTGGTTTTGGAATTGAAAAATGCCCTACAAATCCTCAAATATTTTCTCCAATACTGTTTTTGGAGGATAAACACCGCTATCGCCTCAATTAATGCCCTTTACGCCGTCATCAAAACGTCACATATTTCGAAGTCCATATTCATCATTCATGACATTTCCTCTTCCATCCTAACTCCTCCACGTTTACATTTTTCACACTTGTACCGGAGTGAAAAAGGCCTTGCAAACGCTCTATTCGCACATTTCCCATCCACAATTCCTCATTAATAATCTGTGAGCGCACTGGTATTGGATTTTATAGCATGGAATAGCTTTTGTGGTGTCAGTTTCACTTATAGAGACGAGCTTACAAAAAGTGTATCATTGCCGGTTGTTTCCGCTTGTATGCGATTCTAACTTGTTTGGTTGTTCCTCGACGTTTTGGCAGGTGCTGGAAGAGTTGATGGACGGCGACATAATCGTATTTCAAAAGGATTGGAAAGACGACGATTGCGACTTGCCGACATGCATTGATTATTTCAGGTGACTCTTATTTTTATTTTAAATGTTACACGACGGATTTTTTTTTTCATCATGTGAGCGACTTAATATTACCTCCTTATACATAGGTGGTGTTCCCGAAACATAAACATCGATTATTTGAGGGAATATCGACAGTTAGAGACGGTGATAACAGTGATATCACGGCTGTCCGCCATTTTGGCTCGATCCTTTGAGTAATTTAGAATAATGATATACCTAAATAATATAAACATAATAATATTATGTTAATAAATGCCTACATTTTACTGATTTTATAACAAATTTTGTCTCCTTTTTTGCCGACTAACACCTCAGTTTATAGATTTTTCAACAGCTGAAAACGATTGTGAAGTCAGAATGGCGATATCTCATTCCGTTGTCAGATTAGAGCAGATGTTGAATGTTAGCAGACATAAATGTTCAATTTTGTCTCATTTTTTAGCTTTTTTTGCCGACTAACACCTCAGTTTTCTAAAGTTTCCAACGATTAAACACGATGGTGAAGTCAGAATTTCGATATCTCATTCAGTTATTAGATCAGAGCAGATGAACCTTGCAGAACATCTCAACTAACAATCACATTTCTTCATCTTCAAAGTGCTCCAGTTTGAGAATGGAATGATCTATAGCAATAATTGCTATATATAGAATTATTCTCATTCCACCATCGTGTTCAGCGTAAAACCTTTAAAATGAGTGTGACTTGTCAAACTGTTTTATTTTTGATAAAACCACATAGGAAGAAGTTTGGAAGAACCAAGACGATTTTGGAAGAAGTAAAAGATTCAAAAACCAAAATTCACTTACAATTGATGAAATGCCGCTGACAAACTTAACTTTCCAAAAGAAACCTCCGAGTTGAAGGTTAACTATGATTATGAGCTCTTATAGTATTCACCAAACGTAGTCAAAAATGATTAGGAAACACTACCAGAGAATCGCCGTGAACCGATCCAAAATGGTGGACACACGGGAGATTCGAGATATCGATAGTTCGTGACGTCACGAGAACACCACCTATAAAACTCAAACTACCTATGTCAAGTACAGCGTTGATCACCATACTAACTATTTGTTCATTTTCAATAACAAAAATGATTATTTTTTTAAATTAATTATTGAATTATTCACTTCTGAAGGCCTCAGATGGTGTTTATTTTGCACCAACGTAATAATCATTGTAAGGTAAAGCCAAGTGACAGGTACAGGCCTGTTGCTGTTGCCGGCCCTCATTCAGTGCGGAAACACGTCTTTGCAGTCTGTTGCGACCTGTGACTTTGGCAACTCATTTGAAATTGAATGGTCGGATAAGTAGAAAAATACAACGCATGAAGGAGGATTGCCCGAGCTCCTGAGCCGTTTTGCTGCTTCCCTTTGCCCTGTGTACATAACCACTTTTGCCTTGCAAGATTCTTGTGACATTTGTGTTTTTAAATAAATTTCCCACAAATCATTCATAAACACTTGTTGAGTCTCGCCATTTTACTTCAACGAGTTGAAATTCTAATTTCCAGGGATCTTTACCATCGCCTTGAGATCACCTTCTGCGACAAAACCATCCCCAATGACCCGGGTTTCACGATGGAGCTGTCGTCCAGAATGAACTACAACCAAATGGCTCAAGCAGTCGCCCAGAGGGTTCAAACTGACCCATTCAGGCTCCAGTTCTTCAAACCTCACAAGTTCGTACTAAATCATAGACGAAATCAAACATCCGAATTAGACCTGAAATTATAATTTTCTTATAATTCGTGAAAATCTACTGCCTCGTAGTTTATTTGATTTGTTTGTTTATTCAGTTACAAATCAACCGCCGGGACCGCTCTTCGGTGTACCTACGAAGGCAACTTGAAAGACCTCCTGCCTAATGCCAACCCCAAATTACCCAGAAAGATATTCTATCAGCAGTTATCAATACCTGTCAACGAGTTGGAAAACAAACGACCGTTCAAGGTATAAAACACGGATTTCCTCAACAATTCAACCCGTTCGACAAGTCGTATGTACAGCTAACAATCCTGTGTAATTTTCTCTGTGTTTTCAGATTGTTTGGGTCGGTCCGAAAATGAAGGAGGAGAAAGAAGTTATTTTGTATCCCAATAAAGGGGCAACTGTAGCAGATCTATTGGAAGAGGCCAAAAAGACTGTAGAGCTAGCGCCCGACGGTTCTGGAAAATTAAGGTGCGGCTCGCTATTGATTTCTCCATATGTTTGACGTCATAATATCTCTAGAAATTGTATTAATATCGTGTGCGTTTCTTGCAGGCTATTAGAAATGACTAATAACAGGATCCACCCTCAAAGTCCTAAAGATGACACTCTGTTAGAAACTCTGAACGCTCCTCTGACGAACTCGCCAAAAGTATTCAGGTGAGCTATTTTTGCTCGTTGTATAAATGAGTTTGTGTCTACAAAAAACGATTAGGTTAGTCTGCTCATATTGGTTGGGAGTAAGCTACGAGTCAGTGCGATCATGTCTGCAGAAACGAACCTATTAATAGGTGTAATTACACAGCCTCTCAATGGTAAACTATGTATTTTTTGATGCTGAATCCAAATCTGATGTCCAAAAAAGTCGTACACCCTTAAAATTTGCACATTGTGATGGCTGTTCTGCCCCTGTCCTCGATCTTTTTGTTTAACCGCTTTGGGGATATACGGTTCTGTGTAAGCACAGACCAGATATACCCTCTTGGTGGCCATATTGCCTAAGACCCCTTGAACACGGGAACTCAGCAGCCATCCATTACATTACAACCTACAGTCAAAGTCACCCTGCTCCACTGCTGCCGCTTCTACCACTCTCGCTCTTGCGGCTGCTGCTTCAAGCCCGGATGACAGAGTGGATCTCCAAAGGACTGAGATCACCTTATGTATCCTTTGGTCATGAGAGTTATACTTCATCACTACTACGTGGAAGACATTATGATTGATCGCGGACCTTTGGCTTAGCTTTACATATAAGTGATACCTCGTTAGTGACCAAAATACGTTTTTGGAACTGTCGAGTTCAGAAAAACTGGCCACGTCGATATAATGAGACCTCGTAACTGTGCCAAAATTCCTCAACTGCAATATGTCCAACTAGTTGACTAGTGTTAACTCGTAGCTGCTGAGGTAGAGAGAGGAAGTGTTTCCTCGTAATTAAAAGTTTTTTGCCTTAATCTGCGTTTCCTCCTAATACTACAAATTGTCCTTAATATCACATTAGGTAAGAAGAACTAATCAGATTATTAAACATTTTTGTGATGATTAAGAAGAAGGAACTAGTGATTAGTTAAAGCTGATACTACTATAGTCACCTCAAGTTTACCAAGGGAGTTAATTTATATTTGTCAAGTTTACCAGAAGGCATTAAGGGTGGTCCTATCAACTTGGTAATTGTTGACTGTAGAACCTTGGAAACCTTACTCCTATCAAATATGTCAATATATTTCAGATCAGCTGAGGTCTTCAATTTTTTCAAGCCATTTCCTAGGATTTAAAATCGAATGTGCTTTTCCAGGGATTCTCCTTCTTTCTAATAAAGACATTGAAGTTCCTCCACGTTCTTCTAATCCGCTGAAATGTAGAAAACTATCGATGATGAAGACAATTGGTGTATAGATCTGCGCTTGAATAGCATAAGCAGTGGAAGTGAGGCTCCCTCACGTACGATATTTTATCCACAATCAAGTTTTTTGCTTCTCCTGAAAAAATAGGTATTTTCTCATCTAGGCCAACGATATACTCTTGTGCTCTTGCTGGGAACCAGTACGAAATTGATAGTCGCCGAAGCGGAGATGAGGAATTATTTTAACCGCGAGTTCGTATTTTTGGCAGTAGGTGCAAATTTCAGGGGTGGGGGACTTTTTGGACGTCAGATTAGGATTCAGCGACGAAAAATACATTTAAACAAACATAGCAAGTTGAGTATTGGGGGCCACCACTTTCAACTTGAAGCCTTGCTCAATTCAACTTGCTAGTGACGGCGGATTCCTCGGATACGTGCGTTAATAATTAATACAATTATTGTACGAGTACTTCTTTTGCTTCTTTAGATTTAATATAAGAAACAACGTTCCCTAAACTAGTTGTTTGCACTCAATTTTCAGGATAGAGGAAATACCCAAAGATGAGCTCAACCTCGCATCAGACGAGCTTCTCGTTCCTGTTGCTCACTTTTATAAAGACGTATTTTCAACGTTCGGTATACCTTTTCTCATCAAAGTCAAACACGTAAGTTGGAGAAAAATAACGTCTATGTATCGTTACCACTACGCAAAAAGAGTCAATCTGCTTTTTGGGTAATTTTGGGTTTAGTGCATCTACAGGTACGCGAAATGATTTTCGTATTTTTCAATCCAATGGGAATTACGTATGTACCAACTCAGTGTACCCAAAAGTGCCCTAAAACTAAAATGACCAGAAAAGTAGAAAGCGTGGTGGTAACGATATAATTGCAAATATGTTCAATATATTCAAGTGCATTAAATTTAATTGTTGTCGGCCTTTCAGGAGGAGAGTTTTGCATCTGTCAAAGAAAAACTGTATAAGAAATTGAATATACAAGAAAAGGAATTTGAAAAGGTAACTATTGATTCGTCTATTGTAACTAGCTATTCATCATTGATGGATCTGTATTACTGTTGACGTTTATGGCCCTACTCATTACATTTCTGGCAAAGTACAAGTTTCGGTGGTGTGCAGTTGTCAACCCAGCATGACTTATGACCAAATATTGAATGGTTTTTGATCGATTTTTCATATTTTGTTTTTGGTTAATTTTCAGTTCAAATTCGCTGTAGTTTATGGTGGTCGACCACATTACATCACGGATGACACGCCGTACACAATTGTTCGGAATGAATTCATGCAATCGTCAGGTAGATATCCAACAAACTACATACTTAACATATTTTAACCCTGGAGTAACAAGGCTCCTGTTGAGAGACAATAGTCACAAAGTGGGGTCCCGAGCGGCCCCAAACTCTTGAGATATGAAAATTAGTGTTATATTGTGTTATGAATTGGGTAGACATCCAAGAACCTACATTGAAATGGCGAAACAAAAAAAAAAGTAGTTAGAAAAATCTTGGTCGATTTGGATTTTATTAGGGAAAACCTCAAATTCCCCATGCTCTGTCCTTGGCCACCCAGATCCTGCAGAGATGCTTTCAGAGTGGTAGACTTCATTCAATAGGCCTACCGTTATCCTTAGCCTGGTGTAGCTATCCGTGGCTGAGGGTTCTCTTTTAAATTTTTTCGTATGAATATTATGAAGGTTATACTGTGCGGACAGGTTACCCTCGAGTTTTCAGTCCTCAACCCCGCTGCGAATCCAGTGCAAAAAGTTTTCGAACTGAGTGCAGAAATTTTGAGAATTGGCCGCACTGGAACGCAGTTGTAGTTTGTTCAAAACTCCTTTAGTATTGGAGCGAGCGATTTATAAGGGTGGTGGGGCAGACACTGTTGCCAGAGACTTTTGTCGCTTATCCGAGATGTGGCAACGCCGCGGTAAACGATGGTGGTCATTGGCCAAGCCCCTCCCGGGTACCCTTCGATACTAAATCAGTTTAAAATAGAGTATAACCCTGCGCGTGGGTTCTGCGCCGATAAAATTTATGAACTAGTTCACAAACTAAAGCGCTGGAACGAACCTTATAATTCGTAGCATTTGTGTCTTAGAAAAGTGTATTCTAATTATGAACAAATAAAAATGTATTTAAAAAAAAAATTCTGTAGAAAGATGGCAAAGTGTGATATGACACATTTCCTAAAATTTTCAGGAAAGCAATTTCAAAGTTCTGCCAGCCCTCAAAAATAAAAAAATGCTTCAAAATTATTTTTTCTTCGCAGAATTTAGGATTTAATATTGGCTAAAACTCAGCGAAATCCTGAAACTAACCTGTTTTGGAAGGTAGTGAAAGTTTTTCATGTCACCAAAAAGATGAGGACTTGTGGATTAGGCTGTATCAGAACTTGAGTGACGAAATATTGGTTTATTTGCCATTGCGAAGGAAAAAACGTAGAATTCAACTGAAAAAGAAGACGAAAAATGAATTATTGTAAAATCGAACGGTTGAATTGTGTGGGACTTGAGAGAAGTCTATCTCCAACCTGGTACGAAATGTAATTAAAAATCAACCTTCCTCTGACCCATCAGACAGCTCGTCGAACTCTGGTCCTTCCTCTACGATTGGTAGCGTCAAAATTGAAAGATGACAATTAAAAACATCTGACATATTATACTCTGCCATCTTCAGATTTTCACTTTCGGGACATATCATCAATGGCCAACGCTTTTTCCAAGGTTACTGGCAATGTTAGGACGTTTGATCGTTGTAGAAAATTTCTACAAATTTAAATGTATTAGATGCTATAATTAACTGGAGGGAGTGAAAATACCGATTTTGAAAAAAGTGACATATCACACTTTGTCTTCTGCCCTTTGAGGTCAACCCCATCCTTGTGATTCCAGGGTTAATGTCAATAACTAGTAATAATGCAATTACGCCTAGAAAGTACTGTAATTTTTTTAAATGTATAAAATACGTGATTTAACCGACTTTAACAATTAACATGTTGCCATTCATTTGAATTTTTACCACCACTGATCCCAATATGTTTCCCAGGCACAGGAGGCGTTCAGATGAGGCCCTGGATCGGTCTGGAACACGTCAACAAAGCCCCCAAACGAGGACGTTTCAACTACCTTGAGAAAGCAATTAAGATTTACAACTGATACTGTAATCCCGTGCCTCCTCTTAACTATCCAGTTTGTTAACAAATTTATATATATATAATAATATCTATATATATATAAAAAGAAAAAAATATACCTTCAAAAAGAAAAATGCATAAAGAAGAAATTCAACGAGGGGAAAAAACTATTAGTCATTTTATTTTATTTTATTTTTTTGTTGAAACTCAAGTTGACCTTAACTTAACGAAATTTCTGATTGGTCGTATGCGACAAGTTGATTTTGATTGGTACAACATAAAATAGGCGTTACGAAATCCGTTATACATTTTTTTGAGAATGGATGTGTACTTGTATCTAATCAAAATAAATATCTCAAATGGTCTATTCTGAATTGATTTTCCGAACTCTACGAATTGGTCGCGTGTATCGGTCGCGTGGGGCTGATGACAAAACGATGGTCCTTAGGGCGATTTTGTGCTGTAAAGGCGTTTGATGACACGAAGATGAGGAGTGAATTGGTCGAATCAATATGAATTATCTGCAAAACACCGCTTATTTACGGGTCCGAGAAAACCTTTTCTCCTCGTTTCAGGCTGCTTTCAAACGTAGGGTAAATGCATTTCTTCTACGCTCCCATCCCCCTTCAACCAAGCATCAAAATATTCATAATTCCACTATATTATAAAGGTGAGGTCGCACTTTAAATCCCCCTTGTAAAGACCATGGTTTTGTCCCCTCTCTGCCCCAACGAGTTCAGGAACATGCAGTTTCAGACCATTCACAAGACCAAGTGGAAATCACTTGCCCCACTGGTTTCTCGTACCAACATAGTTCAGAAACTAATATTTTCCACACAGTCTATTCGCCGTTTTATTGTTTCAAATTAAAATGTTAATACCGTATTTATATACATAGAGTCTAATCATGCCAGAAAAATAAATCTCATTATTTATTACTGTGCAGCCAAATTTTATTGTTTAATAATTTTTTTCGCTGGCGAAATTGAATAAAGGAAACCTATTTTACAAATTTGAAAAAATGGATTTTGAAAAACCGTCGCGTTGTAAGGGGTGTACAGATCTTTTTGAAGGGGGTGTTTTTTGTTTTTTTGGGAAATAAGAAGTCAAAACGCCGTTGTACGTATGTGAACTTCTAAGGAAATAATTATTTATAATTACCCTAGTGCTTTTATGAATTAACCTACATAATTGTTAAGAATAATGCGTCTGTTGATGGTTTTATGCTTCTCATAAAATAAAATAAAACGAGTCGATGATGTAATTTTTCAATCTTTTTTCTGTATTGTCGAGGAAAAAGGTTCATGTTGCGTCCTCCACTATGATATTTAACCTCCCGAATATGGTTATTATTCATTCTAATTTTATATCTCCCTTTTTACGTAGGAATTTTGTCAACTTTTTTTTCGCTTTTTATTGTGCAGCAAATGTGAACTCAATTTTTCAAAAAACCTGCCGGGTAGGGGGAAAGAGAAAAAACGGAACTGAACCAAAATTCGTCTTGAGGTGGTTCAAATTTTCCTACTCTCAGGGGCGTACATTTGTATTGATCTTTCAATCAATTTTTGTTAGTGCCAGTTCTTCACCTCATTTCCCTCCGAAAAATTGCCGACTTTCCCGCTATTCGTTCATTCCGAAACAAATAAACGCGTAGTTAATTGTCATATTTGCTATTGTGCCTCCGCTTGTGTCCATCAAATTGTCGTTTTGGTTCGAATTTTCGAGTCCCTCTACTTTTCATGTAGATTTTCAGTTTTGTTTCAAAACAGCCCCACACTAAAACTTTTTTCAAGTAGTAGTTCTCCAGGAGACAAATGAATTGGATATCCTGTAATTTGTTGGCACTTGTTAATATATTTTTTGAATATTTGTTCATCTTAGTATTTATTTCTTCTTTTTTATTATTCCCCTTTTTTTCCTTTCAGGTTTGTGGCAGTTTTTTTTTTTTTTTTTTTGAATTTTTTGTAAATAGTCTTTGTTATTTTGTACAGTTGTGTATATACAAAAAAAATAATGTAATTGTTTTGGTAGGCAATCTATTCCTGTTATTCGGAGGTTCACATCATGGACGGGAGCGTAAAAAACAACATTATTATGATTATGTTCTTGGAAGAAAAATTTTAAACCAACACTTTCATGTATAGGTGAAATTTTTTCATATTAAAATTATGCAAGTATTCCGTGTTTTTTCAAAACTAACCTAAAATTTTGCACCTTCAAGATGATGATTGACAATGACGGAACCAGTAGGTGAGGGATACCGGTGGTTTAACGAGTGGTTAACGGTTCGTTACCACTTGATGAGGGCGTGTCACAGTAGGGTGCGCCAAATCGACGATTTCGCTGGAGATCAACGGCCCAAGAACCCAAAATAGTCTGAAGACACTTGAATTTAACTACATAGTTTTGTACATACATATTTCATATCCACGGTTGAGTTTTACTCGATTAGTGATAATAATTATTGTCTTCAGCAGTAAAAAAAAAAAAAATCCAGTCATGCAGCATGGCTATAATTACACAAAAACACTGCTGGGGGGTAAGAAATGTGGGAAAACACAAATTCTTATGATTTAATGGGAATGGGGCGGGCTGGGGAATGGTTAAACAGCGGTAAAGACTGGGAACACGTGCAACACAAAATAGGATTGAATCGAACCGTTACGCTCTGCTACTATGTGATATGGAAAGACCATATGCGTACTAGGAGTGATGAGGTTGAAATCAATAGTAGACGAAGTAAGGGGTGGGGACGGGATTTATTCGTACAATTCAGTAGAATACTTCAATAATAAGAGGTCGGGAGGGAATCTTCTTCGATGCGTCGACAGTAACTGCCCGTCTCTGTCCTCTGCTGTCTCTCTGAAGGAGAGTGGACGAGGGAGTGTAGGTAAGGGGGTAGTGGGCGGTAGCTCCAACAGATCCTCTGTGACATCCTCATGTTCGAAGAAATAACTGGTTTTACATTGAAGAACATGATGTCCGTGAAGAACATCTCAAGTATCAACCACGTTGCTCCATCTTCAATGTACTCCAGTTTGAGAACGGAATGAAATATCGTAATTCTGATTTCGCCATCGTGTTCAGCGTTTAAAAAAACGTAACAATGAGATGTCACATGTTAGAATGTTTCAGTTTGGGAATTTACGGGTAATCCACCCCCTTAAACACCCCAAAACCCTCCTTAGCTCACAGATATTTCAACGCTGAACAATAGTGAAGACAGAATTGCGATATCTCATTCCATTATCAGAATAGAGCAGACAAACGATCAAGAACATCTAAGTATCTACCAAATAAGAAAATGAATGTTTTTATAGACAAAACATCGAATTCGGAATTAATTTTGGCAGTGGTAAATATACCTGGGGGGTTTATTAAGCAATATTTTTAACAATGCATTTCGCACTGTTTGCAGAACAAACGGTGGTGTTTTGCATGTCCCACCCCAAACGGTGGTGGCATATTAAATTTTAATTAAGGAGTAAGCAAGAACGTAATATGCAGGTCATAACTGTTTACGCTAAAGTAGGAAATGTAGGAGGAGAGAAATAAAAAGAAGAAAACATGTTTATTAGAAATAATTTCCTCAATTAATTACAATAGGTACAATTATTCTGTAAATCAAATTCAAGTTAGTAAGCAGGATGATAAATCGTATGTGTACACACCAAAAAACTATGATACGGCATGGATTTTTCAGAGCCATAATTTTTTAATTTTTCAAATTTAGATTTCCAGATAGAAACCTACCTGATAGAGTACCTGAGGCCATTATTAAGGGAATCGCTAAACTCCGTTGTTATTATTTCTGTAGGCATATTAAATAACGCATGTTTCCTTTTCTTCCCAGTTCAACCACCCTGGGATTTAACCCGTTTGTATAAACGCAGTGCTGTTCTAATCTCATATACCGACCCTTGCTGACAACTACTGACATATACTGACATCCTGACAACTACTGGTGGTGAATTATTGACAAATTATTCACCTACAGAACTTTGTTCATTTAAATTTTTACTATTGTGTCCTGTGACGTAGAGAGGTCATCATTGAGATACTTGATCGTCATATTATAGTATTTTTGTGGGGTGCATAATATAAAATATTATTTTTCTTTGCACGAGTGCATATTTTGCATATTTTGCCAATCGTAAAATCATATTTTGAGGGGGAAAAAGTGCATATTTTCCGGGCTCTGGTAATAATACATTATGATACATACATTACATACATTATGATACATGTATCATATTACTTATTGTGTCTCATTCATGAGCTGTCCCTTACTACATAAATGTTATTCTCAGATAGTGAGAGGACGTGGTGGAGAAATACGAGAGCGGGGAATGAGAGAGAGAGAAAGCATGCTTTATTATATATATAACAAAAGTTCTAATACAATATGAAGTCGAGGAGTCATGCATAAATCATGGTCCGAAGACCGTCTGATAGAGTTCGCTTCACAATCCATCCTTCCAACCAGTAAACAAATATTCACATAATTTTATCATAATATATATCACAATATATAGCATATTACGCTAGTTATAAAATATTTTCCCAAAGTCCATATTCTTTCATAGCCTCTACTCTAAGCTGCCAAGCTACCCTACAAAAATTAACTATTCTAATATCACAGTTTCTTAACATATTCAAATACTCTGGTTGCGCAATTTCTCTTTGGCCTAAAAATCTTTGCCTGACTGTCATGTAGGCTGAACATGTGCCCACAAAATGGAACGCGTTTTCCGTCTCGCTAGAACTACACAATGGGCACGTCTGAATCCTGTCACCAAATGGACGATACCTCAGTGCCAAAAGATCGCCCCGCAATTTAAACAGCCATCTCGCCTCGGTAAACCCCTTGCACTGTAGAACTGAAACGATTTCTTTCGAGTTCCTCCTCAGTTCCAGATACTGGAGATGATGCTCTGAAAGGGAAGCACTTCTTTCAACATCCGCCCACATGCATTCCGATATTGTTTTTAGGGACTCTTCAATCTGGGCCTTCAGATCACGCACGTCACCACTTCTATCCAACGTAATTCCATACTTGGCCGAGAGCTCATTCCATTCTCTTGCAAAAAACACATTTTGTTCCAAACACCTTTTAGCCAAAAAATTTGGGAGTCGTTGCTCTGGTAGCTTCAATACTTATATAGATATATTGTAGGTGTAATCTCAACGTGTACAAGAATATAGGACTGGGGAATATAATATTCTATATTATAGAGCGGGGAATGATGAAGGGGAGAAGTTGGAGGTGACGGTCCGGAAGAGGAGGGGTGGTGGAAAGGGGGTGGTGGGAGGAGGGCGGTGGGAGGAAGGCGGTGGGAGGATGGAGGGTGATAGAAGGTGGGTGGAAGGTACGGATCGGAATCTGGGAGTTTAGCGTACTCCGTGATCCTAGGATCATGACAAACTCCGAGTTAGTCATGATCCTAGGATCACGGAGTGCACTGACTCAGAGTTAGCGGTAATCCGAACCTCAACACGAGGTGGTGACATCCACCATTATACTATTGAACGTACTTGGGTGTGAAATTTTTCGGCTCGGGGCGTTTTTCTCAGCACGCTGTATCAGTAAAGCGGAGACGGCTTCCCGTGCACTGCTTCCTTTGTTGCATCAAGCCCTCGGTGGTCCGGTCTCCTCATGGAGAGCTGTAATGAATGCCTTGGTGTTGTCATCATAGGGGGGGGGGGGGGTATCCCCCACGACTCAACAGCATATAGAGATCTCTATATGCTGTTGAGTCGTGGGGGATACCCCCCCCCCCCCCTTTGTAACTCACTTCACTCAACATCCCATATTCTCACCATACGAAGTGTGTAGCTACATATGTAGCTCACCTAAGGAGCTACATTGCATAGAAATTAGCTTTAGGAGCCACTCAGCTGATCCTGGACCTATTCTGCTTAAAGTGTAAGTCCTAAGGAGCTACATAGCATAGAAATAATTATTAGCTTCAGGAGCCACTCAGCGGATCCTGGACCTATTCTGCTTACAGTGTAAGTCCTAAGGAGCTAAATAGCATAGAAATGAATATTAGCTTCAGGAGCCACTCAGCGGATCCTGGACCTATTCTGCTTACAGTGTAAGTCCTAAGGAGCTACATAGCATAGAAATAATTATTAGCTTCAGGAGCCACTCAGCGGATCCTGGACCTATTCTTCTTAAAGTAAATTTGAACATAAAATTTGCACTTTGGCTCCATTTTTTACGCTCAATAAATTTCGATTGTGCGTCTGGGAGATGGGAAATTCAACGTTCTTTTCAACGACGGACTAAGGACGTTATGGTCATTTTAATTACTTGAGGCATTTAAAGTGGATTTAAAATAACTCTGTTGCAAATTAGTCGTAGAATTGATCCCTATGATCCATATGATCCTTCGGATTTAGGTTGAGACGCCTTGTATATAACTTTATAATTGTTCCGTTGAAAATTATATAAGTAATTTTTGTCAAAATCACCGATTCATTTTTTGTCATTGAAGAATCGATTCAGATAAAGATCCGATTCAAAAAATTGATACTTCATTCCCCTTTCCTACGCCAAAGTAGAAAACCTCCCAACATGCCTTTTACTTCAAAAATGTTTCAAATTTTCGTCAAATGCCGAAATGAGTAGTGAGAGAGGAAGCTGTTTTGTTCTGTCAAATATAGTTTTTTTTTTTTTTAAGTAAGTATTACTATTCGAATAAATCATTTATTTTAGTGGGTACTCGGCGGATATTGGATTTACCTACTAGTCGACATACAAAACGGCTTCTTTCGGTTGTCCGCCTCTAATTTTTCATGAATTCTGCACGTGAACATTTTTCTCAAACATGTGCTCCCAGTAGTAATTTTATTTTCGTTGTGTCATGGTACTTTACTTGTGACAAACCAAAAAAAAAGTTAAAATCTTTAATGTGTTTAGTGTGACTTGCTGCAGACCTTGGGTGGTAGGTACCAACCTGCCCTTGGGGTCACCTTGGCGTCAACTCACCTCAAAACGGAAGAAGGTACGTGAATCCTACAAATGGTGAAATAAAACCAATCTTGGAATGTAACTATTTAAATTTTTTAAGGGAAGAATTCCTAGTAGGGTACTCCATACCGATATCGATGATTCATTTGTTCGTGTCAAGGCTAATGTCCTGTGGCTAGTACATTATTTATTTATTTATTTCTTTATTACGGGCAAGCCCAATTACATTAATGGTCAATGATACAGACATTAGTAGATATACATTCTTACGAGTTATAATCATAATGAAAATTAATGAAAACTCTACAATTTAGGCACCACGGATATGAAACATGGGCTCATTTACTATAGGACGGCACTAGGGGTATTGCAAACTACAGCCTTCAACTTCGAGAGGGAGTCATTAAAAAAGTCAAAATCGGGATTCAAATTCAAAAAGAGATTTGCAGTTCTTGGGATGCGACCACTGAGAATAGAATATACTAGAGCGGCCCTTCACGTGCGAGCCGCCTAGCGGAAAGTGTGCTCTGCCCCCCCCCCCCCCCCAACTCCTTGGTTCCCCGACCCCGCCCTGAGGAGCGTTACCCCTGTACTGTTGCGCCCGCACAATCTCGCCGATAGCCTCAATTTGCATCTAGATTTTTGTACATTTTTAGTTCAGATAACTTTGTTATACTGCGTACGAGTATTAGTACCTTGTTAACTGGCAGGGGGAAGGCTGAAGAATATATTTGGGATATATAGAACATATATGGGAAAGGAAGTATCAATCTTGGGAGTATTTTTTGACTTGGATCATAGACACGACTGTGTACGACAACAACTCTAGGTATGATTATTTTATTTCTGTTTCAAACAATGAACAGAATCAATTGAAACAAAGTTAGGTGACCGAAACTTCATATATTCGGAAATGATGGTACCTACTAGGAAGAATTTACTCAATCACTGAGTTAATAATAACCCAAGGTATTCTGTTTTGTTTTATTTTATGATAAAATACGTTTATTCAGAAAAATACTTTTGACGAATCTTTGCAACAGAAGAAAATAGAATAAAAACTGAAGAGAGTCCTCAAGAAAGTTGAATAAAACCCCTGGGAAAATGCAAAGCACGGCACATGTAACAATGAGATTTTTCACTGTCCTTTGAAATGAATAATTTTCTTGAGCTTCTGCTGTACGCGTTGTTCCTCGATTTTCTGATTCTGGTCTCGGAGGTGCTTTTTAATCCTGATGCTGAAGTAGGCCTTGCCAATGCTCTCAACCAACCAATTTTTATGGTTGTCTTCTCCTTCAATCGACAAGTGAGCAGAGTCAACAAAAATATTCATGTCTGAACAGTGGGAAATTAGCATTCTGGTGTAATGACTAAGGTTGCTGTTGAATTTGTTTTTTAAAACTGCCATCCTGAAAATTTTCTCGCTGATCTTGCATATGCGGGCAACATCCGATAATGGTTGAATCAAACCTCACGGTTTTTCATTGAGATTAAATTTGAAGTTAAATTCAAGGGGCTGTTCTCTTCGTCGGTTATTGCAAGTAAACATTCTTCGCACTTTATATTCCTTCCCATCCCTCGCACAACGTATCGCGCAATATACTCAACGATATCCAGAATCAAGTCTGAAAAAACGGCGTCTCGTATCTCGGGGCATTCCTCGTATTCTCCAGGATCTTCGAAATCCAACATACTTGATTTTCTTGTAGATGAATTGATGAGTTCTTCACAGGGAATATTTCTTCCGATATGGAAAATGGTGCAAACACGCCCAAATTACGCCCAATGGCGTGGAGCGTGGACTAGAAGGCTAGAAGGCGATGAGTTGGGGAACCAGAGAGTGGGGGAAGCCTGACACATCGTCGTGTCCCACTCGGCCGCTCTAGTATCAGCCCTAGGACACCGGTGCTAGTTCACGGTTCTGGCATTCATCTTCACTTATCGCTGCGATCGCACGTCTTCTCCCACCCTACCACCCACCAACTCATGTAGACGCTCCGACAGTCCGACTCCGTTCCGCCATTTGTATTTTCTTGTACGTAGTATAGTAGGGTTTTCTGTGGACAATAGGGGTATTCATTATTATTCCTCGTAGGTTTAAATTAAATATTAAAACCTTCTCGCGCGTTAAAATGTAAACATTGTAGTGATGAATACCTACGTAGTGTAGTAGGGTTTTCTGTGTTATACCTACGATTTCATCCACAGACGTGCGACGAGGTTAGTAATAAAACTTACGTACGTAATAGGCTCGTGAAATTTGAAAATACTGCTGTCGTGTACGGAATTCGTATTTTTTCATTAACTGAAGTCGTTCGTTTTCTAGATGAGTTGGGTTGTAAATTTAAAGTGCGCCGCTATCGGATGTGACGTTCGATTTAAGACTCATCCAACTGCTTCCTTTGTTTGCTTTCCCGACCCGAATGTGACCAAGCCCGACCATCAGAAGAGGTGAGTCTGTTAAATTATTCTAATGGTTTCGTTTTAATCTACTTTAAATTACGTTCGTAGTAGGTACACGTTCATTGTGCAGTGAATTTTTTTGCTTGTTTACTTTCCGACCCCGTACCTCGTTGGTTACCGTACTCACCCGCACCGCACACATTATTTACCTACATTATTCTCTATTATAGTAACCTTAATGGGATTATTAACACTTAGTAAAGTTAGGGTAATTCTGAGCCTAATCCAGTCAACTTAAATACTCTCCACACTGCGATGTTGTTGGCATAAATTGACGACAATAAAATGCAGACGTCGCAAACGTGAACTGATAAGGAGGGAAGCGATCTTACATTTTACACTTTTTCCTTATCATACTACCTACCTTTTCTAAATTGATTATTATTTTGTTCTGAGCAGAATAAGTGATGTGGATTTCCCTTTTCCGACACTTATGTTACTCTAAATATTTATTTTTAGTGACATAAGTATAGTAATGCATAGAAAGAATTGAGGTTAACCGGACAATTGCTCAGAATTACCAAAGTCAAGAATAATTATAGTAAAGTTAGGGTGATTGTAAGGCGACCAACCGTCTACTTTTTCAGACTTCATGGAATAATAAATTGTTCATCCATCATTTTCAGGTTGCAAATATGGCGAGAGGTATCGGGGCAAACTGACTCGTTACGTTCACACAAGCTGTGCCAAAGACACTTTGATGCAAAGCAATTTTACGACAGCGATAGACTTCGGTTGGTCCGAGGAAGTATGCCCAGCTATCGTACCGGACCGCTTAATCCCAATAGTGGAACTCAACCTGTTCTGTACTCTCTATGGGACAAAGCTGAAGAATTTGTGAGTACCTACTCTTACTATCAAGTCAAGTGGACATCAGACTTGAAGTACAATATGACATAATGTTGATCTACTGGTGGAATTTTCCTGTTTCAGCTCAAGAAACTTCAGTTTGTCAGGAAAAACGCCTCAGGGACCGAGACGTTGACCCCTCCATGCGTCAACGCCTGGCTCCGGACGCTGAAAGCTATTCGTTCCCTTTGGGAGTACTTGAGCATTGAGCTTCCTGATGTGAAGTACCTACAGGTGATTACACACAATAACAATAGCACGCCCAATTACGATTGTATGACGAGCATTACACATTTATTCGCAACTTTTGATGAAATGAAAAGTTCCTGTCATGTAGCATGGCTATAAGAGCGAATCTTCAAAGAAGTATTCCTGCTACTGATTTTTGACTCTAAAGTCAAGTTTGACCCGCTTCTTTTTCAGAAAAATAGGGTCCCTCTGTCGTGATTAATCACCCCACACGTCAGGTGAATTAATAATAATTTTTAGCCATAAATACCTATTTTTACCCCCAAAAACCAATATCTGTAACCCCTAGTCTGTGCGAAAAACAAGTGAAATGGCATTTTTCTGTCTTTACTCACCCTTCCATACACTTCCAGTCATTTTATATTGCAATTTTAGCCGTTTTTACCGATTTTTGACCCCTAGAAAGTCCAATTTGACCCCCTTGAAATGTTTTAAAATTGCTAATTTTGAACTCAACCTTTTGTTTGGCAATAGGTACAAACGTTTTGGAGAAATTTGGAATTTTTATCATGTACCCAAGGACAGATATTATCTGGAGTGGCACATAGATATACATCATTTTTTTAAATTTAGGGATGAAATGGTGATGCTCTGAAACGGATTTGCCTATAAAAATATTTCAAACATTCATGTTCTGAAAATGATATATAAAATCACTGAAAGTGGCATGGAAGGTTGAGTGGAGACAAAAATATCATTTCATTTGCTTTTCACACAGAATAGGGATCTAATTAGAATTTTCGGGGATGAACAATTGGTATTAAGGGCTAAAATCAGTATTATTCACCTGAAGTGTGGGATGGCGACGGTGGCGGACTTTGAGGGGACGGTGCAGGTATTTCGATGGGAATTTTTGTCAAAAAAATTGGGTCAAATGTTGGGACAGATCGTTTGTGATCAAACAAACGTGATATTATTTAACTGTTTATTCATGTTTGATTTACCGTTTATGCTCATCTTTGACTTGCAGGTGCGTCGCCTCAATCAAGACCTCCTGGAGTGTACCTTCGGCATCATCCGATCATTGTGACGACAATAGATAATTAGAATGCAATTACATTAGTGATATCAACTATCCACCTGCTGTGATGTCAATATATGTTCGAATTGTAATAACTAGTCAATCAATATTGACGATGGTCGAACAATTTCATTGTGACGACAATAGATAATTAGAATGCAATTAAATTAATGATATCAACTATCCACGAGTTGCGATGTCAATATGTTATGTTCGAATTGTAATAACTAGTCAATCAATATTGACGATGGTCTAATAATTTCATTGTGACGACAATAGATAATTAGAATGCAATTACATTAGTGATATCAACTATCCACCTGCTGTGATGTCAATATATGTTCGAATTGTAATAACTAGTCAATCAATATTGACGATGGTCGAACAATTTCATTGTGACGACAATAGATAATTAGAATGCAATTAAATTAATGATATCAACTATCCACGAGTTGCGATGTCAATATGTTATGTTCGAATTGTAATAACTAGTCAATCAATATTGACGATGGTCTAATAATTTCATTGTGACGACAATAGATAATTAGAATGCAATTACATTAGTGATATCAACTATCCACCTGCTGTGATGTCAATATATGTTCGAATTGTAATAACTAGTCAATCAATATTGACGATGGTCGAACAATTTCATTGTGACGACAATAGATAATTAGAATGCAATTAAATTAATGATATCAACTATCCACGAGTTGCGATGTCAATATGTTATGTTCGAATTGTAATAACTAGTCAATCAATATTGACGATGGTCTAATAATTTCATTGTGACGACAATAGATAATTAGAATGCAATTACATTAGTGATATCAACTATCCACCTGCTGTGATGTCAATATATGTTCGAATTGTAATAACTAGTCAATCAATATTGACGATGGTCGAACAATTTCATTGTGACGACAATAGATAATTAGAATGCAATTAAATTAATGATATCAACTATCCACGAGTTGCGATGTCAATATGTTATGTTCGAATTGTAATAACTAGTCAATCAATATTGACGATGGTCTAATAATTTCATTGTGACAATAGATAATTATTATGCAATTAAATTAATGATATCAACTATCCACGAACTGTGATGTCATATGTTCGAATCGTAATAACTGTTCAATCCATATTGTTGAATAAATATTGTTTTACCGTACATTTGCTTTAATTGTATTAATTTCATCCTTTCTCGTACATTTACCAAGGGTGTGGAAGAGAGGCGGATGGAAATGGAGTAGGGAGGGGGGGTGGTGGTTGAGGAACGGTGGCGGGGGTTTGTTGTAGCAACGAAGTAGGAGTGGGGAGGTAACCAAGGTGTCAGGCGCATGCGCGAGGATTCGGGGGGTCTTAGTTCAGGTTTCGGCCATCTCATTTTCGCGTCGCGCCACCTGTATGCTGGCAACCACCCCCCACCCTGAGTGTCCCTTCTGTACGTAGTATAGTAGGGTTTTCTGTGTCTAGTATATTCTATTCTCAGTGGATGCGACGAAGGGGGCGGTTGAGCTGGTAATTTGTGGGCGAGAAAGGAACACCAAACAGCGGCGAAGAACGTGCAGACAACCGTCGAACCCGGAGATTAATTCTGGATAGGAGAACAGGGCAGGAGACCAGATTGTTTATGATTTTAAACAGCAAAGTGAGGTCAGCCATGCAACGACGCTTCTCAAGGGGCATAAAACGGCAAACTCCACGTAGGTGTTCATAGTTCAAATCGGTTGAAGCAATGCCAAGCTTATACGCCACGTATCGAAGAAATTGTTCTGCACGCTCTCCAACGTGTATTTGTGTACTGCATAGCAGGGTGTCCATACCGGGGATGCATATTCCAGGAGGGGAAGAACTAAAGCCTTGTAAAGAACAACCAAGGCATTCACGCTGCAGAATTCACGGGTATTCCTTTTGAGGAACCCCAAGGCTTAGTGTTCTAATTGTAAAAACCCCTTTTGTTGTTAATTTTTCGGAATACAGCGTCAGATTCCAAAATTTCTCAAAATTTCGTTCTTAAGAACACGATGGTTGACTGTCAATTTTTCATGAGATTTTGTGATTTGATTGGGGTCAAGAATAAATTGTGTAAATCTCGTATATGAAGTCATGACTTCATATACGTCAGTATCTGCAGAGAGGAGATACAGTCGGTTCATTGATCGTGTTAATTTTTCCGCTAATGTGACGCGACGTCCTTCCAAAACGCATAATATCGAAATTATTCAATGGATTTTGATATGAATTTTCAAGGACTTAAGTGGTCCAGTTGGAATTTCATTACGATCAGTCCAGTGGTAGTAACTACAAGACACAGTGATATCTCATCCGTCATTTTGTTCAGATTTGATAGGTAGCTGATGTATTTGATGTGAAAAACTGGTGGTCAATTGAATCTTAGACAGTGTACATTGAGGGTCTCACGGCAACTTCCCACATCGTCATTTCGGCAACTTTTCAGCAGAGCCAAAAAAACCATCTGCCAATGACTATGTTTACTGAGTAATTCAGTAAAATAAATCGTGAGATTTAGTGTTACCTAACTTAGGTATCTAACTTAAAGTTAGTTAGGTCGATCCGCTGGGAAAAGACGCTTCGAATGGTATGCATAACAGTTATGCATACCATTCGAAGAGTTACTCATTTTGGCCAAAAATGACGATGTAGGAAGTTGCCGTGAGACCCTCGACATGAGTTTGCAGTAATTAATTATTCTCATGTTTTTCAGGAGAGGCCATGGAAACTGACATTGACGTTGGTGGCGCAGAGGCTGTAGACAGCAGGACAGTGAATGGTGAAATGCAGGACCCCAACGTGATGGTCACAGATATTGATATTGAAGACGGTAAGCTTTCTCAGAATAGAATGGGAATGGAAATTGGTTTTTGGATTTCTTATGCCAATTTATGGCGCTCTGCAGACCTTATCCAGAGTCACAAACGTAGTAGCAGCAGGAGTTAGGCATTAAACTGCTGCCCAAATCTTGAGAGTTTTTAAAAATGCCGTTTTGTCCAACTAAAAGCTGAAACGGACGCCATTGTCGAAAGATTCTACGAGATGAGTCATTTTAAATTTGGTACGAATATTCCAGTAGACTAAATTTGGAACATTTAATGTTCCTCTCCTCATCACATGTTCTTCTGATTTAATTTCAGATGCCGCCCGCTCACAAGCCATTTTCCGTCATGTAGTACACAATTTTAGCCGATTGAAGACTCCTCAGCTCTCCTCTCCCTGCTTCGTCCGAAACCTGCCATGGAAGATCATGGTGAAGCCCTCGACCTCTCCGAGCCAGCAAGATCAGCGGCAGCAGGGAAAGTCCCTTGGATTCTTTCTACAGGTATGTACATGAAGTTAATGATTTCATTTGTTTGTATATTGCTCGTATTGTTATTACAATGAAATTGACTCGGGAAAATCGTACAAGATCGTATATACATCTTTTGCTGTAACATCACCTTCAGCCGTTGGCAAATCCCTTGTGTACATTAGAAACAGCACAGGCCCAAAGACACTACCTTGTGGGACCCCTGCACAGATATTCTTGAGCCCAGAATACGCTTCTTCATACCTTACTCTGAAATGTCTGCTACTGATGTAGGATTTAAGTATGACAACCAGAACCCATTGAAAGCAAAAATAGGACTTACCTCCAGCCTCCATGTAGCAGTAAACTGACCATACAGAACTGATTTCACACAAACCGACTATATTGTCTGGTTCTTTATTATTCACAGAAGCTCTGGATTAAACAATATTCCGTTGTCCTAAACAATGCCTACTACAGACCTAATCATTGAGATTAGGTCTGTAGTAGGTATTCTTTAGCACAACACTGTCACTGAATAATTATTACAATGGTGTTGTCTCTTTGATTCATAAAAGATTGTAGAATTGTTTGCATTATCTTGAGCAAAGCTGTGTTTCTATATTCTCATACTAATTGTTTTTCAAATCATTTTCCGCAGTGCAATGGTGAATCGGAGAGCGCTTCTTGGACTTGCCACGCCACAGCCGACCTTCGCCTTTTATCACAAAGGGAGGGATGCGAATCATTCAGTAAAAGTGAGTGATGAATATTCGTACTGTAGTGTATTGCCTTTTCTAGTATTACAAAAATTGTCAAAAGCTGCTTTATTAAAATTCGGGAAGAGCCCTCACATTAAACTTTTGTTGGATGTGCAACAAACCGCACAAAAATCTCTTCACAATGAGAACTTGAAAAAAACGGAGATTATGGCTTGGCTTGCCGACTGCATTCTTTTCTTGGCTAAACAGCGTAATGAATGGTTTGCTGAGTTTCCCCTGTTCCCGGGGAGGTTAGGCAATTTATGCCCGCCCAGAGGGGTATCCTGGTCTGCATTCACAGAGCCGGTGGAATCAAAAACTCGGGAAACAAGGAAAATCAGCAAACCATTACAGCAGCGGGCAAGACGAGTCATCCTCGTCTCATAGTAAAAAGAATTACTTTGAGTTATGAAATTTCCTGAAATATTAGAACCAGGCATTGGAAGATCATTTCAAAACGGCAACGATTTTTGAAGGGAACTCCCCTGACATCCAAAATGACCTGCGCCTTAGCTAGCCTGTCGTTAGGTACATTCCGTTGGTCAATTCCCGGTGGGTCCACTGATCTTCGGTTTTGGTACTAACCCCGGAATACGATTTTAAAGGGAGTGGCGTCTCGGTATGAGGGACGCGCATTTCGTGTGCGGTCTTGCTGATCAGTGATCACGTGAGCGAAGAAAATCAAGAAGTAATTGGTTTGTCGGTAATTTATCATGCTGGGAAATGCATTCATCAAAATCTCTTTTCTCGGCATATATAAATTAGAAAATAATATTCTGGAATTATTATAATATAATACAACACCTACACTATTCACACAACATATTATGTTGTGTGAATAGTGTAGGTGTTGTATTTCGGAAAATGTGTGTGATAATGTGGAAGTTCGGGAGCGCTAGTGATCTACGGGGAATAAGGGAAACTAAAGGTGTTAGTGGAAGGTCGATAGAGTCAGTGACAACTATATGTGGGAAGGCAGCAGGTCGAGAGCGCTAGTGGGCTACGGGGAATAAGGGAAACTGAGGAACTGGGGCCCCAAGAGGAAACTGAGGCCCCAAGAAGCACCAACAGCTTTGGAGGCCAAACAGTGCTATAGCTAGAGCCACTCTAGATGACATTGTATCTGATCTAGTATCTTTTCTTGTTTTTTTTTTTTTTTTTTTTCCATTTTTAGGGTTAGAGAGTTAGGAAGTGGGTGTGTGTGTGTGGTGGTGGTAGGGGGGTTGAATTGAGTGCAGTACGCCTTAGTCCAGAGCCACACAACGCTCTTGCCTAGTAACTATTCTACTGAAAAATAGAAGATGCGTCATTTGAGGTATTAATGAAGATTTTCCTTACGGGTGCACCGTCTTTCTTTTGCAGAAATTCAACACTTATTTCAAAGCAAGGAAAACGATTGGGGTTTTAGTCATTTCATGAGCTGGAATGAAGTCTTAGATCCTGATAAGGGCTACATAAAGGACGACTCGATCATATTGGAGGTGAGCAGATTTGTCAAATATATTTGAATGACTTTTCAACAGATAAGTTTGGTAATTGTTGTTTATGATATTTTTGTGTTTACACCATTCCCGTGTTCATGTCCAGGTTCAAGTATCCGCAGACGCACCACATGGAGTGTGTTGGGATTCCAAAAAGCACACGGGCTTCGTCGGGCTCAAAAACCAAGGAGCAACCTGTTACATGAACTCCCTTCTCCAGACCTTGTATTTTACGAATGAACTCAGAAAGGTATGATCGTGTTGATGTTCAATTTTCTGGCGTCCTTAAAAAAAACATACAAGTTGTCCTAATTTTCGAAGTAAGCTTGGAATTACCATTTTAAAGGCGTTGAGTCCACTGTAAGAAATAATAGACCCGCGACTATTTTTTTGATTCGGTAGGTTTTTTGTGTGAAAGGTGTGTACATTGCTTCCACGTCTATTTGGTGCTTGTTTCGCTGGATAACGATTGATCAACTCGGTCGGTAAACTGTGTTCCAGGCGGTTTACAAGATGCCTACTGAAAGCGATGACTCGAGCAAAAGCGTAGCTCTAGCTCTCCAGCGGGTCTTCTACGAGCTTCAGTTCAGTGACAAACCCGTAGGGACTAAGAAGCTAACGAAGTCTTTCGGCTGGGAAACCCTGGACTCTTTCATGCAGCACGACGTCCAGGAGTTTTTGCGAGTCGTGAGTTTCTCTGTCGATTTACTATACAGTAGTGCATATAGTAGAAATAAACATTAAAAAACATAAATAATAATGAAATTTGTTTCGTATAAGAAGATGATTAATTATGTAGGTATATTTATTATTAATATCAAATCTTGTTTATATTTAGCTGTTGGACAAGCTTGAAAGCAAGATGAAAGGCACCTGCGTGGGAGGCACTGTCCCCAAGTTATTCGAAGGAAAGATGGTGGTACGTTCAAATTCTGCTCCAAACTCACTTAATGCCGCATGTTGCAATTTTTATATAAGGTTGTTTTTGACATGGATATGTCTGTTGTCTGGGGGTCAGTCAAAAATGTCCGTCATCAAAACAAATTTAATTTTAAATTAAAAAAAAGTTAAAAACATTGTAACGTTATTTGGGACACTTCCGGTGGTTGGAGAGGGTAGCGAGTATCATGAAAGTTTTCTAAAAAAGCAGACGATTCCAAAAATTGGTGAAAGATGTCTGTGCGATGAACACTACGGAAGTTCCATTTCCCTACCAACGGCTTGGTTGTACGTGAAAATCATAAGAATTTTTTCGTTACGGTTTTGGGTGGCTCCTAAACCTAATTAAAAGTATTTGTAGTGAATATTAAACGACCTATTGTTAGCTAAGAGACATATCCATGATCAGAGGTTTTTCCCAGTAAGGGAGAAATTAGTTTATTTACTACCAAGAATAACTCTTTTTGTGTCAGGATTTATCTCGAAATCAAACAAAAATCCTTGGTCTCCGTGTGCAAAACAAACGCCAAGTCAAGTTTCAGTAAAAAGGGTAACTGAATTTACCATGAGTTGAAAACCAATAATAACCCGCCTACCACTATCAAAAACGCTACAATCCTTTCTAAAAAGGTTTATTATTTATTTCAGTCTTTCATCAAATGCAAGAACATAGATTATCAATCGACTCGGACTGAGACGTTCTACGATATTCAACTCAACATCAAAGGAAAGAAGAATAGTGAGTGAATTTATTCATTTTGGTTCATTTATTCATTTTTGTATCCATTTGCTTTTAATATCTACCCTATTGGGTTGTGTTTTTGAAGTTCAACATGTTAATTATTTGAATCTTGGTTGGATTGATCACTCATTAGCGAATTTTCGAAGAAATGGAAGCTATAATAGCTATAACAATAATTGTTCTCGGTCCAAAAGTTTTAAAACTCGAATTTCAGAAACATTTTGGTTTATCATCTTCGATAATGAACCATTGGAATCGCCCAAAGAAAAATTTTTTTAACCCCCCCCCCCCCCCCCCCCCTCAAAATTTGTTGGTTTACGTTTCAAGATACGTAGCTTCAGAAAATCGAATAAAGAAAAATCCGTCCGTCCGCCGCGGCACTTTTATTTTTTATTTTTTATTATTTATTGTGTTCACACAGCATAGGACCAAGGCCCCCCCTAGCGCCATGTACATATGTATTAGCAAGATTTAATTAATTAAATGGCCGTCAAAATACAATTGAAATAAAATTTACTTGATTATCAAAACAAAAAAAATAACACAAAATTTACTCAAAGAAGAGATGTGCTGGAGAGAAAAGAAGTGCTGGAGAGAAACCAGAAGGAAAGAGAAGAACAAGAGAAGAGAGAAGAAAATGAAAATGGTGTAGTCATAAATCAGCAAAATGTGCTTTCAGTTCCGTGCTGAATTGCCGGAAAGAGGAGATAGAGCGTAAACGGAGAGGGGGACCATTCCAAAGTCGCGCTCCTTCTACAGCAAAGGAATTTTTATAAAGGGTTGAGTGGAATCGATGCTGAGAGATAAGATGCAGTCTAGTGGATGTGGTTAGGCTGAACATATGTGCCCAGTTAGCGTTGAGTTAAAATGGCGAAATTTGGTTTCGGGTTTTGGACCAGCCCCACAATGATCCTCGAAACTTTTCATAACCCTAGGTCAAGGGGAAGGGGTTCAAAACGAACTTTGAATTTTCGACAATGTCATCTCTGAAAATTCACATGAAACGGTGTAATTTTTAGTTCATTTTTGAATGACCTGAAAATTTTTCAAGACCAATTGGATTTTTGTACGACCAGCCGTTCGTTCACAGTGAGCGCGCAAAGGTTTAGGAGAAACACTAAACTTCTCGTCTAAAACGGCCGTTAGGTCGGTCAACCCCCCAGACGCCCATCATTAAAACTACCTCTTTTTTTCATCTTCCCGGGAAAATACAGACTGGAAATTTTAACCGTGAGTCGGGGATTGACCACATTGCAATATTCATTCGGTTTCTCATCTTGTTGTCATCAATTGTTTAAATAATACCTTTTTGTAATAATTTTGTAATAATAAGCTATTGACTTGAAATTTTAAAAATGGGTAAGAACTGGATGACAATGCAATATTCACTCGGTTTGTATGACGTGGTATATTATTGTATGTATGATTTGGTATAGTACAGTATGGTATGATACAAAAGAAATTCGTATGGTATTTTAAATTTAATTTGGATGATGAGCTAGAGTTTCATCTAACAGTTCGTTAATTGGATTAGGGTGATCTGCTCACAGAAGATAATAAACCGTTGTGTCAAGAGTTTGCAGAGTTTTTATAATTAAATCCGTTTCAAACCATCCTGCATTCATTGCTAAAAGACACACAAAAAATAATATACTTATATAACCTGTGTGGTGCAATGAACTTATTAATCCTTTTTGAAATGTCTAACTCTAATCAATCAACTTATTACACTTATTACAGTTATCGAATATCGCATTGTTTTCAGTCACGGAATCATTTCATGACTACATCACTGCTGAAGTGCTGGACGGAGACAACAAGTACGACGCTGGAGAGCACGGTCTCCAAGATGCGGAGAAAGGCGTCATTTTCACCAAGTTCCCTCCCGTTCTCCATCTTCACCTGATGCGGTTCCAGTATGACCCCATCACCCACTGTTCCGTTAAATTAAACGACAGGTGAGTTGATCGTGGGATTTTTTCCTACATGAGGAAGAATGTAGTAGATATGCCTGTTGACTGGAGCTGATTTAGAGAGGGGGGGGGGGAGGCTTTGTGTTAGGTATTGTTAATATTCAATGTTTTTGAACTAAAACTGGCTTAAGAATCCCCCCTCCCCCCCTCAAACTCTTAAAAATCCTGAATCTGCCCTTGCCTGTTGATTATAGTGTTGATATGCCTTACTGCTCTTGAAGAGCAAAAATGTTTATTTGAAAAAAAGCTGATTGTACAACAAAAATAGTTATCATAAACATGAATATGGCAATGGTAGCACCGTTATCAGCATTATTCTATTTTTATACGAATTAGTAGGAAGATATAAAAATCAACAACAATATGAACATATAATAATATTAAGGGCTGTAATAAGGGTTACTACAATATCTAGTAAACAAAAATTTGTAGCCTTCGAGAAACTTGAAAATAGTAATTCTGTTTGTTGCAGGTTTGAGTTCGCTGAGAAAATGAATCTTAGTGAGTATCTACAGGCTCCTGAGGCTACCCCAGCATGGTACACTCTACATGCTGTTCTCGTCCACAACGGAGACAACCATGGAGGCCACTACGTTGTTTTCATCAATCCTAAGGGAGACGGAAGAGTAAGAGTTACATCTACGATTTCCTAATGTTGGTACGAAATTCAGTCTGAAAATGTGACACGCCAGCAGGGTGAGGTCCATAATTTGGATTGTCCAAATATGTGGGAGGTTTCAGTTATTCCCGTTCTCGTCGATTTTCGGTGTTCGTTTTGTGATGAAGCTCCTTCCCGATTTTCAGTGGTGTAAATTCGATGACGACGTCGTCTCCAGATGTAACAAGCAAGAAGCCATTGAAAACAACTACGGCGGGCACGATGACGACATGAACCATTGCAGCAGTGCTTACATGCTGGTCTACATAAGGGATTCGGAGTGGTCGACAGTGTTGCAAGATGTCACTGAAGAAGGTATTCCACAAAAGGTGAGAATATTCATGATTTGAACCTTAAGTCGAAAATTCGACATCCTCGTATAATTCAATTTTTTCAGTTCTACAGGTGATAAATGATCATGTCATGCGAATGTCTCAATTCTAAAGACTTCCGCTACAAGGGAGGGCTAAAGTTAAGGGCTAATTATAATACATATTAAGTGTGTGTATGTAATACACATAATAACAACATAATACATATTATATACATATATATTATATAATTTTATACATATATCTATATATTTATATTATATTTCTATCCTTCTTTTTTCTCCTCCTGTGAAATTTATCCAGTATATCACCGAGAGTGCTTTCATTTCCACAACCGAACATCTATATATTATATGGATGCGTTGAATGACCAAATACTAGTCGCATCCATATACTTCCACTAGTCATCAAGATCATAACACTATATATATTATATATATTAATAATATATATGTAAAGGGGATGAAAAGGAGAGGGGAGGGGGATGCATGTATATCCAAGATTTCATCTCTCAGTTCTGAAATGGTCAATGAGTGCCAACTGGAAACGTCCGAGGGTGACGTTTCTTACAGCAATGACTTTGTTTGTTTGAATGTTTAGCCTACAGATCGCTCAGAGGAGGACCTGCAGAATAATGAACGCAAGTATGGAGGAGTGGAACCTTTCAAAAATAAAAACATAAATTTGAGGATTCTTAAATTAAAATAATTTTCAAGAGGCAAACAAAGAATGGAATATCCATGAACTGAATGGCGAGGGTTAATGTCATGTACATAGCGGATACAAGCATTATATGCAACTTTTAGTTTATTATAAAAAACTCTGCAAATTCTTGACAACGGTTTATTATCTTCTTTGTACAGATCACCCTTCTGCCTAGATCACTAGGTCTAAATTTTAGATTAAATATTATTATGAATTTCCCTTCTAAGGTCCCCCTAAGTAACATAAATTATTAATAATTTTATCAAGTAAGTACCTAGTGAAATTTATTATAATTTATTGTTATGTATTAATAATTTTTGTTTATTATTAATTATGATTAATTCGTACGATATCCGGCTGTTGGAATCGACTGGGTTCCTTTGTGCAGAACCTGAATGATAGAGATGATGAATTAATTACAAATAAAATGTACCGATATAATTCTGGGGTTTTTAATACTACGTCGGCAATAATTTTTCTATAAAAGAACTACTTACCAACAAACATTCGAAATTACCTTCATTTCCGTAGCACGAAACGTACCATAATATGATGTTTCAAACAGCTCGTTAGTATGAACATTGACCTGTATTTCAACCGCTTGATTCACGATCGTGTTGACAGGTTCAACCTTTGAGCCCTCATTGTGAACGATCGGCTGGTCGTACAAAGCTGTGGATGGTCTTAAAAGATTCTACGGAACAAACTCTATCTAAATATGAAATAAAAAACATACCGTTTGATTGAAAGTTTTCGAGATAACCTGCATAAGTTCGACTAAAATTTCGATTGGGTTTTGAATGTCAGCTCAAATTAAAATGTGCTCTTAGGTGGTGATCCCTAGGTGCCCCTTGGCTGGTAACTTACGTTTCTCCTAAAGCAGTAGGGTTTTCCACCAAAATTGCATTGTACCCCCACCAGTTTGAATTCTAAATTCTAACTTAGACCTCATAGCGTAAGTTGCTCAACCTAATCTGCTCTCATATGGAACACCTCCGAATTTTTATATTTTATTCTTAAATTCCGCCTGTGAATGAAAAGGCGTTGGAAGTACAGTAGGACGAAGCTTAATAATGAGATGGTCTCCCTTATGAGGTCAGTAATGAGCTATAACATTTAAGTGTAGTTGTAAATGTAGTTTAGCTTGCAGAAACAAATCATTCTAACTTGAAAACCCTGTTGTTTTAGGTTTTGTTCAGGTTACGTGAGTTAGATCCAAGTGAATAACTAAAGGCGAGAAGTTATCTTCGCTCCGTTGTTCCAATTTTTAACCCTCTAATTCACGGGAAGGACGTCCTTTACTCCCGAATTCGTTCCAATAAATTAATCCTGACTTGTCTTGACGATTTTACTCATTGATTTAATGATATCTGTAATCTTCCTTGCAGCTGTACGAATAGTTGATTTTTATTCAACGGTTCGATTCCACTGCAACAAATTTGTCTTGCCCTGTCAACCCGTACCTTGGCCTGAATCAATCCGAATTTACGATGAATTTATCGTACTTGATTGCAATTACTAATTAACTTATTAGCAATTTTGTTCTGACGAATTATTTTATGAAACTAAGATACTTAACTTTTGGTCCATTTGCATATTTAGTGTGCAATTCACTGGTATCACTCACTAATCAGAATTTGGCGTTTCAGGCGTACAACCCATATTTTAGGCGTTCAGGATCAAAAGCGGATAACTCAAAAAACATTTTTACAGTTTTGGCAAGTTTAGTAAAGCCATATTAATTATAATTAATAGTTATATTTACAATAATTAATAATATAAATCATTATTAATATGGCTTTACATTGAAAAAGTCAATGTTTGATCCTAAACGCCTGAAACCAAGAGGCAGTCCGAACAGTGGCGTCACCAGTTCACCCTCAATCAAAAAGTTCAAAAGTACCATTTCAGTTTTAAAAAATCATGGCATCGGTGTTTTTGGACCACAAAGGCACCATATTGATTGAATATTTACTTCTGGGGGAGACCATCAACGACAACGCCAGACCCCACACAGCCAATGTCACGCAGCTATAGAGAATTGAGAAGCAATGACAGTGATTTTTTTCAATTTTTTTCCTGAGAAGAACTCGCCTTCAGAATAATTAGCGGTAAAAATTTGTTTAAGGAAGTACTTACTTTTCTGGAGAGGTTAGAAGTCGTATTGAGGGGCGAGAGGGCAGCAATGTACGTCATCTACCTCCCAGGCCAATCAGAGAGCATTACGTAGACTGGGTCCGTAAACCGCTCTCTGATTGGCTCCCAAAAGCGGTGCATGAAAGCCACCCCTGCCCGACCCTATCAGCCGCTGTATCAACTACAACCCTGTCCGACCGCATTGAGCGGAAAAAGTTCAAATTCGCCTTTCTCCAGTTCGGTCTGGTAGTGAAACAAAAATTTTCTCGTTTGAAATTACTCGTTTTACATGTGTTGTGAGTCACCATTTTCGATTTTTGACCATCAAAGAATTATTCTCTGACACACTGGCGTTCCCTATTGTTGGACTCATTTGGATTACCCCACCCTGGCGACGAGGAGGTTAAGGGGGCGGTAGACAAGTGGTCGAAGAAGGTGGCCGTAGGAGGTGAATCAAAAAATTAATCTGCCGTCTCACAACCTGCATTGAAAGAAAGAGCACTCAAATATATTAATGTAACCACGAAATTAAAACTTACTAACTACTTACTTTCTGGACACGCCTCGTAGTTTTCGGAATCTTACCCCTCCGCCTAAAGCTTTCTGAAAATTCATTTTCGGCCAATATTTTCCCAACTTCTTACCAAACAAAATTGTTATAAAACAGGAGTGTTTTACGCAAAGTACACTTAGGGGCGAAAGGCGAGGGGGGGCCAAACATGTTTTGAATAACAGAAGAGTAGGTATCATACTGGTCATGTTTTTACAGACAATGTTTGCAGATATTTTAGAAAATTTAGCGCAAATCCCCTTCAAAATCACCATTTTGCACCTACTGTTTCAAATTTTCCTGGGAGGATCCCCAAACCATGAGCCCAGGGCACGCACCACAAGAGGAGCCTAGAGGCTTGTATTCTAAGAGTACCTATAAACATTTTTCGGGAATACGAGTTTTAAAAATTTTGGACCGAAAAATTTCTTCAAAAATTCGCTAATAGGAACCACAAACTCCCCAAGGTTTGTATAACAGTTACTATTATACAAACCTTGACTGAGAACCTGCTTGTGTCCTTTGGATGGGATATTGAGATCCTCCTTATTCACAGTGAAGTGGCTGAGGAGGTGCCCAGGCTGAATAAGTGCATCGAACTTGACCTGCATATTTGGAACATAACCTGTAAATTCAGTTGAACTATTATAGTTCAGCTAAGTTCAGTATAACTAAAGTTCAGTATAATACTCAGTTTTCGATTTAACAGTTCTGTTGTAACCTTATTTTCTGGACATCCCTCGTACGAATCTACGAAAGTTTCTGTACTAAGTCCTCTAGGATACGTTCGTTGGGTTTTCGGCATGTACTTGATGTATCCCTGCGGTGATTTGTGTTACCAGGTTAGTTGATTCTGCCCCAAAAAATGGAAACGATGCGATAAAACCAACCACACCACCCTATTATAGTCGAGTTTTGTCGACCACGAAGGAGAATTTGACGTGACATAATAGGTACACAAATAGTAGCTAAATATGATATTTATTTCTTATAAACCTAACAAAGCAACAATTAGATGAAAACGGAGCCAAAAATATAATTGCGTAACTGAAACCGAGTTGAAACACACTGACAAAGCTAAGACGTGGAAATTGACAGAACAAATCAATTTTAAATGGCCCCTTTTGCACATTGTTGATTGAAATTCGTAACATTCTGATGGTTGAGTGGGAATCAAAAATAGTGTTGAATAATGGACAAGTTGATTCGAAAAGATGATGCAAACCCCCCCAAACAGTACAGGAAGTGGAGGGACTGTGTACTTCTCAACAGAATGGGGTACTCCAGTAAATTGAAAATGTTTTCTCTCTGGGCGATATTGGGTTGTGGTTAACGAAAATCCGGTCTGTTCGTCGAGAAAATGTGAACAGACCATTAGAAAAGCACACAGAAATTGGGATTATGGAGAGAGAATGTTATGTGATGTCGAGGTAGGACCAGAACTGTTACAAAATCGTCAATAAATGACGATATCGGATTTTGGAGCAGTGCTGGTCCTACGTCAACGTCACACAACCTTTCCTTTTCACACTAAAGTTTCACGCTCCTTAAGGAGCCCTCACTAGAAAAAATGTTGCACAATATTTAGATGAGGTCGTGTTTGCGCGAAAATATTCAGTGTGTGAGGAGAAATATTGTGCAAAAAAAAGAGGGTTAAATATTTTTCTGGAATGAAAAGGAAGATTTGACATTATTGCGGACTGGAGTTGCGAATCAGCAATAATCTAAGCTCTCGACCATTAAATATTTTGCACACTATAGGTACACGTACAATTTCCTTTCTACCTACGTTATTTAAAAACTATAAAATATACGATTTGAGGCATAAAATAAAATTTCTTGCGTTTTGGAAGAAGGAAATTAACTTGACCCACCCTGTACTACGCAAAGTTTTCTTATGGTTGGGCCCACTGGAATACCCCACTGTGATATTGGGATTGAAACTAAATATCCGTCAATATTGGGTTCGTATGGAACCTATCGCTTCTACTTAGTAAAATCACTTTATATTATCTTGGATAAATCATACCACTGTTTGAAAAACACTGACTGTCGGTGAAGCCCTAGAAGTGACCGGAGATGAAAGACTGGGAACAGTATACTATGGCTCAAGAGGCAAGCAATAAGGCGCAAATTCCACCGCTAATATGAGCCCATAGACAATTTGTAGGGACACTTTAACTTGCCTCGTCTCCCCCGGATGTCCCCTGTGTAGAGTACTAGTTGGTACGTTGTGAGGCATGAGAGGTCACTCTGCCCTGGAGGTGGAAGTATGCTTATTTTTGTTACACGCTGATTTATAACAGCACGTCGTTTTTTAATACCTGATATACAGAGTTACAAATCTGTCGAACAACACGCTTATACTGCCATTACGTCACTCGCACTGAGTGTTTTGAGTTGAATGAAATCAGGTGCATTGCGGCATTGATTAATATTGCGGGCCCAGTCTTCGCTTGGAACTCTGTGTAACATTTAATTATTTGAAAGATGTGAAATACGCTAGTGCCGACGAGATCGTCTCCCTAATAGAAGAACCTCCAGCTCGCCCATCGCCTTGAGAAGTTGGTCGCAGGTGTGGCGTCGCCTCTGAGCCGACATGTCGCCTCGGAGAGCTCGGATACCCCGGCGGAGTGCAGAGAAGATCCGCCTGATGGGATCCTGGTGGCGGACGATCAAATTGGCCGAGGAGGGTGCGGAAGGGACTTCCAGCGGGTTGACGACGCGGTTTTCGATTTCCGGGGGCACGCGGGGCTGGAGCGGTGAGGGGACATGAGGCTTTACGTTCAGTGTTAGTCCTGGATGGGGTCCATCGGGGATTGTCATGTCCTGCAGAAAGAAAAGAAAATCTCCATCAATTAAGAGAGTGTACGCACGGCTCATATACTTGGAAAGTATGTCTGGAGAGGTCAACTTTTTAGGAGGCAAGAAAAACGTGTACAAAGAAAAACTCGTAAGTCGTTGTCATCACCTCATATGACAAACCTCGTAAGTCTACGTCCGTGATTTTCGTTAGTTTTATGGAATACCGAGGCGTATTTCACCTTGCCAACACCGCTATTCATAGAGTACAACAAGCCCAGCCTAACAAAAATGAAAGTTGAAAGATGAATAATGATAAAAACAACTTAATTTTCCGGAAAAGAAACGAAGAGGATATCACAACACCAGACACAGACTTACAAGGTTTTCCATATTTTCTGAATGGTTCCAGACTTACAGGTTCTGTCAACCGCCAATTGCGGGAAAACGGATTTCCGTTTCTGAAATTGTCTACTAGAAAAACAAGAGTATTTGAAAAATCGTCTATTTCCACTGAACTATGAGTAGGTACACTGTTAGACTGGTTAATAATTAATCCTTTCACTACCCCCCTTCACCTCAGGAGTCATTAGCAGTATGTTTTTCTCCTTTCACTTTGATCAACCAATGCTGTTCGAATCCTGTCCAATTATTGGGAAGGATTATCATTGTGTTACAGGGGGATTATTATTGTGAAGGGCAAAGTGAAAGGACTATTGGGTTTCCACGATTTCGTCGTGAGTGATTTATTGACTGCTAGCTTATATCCTCAACAGACTTACGAGTTTTTCGGACTTACATGGTTTTCCAAGTATATGAGCGGTATGTTCAATAACAATATACACTACTGGACCAATAAACCATCCCTGGCTCAGACCTGAAGGCCTATGGGCCAGATCCAAAGTCTGAATTGAAGGGATTGATTGATTGATTATCGCTTTATTTACATAATCTGGCAAGATTTGGAGTTTATCGGTTAACCAATGGTTGATTTTCTAATATTTACCCAATTCAATCACGTATTTAACATGAACCAGTCTCTTCCAATACAATGTACAATGTGGAAGAGACTGGTTCATGTTAAATACGACATTCATTTCTGTATGTCATACAGAAATCCTACAACAACAACATTGATCATCAGTCAGGATTCACACACTTAAGTACAAAAAGCAATTTAATACACTGTAATATGTCATATTATGTAGAATGAAGATAACAGAATGAACTTGGAACCAAACAATTGATTATGGTGGTTATTGATTGATAGTTTCATTCAACTTGCTGGGTTTCGCTGTCATTCGTTTTAAATTCCAAAATTGACTGGAAAACCAAGTTAGTAGACTGCTTTGCCAAACACCAAACTATAAATTGATTAGAGCGATTTTGCATCCACCTTAACTCACTCCTTACTAACTCTATTTGTATTTATGGGTACTTAGTGGGGAACCGTTTAGATCTGGATAGGATTCGACTTGAGTTTGCATCTTGCAAATTGGGACCCTTTTTACAATGATCGTATTCAGTCGACAGAAAGAGTTCTAATGGCTTTGTAGAGTTTAATGGCAAGCTGCTTAGGGAAACTTTGCAGCTTAGCTCATTGTGATCGTAGAAGAGTGATTGACATTATTTTAGTTCATAAGCTCATAAATGGCTCTTATGATGCTTCGTCACTACTTGGGTGGGCGTCGCCATTCTGGGTAAATCGACGAAAGGCTCCGTCTGTCTGTGAGGAGTACTTACAACCTTCAGTTTCTCCAACAATGCTGGGACACCTACCTAGAGGACAAGAACGAGATGGCCTACATCATAGGTTCCCAACCTGGGGTACGCAACGACCTGGATGGGGTACGCCGAAAATATTTGGTACTGGCGGACTTCATGCTTTCAGGTGTTATTTCCTTTTACACACACAGAACTAGTTGAGAGATCGTTCTCTTCCTATGCTTTCATTAAGAATAAGTATGGGAATAAGCTAAATGCAAGTCCTGATTTGAGAGTGTATTTATCAACCTTTGATATTGATTTCAAAATATTATGTGCAACAAAACAGGCCCAAAGGTCACACTAAAACAGTTTTGACTTGTTTTAAGAATAATTTTGATTTTTCTTTTTTTTCGATAAACTTATTTGCTAATTCTAGTATGTTTTCGTGATAAGAAACATTGTATTTACTTTGTTATTATTTTTTTACAGTTATTGGTATTTAGAATTTACTAAGTTTACTAGAAACACATATAGGCTAATTTTAGGGCAATAACTTTATAAAGATAAAAAACTCTTGCGTAAATATTTACTTTCCATGATTAATGTTCTTGCAACTTTTTTTCTTGGGGGTACAATTTGAAATAAATTTATCTCAAGGGGTACGGCAGTGAAAAAAGGTTGGAACCGCTGGCCTACATGATCAAAATCGCCAACCGCTGTAATTTGCCAAAGTGAATATTGTCATTACTATGATAATTTACGTTACTATTATATAGATACCTGATATACTAGCTACCTAATATAATAAACCAATGTAATCAGCAGCTGATCTGGGTGAAAGTCTGTCTATCTAGTGAACTATTAATAGGGATGGCAATCATACATCGATGTTTTTGAAACATCGATGTTTTCGCGGGACACATCGATGTTTTTCCATCGATGTTTTCTGTGTCGATGTTTTTGGAACATCGATGTCGGGGTTTCGATGCATCGGCACATCGATACATCGATGTTTCAATTTTTTTGCCATAGGCTGCTGAATGTTTTATTCTAACGTTTTTCTCACATACCTAGGAATATTATTTCTGAATTTTTATTTCCTTTAAATGAAAATATCGAGGCGTGTTGGCTGAAAAGTGTCGATACTTCCAATATTTCGCCTGTGGGAAAGCAGCTAAAACAGGCTCTAATGTCAGGATTTGACTCGAGATTTAAGGGGCGGGAAAGCTGTCACTTGCTGACCCTACCCATGTTTTTGGACCCCGTTTCAAAAATATTCACTTTTCCGATTCCATCGCATCGTCAAAAGCCCTCACTCAAATTAAAAAACTGGTGGCGTCTGTTGATACTTCTAATTCCCCGTCATCTCAGTCATCTTCAGAATCGGACCGTGGAAGTCCCGTTGACATAATATGGGCCCATCATAAATCGTTGGCGTTCAAAACCAACAAGAAAATGTCATCTTCTCAGAGCTTATCGGTGAACTTAGACACGGAGATGTCAATGTATCTCTCAACTCCAGTGGCATCAAACATTCGTTCAAATCCCCTTGAATTGTGGGAAGACATGAAGACAGTCTATCCCAAGCTGTACACGTTATCAAGAGAATACTTGGGGAGGTAGCCACCTCTGTACCGGCAGAAAGATTATTCTCCAAGGCTGGTACGCAGCAGAGAAATCGCCTGGGAGGCTGAAATTGCTTTCAAAATTACTTTTCTTGAATGGACTACCTGCCAAATACACGGTGTGAGCCCAGCCTTCGTTTATACGATTTTTTTCTTCTTGAAACTGAATTATAATGGTAACAAATAAAATAAATTTATAGCTTATAAATTAAGCGGCCCACTCACGATCCTGCAGCAGGAAGTGGGGGGAACCGAAAATTTCCCCCTCTTCGGACACGGGCCTGTGTGTGGTGGCCTTCCTGCCGCAGGTGTCCTGCAGAGCTTGTCGGATGGGATTCCCATCCGACCAACCTGCGGTATGGCTTCCCCCACCCTGTCAACCTGCAAGGTCCGACCGTGTGTGGGGCTGCAGGACGACATTGGAGTGTTGTTATCACCAGCCATGACAGAAATCGGTTATCATCCGCCATGATAGAAAAATTATCATTTGAATTTCGGCGGGAAAGTGCCGGTTCGGGCTGGGGGAGAGCGAAGAGGGGGACTTCGTAGCACTCCCCACTTCCTGCAGCAGGATCGTATGTGAAGAGCGTAGGAGAGCGAAGAGGGGGACTTCGTTGCACTCCCCACTTCCTGCAGCAGGATCGTGAGTGGGCCGCTTTAAAAAAAAAAAATTGATTGAAAACCATCGATACATCGATGTTTTTTTTTAAACATCGATGTTTTTTTCCATCGATATTTTTGGGGTCCGATGTTTTTGGAGCATCGATGCCGGCCTGTCGATGCATCGATGCATCGATACATCGATGTTTTCATTTTTTTTGCCATCCCTAACTATTAATGAAATGAGAAAAGAGAACTACATCTGCTGTAGTTCTCTTTTCTCATTTCATTAATAGTTCACTAGATAGACAGACTTTCACCCAGATGGGTCGCTGCAGGAATTTCTAGCCAGAGGAAGCGTTTACCCACATGGGTCGTCGCGAGCTCGGGAAGGTGTAACCAGTTAGGTCTATCATATAGACCTAACTGGTTAAACCTTCTATAATATAGACCTAACTGGTTAAACCTTCTATAATATAGACCTAACTGGTTAAACCTTCTTAAACCCAACTGGGTAAAGAATATTATTCTTTACCCAGTTGGGTTTTAGTTTGACTAGGACTTACCCAGATGGGAGCCGCCCACTTGGGGTATGTTGACAAACTTCAAAGCCGCGTCTTACCATACTCGAAACACGGACGTATTTGTCCCTTCATAGTGAGGATTTACAGACAAGTTTGTAAATGAACTCGATCGATGTTGATATTGACTTTATTGTTGTAAATAGTGATTGCGCGTTAAGGCGAAAGTTGTACACTCATTTTTCCAACGTCGATGAACTTTTAAATGACTGTTTAATTCATGGGGAGAGTTTGTTTATTTGTATTTTATTTTATTCAGTAATTATTTTGTCCAGTGGCTTTTTATTTTCATTTAAATTTTTGTAATTGGGATTCATCCCGTTATTTGTAATTAAATAAGTAGATAGTTTGTGAATAAATGGTTATTCACCTACCTACGTAGGATTACCTCCGAACCACCCATGGTGGGCTTTACAACAATCGTAAGACTGTGAAATCATAATATGTTTTTGGAACTTTCATTGGACAAGGGTAAGTACATGTGCCAAGAATATTGATATGAATAGAATAACCAGTTTATCGAGATTATACGTGTGGAACCCAATCGAGGCTGACCCATATAATATTAGTCAGGTGGTAAGTATGAAAATATCAACTAGGTACAGCTATTTACCATTTTTGGAGTTTCTACCCTCATGGATAATAACCAGTGTCACCATTCATTTTTAATGGTGATGATCGAAACTCGTTAATTCATCAAGAATAACTAAAAAAGGAGGTCGCTCGTGAGGTCCACAACACAATTGTCATATTATTATCAAACTACTTAAAATCCCTTCAAAGTGAAATCGTCTGGGAAAAGTGAGCTTCCAGCCTTATGGTTCGTAAGTAGCAGCAAAGATAGGTACACGAATACTTACTCGACGGGTAAAATAAGTATTAGCTTCTAATATACAACACTGAATTACTGCACAAAACCTCTAATAGATACAAGAACATAAACTTGTGTATTTGAGCGAAATGGAAGTAGTAGGTATGAGAAAAATACGAGCGTTGACGTTAATTCGGAAATCAAACATTCAATGGACGCTAATATGAACCAGTGATAAACTCCCCCCAATCATCCATCGCTTCTACGAGCGAATACTACCATGGATAGCAATCCTTCTTCCATGCATGGATAGTATCCATACCACTGAAACCTCTTCTACTTTTATTTCGAGTATTATTCTAACTTTAAATAATTTTTTTAAAAATAATTTAAAAGTTTATTATTAAATTTATTGTAAAAGTTTATTTATAAATTGTTTATAAATTTATTGTAAAAGTTATTGTATAAATTATTATAAAAGTTTATTTATAATCTATTTATGTCACAACTGTATTACAACATCTAGCAACGTTTTTCTAATACATTAGAACGTTTCTGTAGATCACTACCTATATTCACTACACATCTCTCCACACTAGTGAGTCATGACAAGGTCCAAAGGGGGCTATAGCCCCCCCCCCCCACCATTGGGTCTCAACTTGCACTGGATAAAACGGGAAATTTCTGAGAATATAAAACATGTAACTTGTAATTTAGAGGAGTTTGAAATAAACAAACAGATAAGCTGAGGATTACAGACGAGATCCAATGTTTGAACCTAATTTATAATTCAGATAACCAACGAAAACAAAATGTAATTTATTTAAAATAATTGCTAGATGGGCAGAATCGGACCACTGTGAAGGGGGTTTTGGGGAGTTATGGGGGGGGAGGAGGAAATTCCTCATAAATTCCCAAAATGGAACATTTTGACAAGCGACACCTCATTTTGAATCTGACAACGGAATGAAATATCGCAATTTTGACATTACCATCGTGTTCAGAATTGAAAAATCTATAACCTGAGGTGTTACTCGGCAAAAAACCCGTGCTCAAACTTTTTGTTCTGAGAACATGTCAATATCTCAAAAAATAACAATTCTGAAATAACAATGATTGAAATGAGCGATTTCAATAATCAGTAAAAGTTGATTTGAGCGATTCCCCTCTGGAAAATTGGTAATTCTTACTCTCGACCCTCTGGAAAAAAACCACGCCGATGGGTTTCGAAAATGAAAATGATGAAAATTAATGTTGACAGTCTCCTTCAAGAGTTGAACAACGAACCAGAACTTGAGCAGTTTCGAAATTTTTTCCGGATGGAATCACGGAACATTTTTCACGGTTCTATTAGGTCCAGAATTAAATTCATTGGTCCACTCCATCGCAAAATATAACGAATGAAATAAAATGAATAAGAACGGATCGAAAAAGGGTAATGAAAAATGAATGGAACGCGAACTAGAAACCCGAACTCAACAACCGAGCGAACGATAAAAAGATCGGTTGAAAATGGTTGACGAACGAACGTTTGTTCGCATGTTTGAAGGGTCAGCTGTTTCCACCGGCCGAACACGCCGAACGAAGATTCGCGCGGTCGCCTAGTGATCACGAGTGAACAAACGAACATTCGCTCGCCTGCTGTTTCCACCAACCGGACGAACACAAATTTCTTCGTTCGCCGGTGTTCGCTCGCCCGGTGGTGCACCACAGCAGTGCACCGGAGCACCACAGCAGTGCAGCAGCGGAGCAAGAGTGGTTGCTCGACAAGAGTGGTTGCACCACGGCTGGACAGTGGTGCTTGCAAGAGTGGTTGCACCACAGCAGCTTGCTCCTGCAACAAAGCAGGTTTGTACTGCTCCGCTTTCTGCAAGCGCTGCTCAGGGATCTCCTGCGAGAATGTCAACTCCCCATCCCAACAAGAAGCCGAAGAGGACATTTTCGAATGGATAACATCCCCCGATGAAGACGACGCCCCTGGTCCTTCCAAAAGACAAATAAGTTCTCGCTACATCCTGTTTTTCCCAAAAAAATATATCTTTTCTACTCATCCTTTGCATTGGTGCTGTAATGAACACTTGCATCTATGGTCATTATTTTCATCTAATTATTACGACTTGAATACAATAACTAATGATCTAAGATTGGTTTCAAGGGAGATTTTGAGTCATTGGTATCACTGAGAGTGGTTTTCTCCTTGCAACGCCGATAAAAATATCAGAACCTACCTAAAATGTCCCTAAAACATTGGCCAATTTTAAAACGGTAGTGATTTTTGAACAGTCCGATTGATGCTCTCCAAATGTTAGGGACTGGTGTTGGCGATTTGGTTTGATGTTGTAGCAGTGCAGCACATTGAAAATCGAGTAGCGTCAGTTTTTACAAAAATTGGGAAAACCCGCCATTGTTTTATCGATCGTAAAACATTTTCCATTCGACCGATTTCTGACTTTTTTGTCAATCGACGCGGAATTTTATCAACTTTTGTTTTGTATGCCAAAAGTTTTTTGGCTACCAAAAGGTTTGCCGTTTGAACTTTTGTGTGCAAACTCTGAATTCATGTGATTGGGATCCAAATAGGCCAACTTAAAACAAAAACCAATTTCTGAAGTTTTTTCAATCAACGCGGAATTTTATTAACTTTAGTTTTCTAAAAAGTGACTTTCGGCGTAAAATTGACAGTTGTGGTGCTATATGTCAAAACCCGAAGAAAGTCCAAAAATTCCGAGGTTTTTGAGCTACCAAAAGTTTTGCCGTTCGAAATGTAATGTACCTATTAAAACAATGAAATCTTATACAACACCTTTTGCAAGATAAATTCCTCTAACTACTGGTCTGTAGAGCAGATGAACCGTGAAGAACATCTCAAGTATCAACCACATTTTTTCACCTTCAAAGTGCTCCAGTTTGAGAACCGTTAATAATCTTAATCCATCCATTAAGTTCACAAAAGAGATAGAGAAAGATAGCAAACTAGACTACCTAAACGTCAGTATTATTCGAGAAAAAGACTCCACTCTCTCCTTCAAATAGTACACCAAACCTACATACAACGGTAGATTAATCAATTACAACTCCAGCCATCCACCACATATTGAAAAATCCCCAGTCATGCATATATTTAAATATACATATAATTTTTGGTGTCTTTTGGCAGTGGATTCAGGATGGTCTGAAACGGATTTTGGTATGAAACTTTTTCGAAAATTCGAGTTTTAAAAATTTTGGACCGAGAACAATAGCTAGGTAGGTACATACATCGAGGGTCCCACAGCAACACCACGGACTGTCATTTCGCCAACTTTTCAGGAGAGCCAAAAGAGTGGTTTTCAATGAATTCACTCTACAATATCTTTTCAATTTCTCGTTCCACTAGTTCTCCAAGTTTTTGATAGCGTTTTTTATCGTATAAAACAAGTTTGAGGCCAAAAAAGTAATTATCAAAGAAAATGAAGATGGTAAGTGGTGTTGTTTCGTCAATGCTTGATGGTAAGTTGTGTTGCACCTTCTTTTCGCTCTGGATTTTCACCATCAAACATTTCAATAATTTATTAAATTAATTATAATCATCCATTTTCATGGATATTTTCCGATTTCCACAGTTTGGTCCTGTAGACCCTGGACGAGAAACATACGGGTTATTAGGATATACGCAAACAATTTAAATCACAATCTTTTTAATTGCATCACAATATTTTAAAAATTAAATCACAATCTTTTTAAAATTTAAATCTCAATCTTTTTAAAATTTTAATCACAGTATTTTTAAAATTTAAATCACAACTTGTCATGTGGGAGATCAAAGGCATAGAACGAGTCTGTGATGGGATCCTCATAAAGGCCTTAAGACGGGGAATTAAAAACACAAGACGGATCATCAGAGCTGCAAAATGGGTTTGCTACGATCTCTTCTACGTTTGATGTAATATCAATGACTGGGACACCAGCAAAATCATTCTGATCTCCTGTTTCGCTGCGGATGATCACATCCCTGGCAACCACGTCAGTGTCTTCAAGTAGGAACTCACTGCCATCGATTGCAGTGGGACAAAAATGAGGTTCACTACTTAGAAGTGCAATTGGTTCAGAAGGGAGAACTGTGAATTCAGTTGTTGGAGCTTCTTCAGCTGACTGGAGGGATTTCGTGACGTGGGAAGGCTCAGTTGATGAAGATTTGGCTGGCTGGACAACTTCTGCGTGGTTCTTCATACCCATTGAAATCATGAGGTCATCTACATGCATAAGCCCTTCACAATCTGAACTTCCATCATCAGTTGTCCCTTCCTCATCTGAGGGAATGTATTCACTGTCTTTCATTGAGATGTGGTGTCTATGAAAAAGAAAGAAAAAAAAATCATCGCTAAAATAGTGCCTATCAAGGTGGTTGAATGCCAACTTCAGCTCAAAAAAACAAAAGGCACTTGCAAAAACCTATTCACTGAAAATAATAATGACTGATATGTTCATAACCAGTAAAGTAACGAAATAAAGGCGAAAAAACTATTGAAAAAACTTCATTTCAATGCTTAATTCGGGACGCAACACAACTTACTAACAGGAAATGGTGAAGCAACTCAACGGACTGTCATCAAGAGTAGGACTGTTTCGTTTGGCGTCAAGAAATGCGATCTAAAAAATTAAATATTTACAATTTGTAAATTACAAGTAAATCATCCCACTGCCACCATCGAAGTATTAAGAAACCGAAAACATTAAAAATAAGTTCTTTATTATTATACTGTCAAACACTTACCGAAATCAGGAGTACGCGCCGACCATCAGATTTCACGCTGAACACATGTGAAAACTGAGACAGTCCGTTGGGTTGCATCAAGTTCTGGGGAAGAATACAGTCCGTTGGTTTGACATTTCTCGGTATTCTGCGCTATCTATTGAGAAATCGTCCCAACTTATATTTTTAACTGATCCGCCGCGAGAATGCGGTTCCAATGGTACCACCAACTCATTTTGGCCAAAAATGACAGTCCGTGGTGTTGCTGTGGGACCCTCGACATTCTCTTCGAAAATTCGCTAAAAACCACTTCCCCCCGCTTAAAGACCCAGAACCACTCTTAAACACTAGATTCAATGTGTAGGTATAAAATTCCGTGCAAAACTCAAAATTGTGAACAAGTGTACATAGGAGAAAGCTTACAGTATTAAATAAAAGAATCTATTCACATAACTACCACTTTCAAAATGAAATAGAAAAGACGGCCCTAGACCAACATTGCATTCAACACAACCATGAACCTGATTTCCAAAACGTCACTTCCATAACTAGAGAATCATTGACATTTAAACGCCAAATTTACGAAAATATCCATATCCATGGAAGAAGGATATTTTCCCTTCTTCCATGATCCATATCCTACAGCAACCTAATACCATGATATTTTCCCTTCTTCCATGATCCATATCCTACAGCAACCTAATACCATGAATATAAAAAACGACATTCATCACCTTGGTACACAATTTATACCACTATTTTCTAACAAGGACACTCTATAACCCCGACTCCATAATATGTATATTTTCCATAATATTGTATATTGTCTATATTATAGACAATATACAATAGTAAGCCAAACTAAAATATTCCCTACCCACCTGCAATCCCCAACCCAGTCACCCTTCGATCTTCCTCCACGCACTACAACATTGAAACAACACCTTCTATAACCTCTCCGTACGGTTATCCGTACTGAGAAAACAAAATAAACGCGACGAGTAGTTTATTCTGAAAGTACTGCGTCCATGAAAAAAAAAACCTACGTAAGTCAGTAACTGTATTATAAAAATATAACTGTATTAAAATTATTTAGAATCGTAAGTTGGTGATACCGACAACGGTCAAGTCTCAGCAGATTGTCGTTAAAGCCGAAAGCTCGGAAAACCCCCGTTTTCTTGGCAACCTCCTACAACCCTCCAAATGAACAAAACAACAACAAATTAACATTTTAATTTTAATCAAACCTATTAATTTTGACTTAGTCGCTATGAGATTTTCTACAATCCCAAGAAGGCGAGTTGCTGAAAAAACGGCCGAAACGGTGTAGGTACTTATTAACCGAACTGTAACAACAACAGACTTTCAATGTTGATATTTTGATAGCTCTTGATAAACTCAAATCACTGTTTCCAATTGTAGCGTTCTGCTGTCAAAAATTTTGAAATGTAGAGAGTGCCTACTAGGCACTCGGAAAACGTTACAGCTTGTCAAGTTGCTGCTGAGCTATGAATTGTACGGATTCACGACAGTCGCCAACTTCATTCATGTTGCGAACTAGTGAAACGCCGTAATTGATTTATTATTATTTAGGTACTTACATACAAATCGTTCGGTTCGCTGGATTACCATTGTGGCTACACAAATGAAATCCTGAACTCCCTCTGCTTCGGGAAAAATCCAGAGCATTCACTTTTTCATCTCATGCCAGGGGCCCCGTTGTGTATCCCTCCCCCAGTCAGTTTTTACTATACCTATATAATATATATACTAAAAACTGACTGGGGGAGGGATACCGTCAGATATTATCTGACTGGATTCTTACTGCCAACCACTTTTGCTTTTGCTCCGTTATTCGAGTCAAGCTCATATCAAACCAGTATTCCCTGTACATACACATATACGATATAAAAGATACGGTGGTAGAACAAGTGCCATTAATTTTACTCTCTACATTTCAGGATAGAAACAACACCCAAAGACTCTGCCGAGCTTCTAGTTCCCGTTCTTCACGACGTCTCAACATCCGGCGTTCCGTTCCCCGAATTTGAAATATTAACGCGTAAGTTTTTGAATTGATATTTGATTTATTATGGGTCTATACTTTTCAATGTGGGTTAGAGACTCCGGAAATATTAAATTTTAGTTGGGGGCGAATTGAGCGAATCTCACTCTCTTCCTGGTCACCAAAGCTTTCGGTTACTTCTCTATAGAACCTACCCAGGTACTTATCTCTTATACAGGGCGTATCGCAAGTAGATGGCAATACGGAGAAACTAGAAGTTATTGGAAATAAGACTATTAATAACTATTAAAGTAATAATAATAATAACTATTGAAGAATAATAATAACTATTAAAGTTATTGGAAATAAGACCCAACAAAATAAGCATGACATCAGTTTTTTACCTCTTCCCATTCCAATTGCATTCCGAAATTGAGAGATAACTGCAGTTTTGAGTATACCGGTGGAAAGGTAATTAAGTTTTACAACTTTTGTCAGATTCGGCCCCTTGCAGAATTTTTTTTTAGAAGAGTAGTGATCCTCGAAAATTTGTCGCTAACTACACTTTTTTTAAACTTTTTATTTCTTGATCTGTTATCGCGGTTTAAAAAGAAGCATGTGAACATTGAAAGTGCATTGGACTTGAAGAAAATTTAATGCTGATTTCAAAACTGTGATGGAACGTGGGGAAAATGTGGGAAAGTCGAGAAAAGATGTACATGAAAAGGGGTTGGCTAGCAAGAACACCGGTCGTTCAGATTTCCAACATTCAAAGACCTCGGGAAATGGCAGTTATGGCCGAAAAACCATGAAATATTAGCACTTTTTTCGGTTTTTGCTCCATATATCCATGAAGAATTGGTCTGAAGGGTATGGTTACCCCATTAACTTTCAGAGAAGAGTAAATTTGCTACAATTTGGTACCAGAGCGAGCTTTCTACGATTATTCGTTCTCAAGATACATCCTTTAAATAAGAAGGCAATTTTTTCCAAAAAGTGAGAAATTCTCAAAATGGTCATTTCTTTTGTGGAATATTCATCCCTCGTCAAATATTATACGGAACAAAGTTGTTGTAAATTTAATTAGCTTTCATTTAAGACCAGAAGGGTACTTTTAGGCCTGTCAATTCTCTGAATAACGGCAGGTAACCAAAAATAGTCATTAGTGGGTTTTGAGGGTAAATCCATATACATGACTCTCACTTCTTTTTATTGATTTTATTAATGTAAATGGTAATTGAAGGCATGAATAAACATAAAAATGATTGGTTAAAAAAATCAACATGAATTATGGCATTTGCATTATGACAATATGTGCATTGAGAATATAGACGAATTAACACAGAACATGATGATTGATATAGTTATTTTCGGCAAAAATTCGGGTTTTTCGGCCGCCACGGCCATTTCCCGAGGTCTTTGAATGTTGGAAATCTGGATTATTACTACAGTTTGAGGTCCTAACAGCATATCAAAAAATCAGAACGACCGGTTTTCTTGCAAGCACGGATGTACATCATGACTGGACTATAGGGCGAGCAAGACCAAACGCTAATAACCCCAAAAGCCAATAAGCCCAAACATGATCATCCCAAACGATGAGTCCGGGTGAGGTCTTATCGAATCTTACGGCAGTCGTATTGAAGCAGACTTATCTCCTTGAAACTCTCTAATAGCCTGCACAGGTGTAGAATCAAGTACTCCTCTCCCTGCTGTAGAAAAGCAGGGATGATTCCATCCGGACGTGATGATTTATAGGGTTCAAACGTGTCTATAGTCCATTTAACCCTACTTTACGTAACGCACTACTTTGCAATTTCCCAGTTTTCCCTTGGGGTACTGATTGGATTACTAGGACCTTCTCATATTTCTCTGTATAACGACTCTAAAACCACTTATCAAAACTCTTCTGTGCTGTGCTTTGTACAAGAGTGACGTGACCTGTGTTCCCTGCTGAGCGCAGAATGACCTTGTCATGAGGGGACTTCCCTCATTGTCTGCCATAATACCTTTGTGCAGTTGTACCCCTAAAATCGTCCCCGAACAGCCCAGAATTCGAGGTGTTCAGCCTCCATATTTTCACTCAAACTGCCTTCCATTTCATTTTTTAACCTCTCTATAATGGCAGGACTTATTGCAGGTGCAGTGCAACAATGCAGAAGGCCACATACATGTTGGAAGATCTGGACCATGCGGAAACCTTCCTCCGCACATTGATAGACTTCTTAGAGAACGGGGCCGTAGAAACCGTCGTTCAAGGCGACGTTGTAAATTATTTCCGTTTGTCGAAGCAAACGGAGATATATCATGGAAAGTTCAAAGAGAAAGGATACTTCATGTCTATGGATGTTGATACTGGCGACTTCAGTCTATCGAGGTCAGATGCAAATAGATCAAAATACGATCTGAGCAAAATTGCTGATTATGTATTTGTAAAATTTTGCAAACCTTCCACTCCAAATCTCCTACTGAGTAAGGCCATCGACATTTTCATAAAACATTTTGGCGCACAACGCGTCGGCCGTTGTATAACAGAGATTTCCGGCCTTAAACAAATTTTCTGTGTTGAAACCACCATCAAACGTTCGAATGAACAAAAATACAATTTTGAAGCTACTCTTCTGATGGAGGCTTACGAGACCGTATCAACTAAACCCAACGGCATGTGGAGAGTACGAGGTCTGCTCCAGGAACTTATTGTTGAAGACGAATGCGCGGAGACTGTCGTCGCAATGTTTGCGGTAGAGTCTGATGTGAACCCGCAGACTTGTCGAGCTATTAAGAAAATCCTTTTGGAGCACCTCCGGTTTAAATTGGAAACCAAGCCTCACGCCAGGATATGGTTGAAGATGGTCTGCTCGATCAAAGTTATTGACAGTATCAACGCCGACGAGTCCTTACTGGATTTCATCCTCGACCTCCTGAAACACCTTTCAGAGAGCATCACCTGTTTGGATTCGGAGAACAACAAATTCTATTCGCCGCCCGGAGGGCTTTCGTACGAGGCACTCGTCAACGTGATCACCAAATTGTACAGAAACAAGAAATCCTGTCAGAAAACCATCAATTTCATATTCAACCGGTGCGGAGTGAAGCCGGACGTCTGGCGTTCAGTACTCGACTCGTGTCACGCTGTCGGCAACACCGAACTTCCAGCCAACCAATATTTCGACTACTCCATTCCTGACTTACGCTCCATTGAATGGGAACGTAAATGAGTCCTTTTGTGAATTTGATGTTTGAAATTCCAGTTCCAGGTACGTTGTTTCTGTTTTTAATTAGTTTTAACTTTTTTTTTTTTACTTTTCAACTGAAAAGGGAGACGTCTGTCTTGAGAGGGAAATTCGATACCAATGATGAGCATCTCGAAAACGAACACAGAAGTACCGTAAAGGTAACTTTGTGACTGGCGGGGTTATTTTGTGACAGCACGGTTTTTTTTCGTATTTTTGAATTTACCGCTTAGAATTTGCAACAGACTTAGGATTATGAGCGTAGTATATGAGCCTAAAGGGGTTTCGAACACGTTACGAGCCTATGAACGTTTTCCTTCCGTGACAAGGATTGGATAACCTCACTCACACCAAGAACCTACTTTTGCTGTTTCTCCAAACTCTAGCAAACTTTGTTATAACAACCTACCTACCTAATATCACCAAGGGTTTACTAATCACAATTATATCACAGATGGTTACCTCACACAAAAAATATCACAGACTGATTGTGCAATTGTACAATGTACACTAGTACAAATCCGGCTCAATCGGACCAATGAATAATTTAGCAAACTCGTAGGGCTAGTGAAGTTGCTAAGTGTAGTGGACTGTATTTCTATAGTTTAGGATTCTACTGTAATTCATAACTAGGGACTAGAGTCTGTGATATGACTAAGGAAATTGAAATAAAAATAAATAGTAATGATTTTCACCTAGTTTATTAAAGGTAGGTGTAATAACATAGTCAGCTGACCGGGCAACACTGCGAAATTTATCCAATCTATCACATGTTCCGCATCTAATTTCACCACCTTTTGTTCCGCATCTAATTTCACCACCTTTTGTTCTCTAAAAATACATTCATTCTCGTTATGCATCTTGTCGTGATCATTCACTAGTCCTCAGTTCCTTATTTCTTTATACGTATTAATATTACATGGTGTCAGGTGTGGGGTTCCGTAATTGGGCGTAATATTTTTAATTTAACGAGATTCTCAATTTCAGACTTGATTTGATCGCGGATCGAGTACGGAATGCGTCGTGGAGGCAGTATTTTGAGTTGGGGATTAGGAACTAAGTCAATATCATACTCAAAGTCAGAAATGCAGTTAAATTCCGTGGCTTCAATGTCATCGATGCGTTTGATTAAACCAGTCATTGTACATGCGTTGTGTCCAAATATTGGTTGGAAATTTTCATTAATAACTCTGAAAATTACGTTGAATAGTCTACCCCTAACTACTAGTGGGACTGTGCATTGACCAAGTACGTCAATTTTGCACTCACGATTGTACGTCGACAAACGTTTGGTTCGTGAAGGTTCGAGAGGTGTATGTAGATGTCTGTATATTTTGTAGGGTAATACGTTACATTGTGCACCCGTGTCAAGTTTGACAGAGAAACTGAATGAAGAATTTTTTAACTGGACTTTTTCTAGCCATTCGTCATTTGATGAATGAATGGCATTGACCGATAGTTCCTCGTCCTCATCAACAGTGTTTACCAATGTTGAAGGTGATGACTGTTGATGATGCTTTTTATTTTGATTCGATGAGCGGCAAAGTTGTTTATAGTGACCTTTACGGTTACAATTTTCGCAAATGGCCATAAATGCAGGGCATTTACGAACAGGATGGGATCCTCCGCAATAACCGCAATCTTTAACTATTTTAGATTGTTTAGAGGTAGATGGAACTTGGACAGCATCGATATTTGATGAACTGATTTTCATTTTTGAAAACTGGATGTTTGCTTGAGCAGCTGTTCTACAAAGTTGGGTTGCCTCATCGAGTGTCAATTTTGTGACGATCGACAATTTCTTGCGGACTTCGTTGTCGTTGATTCCAACAACTATCCTATCCCTAATTAAACTTTGCTCTAGGGTACCGAAATCACACTTTTTTGCTTGAGTTTTTATTCTGACAAGAAATTCGTCAAAACTTTCACCATCATGTTGATGTAACATGTTGAAAACGTATCGCTTATAGGTGATATTGCATTTAGGAAAGAAATAATTGGAAAATTCTTCCAAAACCTCGTCTAGTGTAGGTTCCTCGAAATTAATAGTAAAAGTATTATAAGTATGTAGGGCGTCTGGCCCGATTATTGACATTAAGGTTGCTACCTTTACTGATTCCGATTGAGCATCAAGTCGACTTGCAGTGGCGTAGAATGTGAATTGTTGTTTCCACAACGTCCATGCGCTTGGGTTGTCGGAAGGGATTTCGAGCGGTTTCGGAGGACGCAGATTAGACGGGACGAAACGACTGGTACTGGCGTCATTTTCTCCCATCTCGCGGAACTCCGGCTGTTTTTGTTTTTTCTGACACCATAAAAGCATCATCAACAGTCATCACCTTCAACATTGTCATATTCACTGAGTAATGATGACATTATTTGTTGAAAGACTTCCGGGGCGGATGTAATGCCAAATGGAAGACGGAGGAAACAATACCTACCCCAAGGAGTTGAGACCGTAAGATATCTTTGAGTTCTTTCGGAAACTTTAACCTGCCAGAAACCTTTTTCACAATCAAGTTTCGTGAATTATTTCGATCCTGACAATTTAGTAGCGATTTCCTCAATTGTTTTGAGAGGATATGGCCGACGAACTATGTTTCTATTCAAATCGGATGGGTCCATGCATATTCGTAATTTATCACCTTGTTAAAAAAAAAAAAAAAAGAAGAAAGTTGTAATAACATAGTCAGCTGACCGGGCAACACTGCGAAGCTTATCCAATCTATCACATGTTCCGCATCTAATTTCACCACCTTTTGTTCTCTAAAAATACATTCATTCTCGTTATGCATCTTGTCGTGATCATTCACTAGTCCTCAGTTCCTTATTTCTTTATACGTATTAATATTACAGTAGGTAAGGTAACTGGTGATATGATAATTGGTGATGTCCTACCTAGAGTGGCCACAAAAATATTAACAACTAAAAAAACAGGTATATCACAGGAAAGAACTAGGTACTAGGAACACATGGAGAAGATACAATAAAGATAAAACCTCAATTCAGTCCTAAGTTGTTTAAAGCGGTAAATAATGATCGATGGAGAAGTTGGGCCCAACTCTGGTAGGTAGAAAAGAGAGGTGTGTGGTGGATCTTGAGTAGAAGAGATGAATAAATAGGTTGCTCAGATCTCACCACAATTCCTGAAACCTGAGCTGGGGAGGTGTAGCAACAGGTTGTCAGTAGCTGGCGAGCTGCAAAGAGCCAAAGACGAACGATCCGGCGGTGTTTCTTGGCTTGGGGGGTCGTTAATAAAAGCAAGACAGACGAACTAGAAACTATATCTGTTGCTTTAACTAATAACTGGCACAGATGTTCATGGATTCAGGAAATACGTTGGGAAAAACGTTCACTTCTCAGAAGGCTGGTGGTAGAACAGAAACTCGCAGTGTTGCTCCATTGAAGATACGTAAGAGTTCATGGAGATTTGAAAATAATTAGGCACAACATACGCGCAGTCACCTTACATGAAATGCAAGAAAGGATGGTGAACAATATACACAGGTAGAAATAATTTAACATAGTATGTATTACATAATAGTTGCATGGAATAGAAGTAGAGGTCTTTATGGATACAATATTGGGCACAATGATTTGCTGAGGGCGCTCCGATAGCATGAGGGACAAGGAAGCCCACCAAAAAAAAAAAGGGAAAGAGAACGGCGTAAACACAGTTCCTCAACTTGAAAAGATGCTCTTGTAAAATTGCTCTTGTCTACCTACCAATCGTAACAATGACGGTTTTGTGTTGGACCCTGACTCCAGTACATAAGCACCAGTTGACTTGTCACCTGCTTGACAACCCAAAAAGTAGTTGAGTTAGATTTTATAAAAAGGATATACGATCTGATCTGAACATTCCCTATGTAGCCGAAGTCATCCAACTCAACTATAACAACCTTCACCTCACTATGACACATCACTCAAATCAGCTAATTACCAGCCTGGTCAACAATCCACCGGAACCACGCCTCAGAAGACGACTCAAGAGAAAAAGACCCCAAGATTCCTTACCACCCAGCGTAACATGATCAAATAGCACAGCCAACACTTCTTCTGATTCGACACCATCTCAACCCACATCCAACAGAGAGGCCAGTTGATGGACTGCACCCTCTCATCACGTCACACGCCAATTAGAGGACTCCTCTACTATATCCCCCCCCCCCCCATTATCACAACAGAAATGTTCCCAACAGAACAATAAAGTTATTTACTTACTGAGAAAAAAAAAGATATACGATTTTGACTTTTTGCCGAATCAAGTTGTTTCAAGTGGCGACGAAGGAAAAATCAATTAATTAAATTAGACATGTCTAGAAGACAAAGGAAACAAGATTCACCAACCGATGAGGACGAACGTTATGCAGGACAAGCATTAGCACAGACAAAGTTGCACATTCACAAAGTTGCACATTCCAAGTTGCATACGGCTGTTCAAACCATAGCAGCATTGGAGGAGATATTTGCTAGGTTTGGCCTTCCCAGAGTTATCGTTTCTGACAATGGACCACTATTAACGTCTAAAGAATTTGAAGAATTTTGTTCCAGCCGTAATATCAAACACGTCACGTCAACCCCTTATCATCCAAGGACAAATGGGTTAGCAGAAATGGCGGTGAATGCCATTCAAGCAGAGAATGGCTACATCACGAAATGAAGGTAGCTTACAGTCACGGGTGCAGAGGTACCTTGCTTCTTAGCGGGCGTCCATCCACAGTTCCACCAACCGCTCATCTGCCATGTTAATGTTTGGGCGCGAGCCTCGTACTCGGTTGTCCCTTTTGAGGCCCAGCATTGGGGCACAAATGGAGGAGGCCCTGCAGGACCAGCAACGCCGGAGATACTGCTTCAAGGAGTTCAACGAGGGGGAGGAATGTTGGATAAAACGCAGGAAGGAAGAGAAGACATTTGCGAGGGCCACTGTGAAGAGGCGCACTGGTCCCTTGTCGTACACAGTACTGCTGGACGGCCAGGAGTGGAGAGTTCACGCAGACCAGATGAGTAAGGCCCCTCTTCAGGGTGGAGGGGGAGGAATGTTGGACCCTGACTCCAGTACATAAGCACCAGGTGACTTGTCACCTGCTTGACAATCCAAAAAGTAGTTGAGTTGGATTTTATAAAAAGGATATACGATTTTGACTTTTTGCCGAATCAAGTTGTTTCATTTTGATACCTAGGTTTTAAGGAAAATGGTGACGTTAACCACCTATTTTGATGTTTATTTACCATGTTTTGAAATGTGTTCACTAATTCTCAGACTGTTGCGTATTGTACAATTTTATGGCCCTTTGGGCCTCAATTTTCATTTCAAAGTAAAGGTTGTTTGCATTTACAGTTGTTTTCATCAATGTATCACCTATAACTTCAATAATATTGAAGTTATAGGTGATACATTGATGAGTTTTCCTAATCAAACGAAAAACCAAATGAATATTATTCATTTGGTTTTTCGTTTGATTAGGAAAACTCGCTCTTTCTGAAGTAACTTCGTAACATGAGTCAGTTTTCGATGAGAAATGCCTCTGTCACAAAGAAAAAGATTTTCACTTCTCATGGGTAAGGAATTGAAATTTGAAAATGAAAGAAATAACAAGCCTAAATATATGGCTACCAAGGGAAAATAGCAGAACGTGGAAAATAAGTTGTCTTATGTTCCAAAAGTCGAAAAAACCTCAAAAGTTGTCACAAAGTAACCCCGCTTTACGGTAGGTTTGCGTAATGCATTATTGGCAACAACATACAGCGTATGTTACCAGTATTTCATCAAGCTGGCTCACTAGAAAAAGTTTGGTTTTAATCGATCCAATTAAGTTTCCCATTGTAAGGTAACAAAGCCCTGTAGACAATTAAGTGCTCTTGTGCACAATTTTAACCAGTGACAAATCTGACATTGTCGAACATCATCAGGTGTAAATAGTAAAATCCGCCATTAGGTTTTGGTTGTAATCGATCCAGTTAAGTTTGTAATGAATGGTTGGCTGAGTTGTCCTGATCTCGGGGGGTTAGGCAATATGCCCACCCAGCGGGCTATTCGGTCTGCATTCACAGTACCGTCTATCCCCAGATCGGTTGAACGAAATCATCGAGAACAGGAGATCAGCAAACCATCACAAGTTTCCCATTCTAAGGGGAAGACCATTCTACAATGAAGACTAATTGTCTAAGACCCTGTAGACAATTAAGTGCTCTTTTGCACAATTTTAACCAGTGACAAATCTGACATTCTTGAAAAATATCAGGTGTAAATAATAAAATCCGCCATTTGGCCCATTTGTTTATATTAATAGACAGAGGGCCAAATGAAGAATTGTGTGAATCAGAAATACCTCTAAAACGTGGTATGTATGTTTCAGAACCTGCGAGGCATTTCGGAGCTCCATAACGAAGACGTCCCAGCGCCGATTTTTCCGTCGTTGAAAAAGAGTTCTCAGTATGTCAATGTCTCCACAACCAAGAACGTTGAAGTACTTGTAATGGCTGTTCACGTTGATAGGTCTAAACGTACACAACATTCGGATTTATGTTTTAAATCGTCGAGGTATCAGCAACACCACCAAGCTCGTTTTTCACAACTTTTCAGGAGAGAGAAAAAAGTTCAGTCAATTAGGCCTTGATGGACGAAAAAATCGGTTTTTTTCTCTCTCCTGAAAAGTTGTTAAAAACGAGCTTGGTGGTGTGGCTGATTCCTCGACGAAATATATCATAACGATAGTCTCCAATTGTTCCTTGTAATGTATTGAAGTTCATATTGCCTTGCTTAATTTTATTTATTCAATTAGGAAGTAAGAAAACTGGCAGAACCACCACGTTTCGAACACCCAAACCATGTGATTTGTATTTTACCACACGATTTCGAGAGTCTCACGGCAACTTCCCACATCGTCATTTGGGCGACTTTTCAGCAGAGCAAAAAAAAAAAACATCTGCCAATGACTATGTTTACTGAGTAATTCAGTAAAATAAATCGTGAGATTTAGTGTTACCTCTTCCCCACAAAACTCAGATTTTCGGGCTAAAAATCGCTTGTGCCAAAAAATCCAATTTAGTCGCACAAAATTCTGACCTACATTTACCTTCAACAATTCTTGACTAAGTGGTCAATATTTTGCACTGCTGATAACATGTACTGGGAAATAGAGGTTGTTAGTTATACGAGAACTATAGTGTCATAACATAGTCAATTTCATTTGCCCTTCAAACGTTGCATGGGCAATCTCCTGGGCTCCATCCCCAAGATGAATGAGCATCATATCGACTGAGTCAGAGATCGTCATAACCTTAGGAATATCTAATGATTATTATAGATAGCGGATCATAGAATTAATGGGTTTGATGTTCTTGTTATTGATTTGTTCTAGAAATTTCGAAATTCATTTGTAAATAATTTAATAACGAACAACATTACCAATTTAACCTGTAAGTAAATTGCATACACCAATCACTATCCTTTGGACAGAGTTATATTTTCTTTTATATTTCTCTTATATTGTAACTTTTCGTTTCGAAATACATACGTTATTTTTGATATTTCAGCCTCATTATTCGTACCATCCTTCCTCTTGAAATCAAATTTGTTGTCTACATATAGACACTTATCTAGTGTGGCTTGAAAATCATATCAAACAATAATATAAGGGGGGGGGGGGGCTTGAAAAATCCAGTCATGCAGCATGACCAATTTTCGAAAAAATAACAAATAGGTAACTGGTTTTTGTGAAATGTCTTCATTTTACAGGTTTTGTCTCCTTCTTTGCCGCTGTTTATTGATTAAACACTTCTGTTTATTGACTTTTCAACGCTGAAGACGATGGTGAAGTCAGAATTGCGATATGTCATTCCGTTATCAGTTTAACCCTAGATTACTACCTACACGTATGACAGACGTGTATACCCGAAAAACGTCATTAACGAAATAGTCAGTAATCAAAACGAATGGAATTTGAGAAAAAATTAAACAAGTCATTTGAAAGCACAAAAACTCTATTTTAAATAAACTCTCTGAACAATTGTCTTCTTCAAATTTTCTCTATAAATTTTTCTTCTATTAATTTTTACTTACCTACTAACAAAAGTATTTCAAATCACAAATTTTACAAAATTAGTTCTTTTATCACATTCAGGTGGTAATACTTGATCGTATGAATATTCTTCTAGTCTTCGTCACCACTTTGTCGTCTTCTTGTCTGCGCAACCATGACAGAATTTATGTGCGTGCTCGCCACAAATAACAAATAAATTTGAAGCAATCAATTCTCTCAGGTTCAAAGTCATCAGCCGAAAAAGTCGTCTTAAACTTCTGAAGGTAAATACTCTGGATCAGCATCACAATCGTCCTTCCAATCGGGAAACTCTATGTTGTCTCCTTCTTTGTCATCATCAACACTTCCTCTTCATCAGCATCAATATCTGAAGATGGAATCATTCTTAATTCTTCCAAGATTTCTTCGTCTGTTTTTTTAAATATTCTGTCTCCTTTTTTCCCATTTTCCGAAACAAAATTGCATCAATCATTATGGATAGGTAATAAGTATGTACCTAATAGATACCTATATGAACATAACTTATTTAGATAAGGAGGAATAGTGGATGCCATTATCTCAGAAGGTTTGTTTAGAAAACTGCAGAATGGAGGTCTGCTTGTGTTTCTCCAAAGTGAAGACTAAAAATACGAAAAGACTATCCACAAGCTTTGTAATAAGGACGTTCACTAGTTAGTCATAGAAAAAATGTAGACATTTTGGGGTCTGCGCCTTCGCTAGACCCATTGAGAACCTTAACCACTATCTAGTACCTTCCTTGCCCCATTCTTATACCCCTTGGGACCCAATTAGTGATATCTTCGTTCCTGGGGGTAGACACCCAATCAGTAATATCTTCGTTCCTGGGGTTGATACCCATGGGTGTTGGTGATACATATTTTTGTTCCCAGGGTAGACACCCGATTCGTGATATTTTTGTTCCTGGGGTGTTATCGCCCATTTATATACGATAATTTTATTAAATAAAATAAATAAAATTTTTATTTTTGTATTCTCCATTATTTACCTCAATGATCACTACCCCCTCACTTTCCCCATAACCATCTCCTCTACCCATCCTCTTTCCTTCCCCTCCCCCTCAGTAGTGGCAAGAGTTGCTTTCACCTCCACGTTGCTTCTTGCTGGGCAGATATACATTTCAGCTTTAACAATAACATACATTTTTTGGGTTTACCCCAAAATTATGATTATTTCAGAATTTCGTTTTCCGTTAGAGAACATTTTTCATGTCTATTGTACGTATTCATGTCTAGTGTACATGAATATGTATTTAGTCGCGTTTGTACTTTGATGACGAGAAAGCTTACAGGATTTATCCCATTTGCGTATGGTTGAAATGTGTATTTGGCTGAGAAAAGCATCTCTCCCGTCCCCTTCGCCATATTCCCGCTTTATCTATGTGCACCCCCTGAGTTTCAGGGCAGGAGCCGCCACTGTATACGACTAGGGGGTGACAAAACGAAATACGAAACCTCATTATCTTTAAAAAATATGTATTTAGCAGTAGTCAGCCTTATCGTTTTGAACATAATATAATGTTTTTGTGTAGGGTGTAGACAGGTTATTATAAGTTATATATTTCATCTCGTTAATTGTAAGAGTGGTCATTTATGACCAAAATTTGCGAGATTGTAAATAAAACGCTATTCAATTCAATGTACAAATGTAGTATAGGTAAAACTCTAACAAACAACTTTTTCTGCTTAAAAATACTTGAAACATTGTCATTTTCCAGTTTTATCACATTCATTATGACTATAAAACCCTACGCAAAACGTAATGTCAAATGTTATAAACAAATATTATCTCGAATATGTTATATAAAACAAACATCATTATGTTTAATCAGGATCTAAAGGAACTAACAGGAAGCCTACTACTATTATTTTATAATAGGTGAACTGACTTATAATTGGGAAAAACACTCCCATGAATTGAAGAAAAATAAATAAAAACAAAAATAGATACATTTTCTTCGAAAATTTGCTAAAAGGAAAAATAGCAAACTGTCAAGTTGGCTCATTACATCGCCTGCTCTTTCACTTCAATTTCTTCTTCCTCGCTATGAAGTCACTCTATTTTAATGAACTGTTAGTAACCAGAAGAACAGTTGATAAAAAATGTCAGCCTCAGGGAATTTAATTCCTGTCGTTAGATACCGACCAGCCGAATACAAATCTGAGGTAGTACAGCTACCTATCTACAGTTTTTATAACTAAAACCCTTTGGTGTTGAACTGTCGATAGGAATATCAATACTATCGATAGTTTCTGACTATCGAAAACTATCGATAGTCAGCGAACTATCGATAGTACTATCGGAACCAACTGAAAACCCACATGTTCCAAAAAAACAAAAAAAAACACTTACTTAATAATTAATTATTAATAATTATTATTAATGCAAAAGGAAATTACTTGAGAGGAAGAATCTACTCCTCTAAATGTTTTTTCTTCTTCCTTGATCAGCGCCACAAAAGTGCACTTTTGTATCGATTAATTTTGTTTGTTTGTAGGTAGCATTATTTTGTGTGATAATTTTTGATCTTCCAGCAGTTATGAGTATTGGAATTAGTATCAAGATGATCCTTACCTCAAGTTATTTTTTTTTAATTATACACAATTCAAGGGCTCACGAGTTTATCACTAATTCGGAACATCCTCAACACAGTTCATTCAGAACAATAATTGTTATCAACAAACGATAATTATTATTTATTTAATTTCTAGCCTTCTTTCTTAATTGCCTTTTCCAGTTATTTCCCAGGCAAAAATGGTCAAACAAACAAAAAATTTAATCTGACAATTTTTATTTATAAAATACTTGGTTATTTTGCCAAAAATAATTTGAAAAACAAGTACGAGTATTTAGCCTAACTAGATAAATTAAAAAAAAAAAAAAATTACAACGCAAAATCGACATGTACATAAGTGACGTAACAATAAGTCATTTTTGGTTACCGAGAAACTTTTATATTTTTATTCAGCAATAGTTAAGCGTTTAGCATGAATAACGCATCTGATTTTTGTACTGAACTCATCAGGAATACTTTCTCTTCACTAAAAAACCAATGAAAGACGACGACTGACGACAACTGACAATACAGAGGCCAGATTTGATAAGACATTTGAAAAGAGACGAGTGTTACAACTATAGATTTGGAAAAACCATCGATACTATTTGAAACCAAAACTATCGATAGTTCAACACCGCTACCTTTTATCCCTCTAGACTTCGCTTTTATCCCTTAGCCCATTAGTGCCCGTAACATTTTTTTTCAAAATTTTTTCATGAAATTTCGTAAGATGCTTCTTATTTCGTCTAGGAACACCAGAAAAATAATTAAAAAAATATTGGCATGTCAAAAGAGGGTGAAAATGGGTGTGCCCAAATTAGCCCTCTGGGCACTCAGCGGTCAAAAGAGGGTGAAAATGGGTGTGCCCAAATTAGCCCTCTGGGCACTCAGCGGGGTCAGGTGAAAAGATACCTACTAAGATTTTTGAAACTGTTTATTGAACATTATATGATTATATAAACATTATATAAACTCATTTTAACCCAATAACATGTTAAAATGTTGTTAAATTGTTTTTAATGAAAAATTGTAGAAAAATCGTATAGTGCAAAAAATGGCACTATCAATATTTTACGTGGAATGCATCGAAACAGTCAATGCATAACCCCACCTTGCACTTCTTGCACATCGTGCACACTCTTGAAGTACAATTTATCCCAGCACATCTCTTCCTTTTCTTCTGTTCCGTGTAACAAACGCGGTGGTCCATATGGTCGAAGCGGATCTCATCAATGACTCTTGACGTTGAAATATATCTTCCAGAAGGTCCTGGATCTCTTCGTGCAACTGCATAACGAGTGAGATAGGTTTGGGCCAATTCTCGTCTAAACTGAAGTTGTGAAACCCTGGAGGTTTTTTTGGACAATATCCATTGCAACTTCTACAGGTGCCAATAACTGCTTACCTGGTAAATGGAGCAAGTCGCCCTCCTCGTCATCTTCATTACCCGAGTCTTCTGGAGATTGAAGTTCGGGTTCTGGCGGTTCCATATATAGATCTATAGGACCCGGGACGTCACCGTTCCCCAGCAAAAGGTCAATTGCATCTTGAAGGGTCACTCCAGGTCTGAATAAAGAAAATTGAAATTAGCAATTAAAAAATTAAAATTATTTAAAAAATAGGACCTAACTCAGTTGAATGTTGTCAACATTCCTGCAATTATTTAGAAAAAATGGATAGAAAAGGGCAAAAAACGACGTATTTTTTTTTTCAACACACACGCCCCTGTACATACCCACGTATACATACACCAATACATACAGAAAGTAAAATGTACAATTACAGCTTGCAGGATACAACGAAAAAACGAGATTTTCACGAGCGATGGTTCTGACGTGCAGAACCTACCTTCGTGCATACAATGATGTCGCCAAGTGCCCAGTGGGCTAATAGGGGAACATCAAGATATAAACCTCATTTCCCCGAGCTCCAGTGAAATTTTTACAGAGTTATCTTTTACAACTCGTTAAGTAACTATCATACATTAAAACTAGATACAGAAATACATTTAAATTTAAATGTTAGATTACTTACCCCAATATATTCCGCAACTCCTCAACGTCCAAATGTTCACTCATCTTCAAGAACAGAAGAACCACACTCACTGGCAGATGAAACCGAACTAAACGCATTTCTAGCATGGTAGGGGTCTAGACTAGCTACTAAGAACGAAAAGTAAACACCAAAGTCCAAAATACATCGAGAATTCAGAGAAATGTGACTGCAGGTTCGCCGTTCCGCTACTAGCCCGCTGGGCACTAATCGGTTAGACTACCTAATCTGTTCGTCTTTAGTCTTTGCATGATAACATGACACTGAACTAGGTCCAGTGTTCACCAGGGGGTGTTGATCACCGAATCACCATGTTCCAGAAATCGCCATTATTGCGTATCAATTTGTTTGTTCCTTGAATTTGTTTAGGGGGCTTTTAAAGCTAAATAGGGGAATCTCAATTTGATTAATCAATAATTATTTAAGCGTACGTAGGGTTGTTCCGATATCGATGATCTTCCGATATTTGATATTGTCAACGATATTTAACATCGATATCTATACAGCGATATTATCGCAACAAAATATCGATATCGGCAATATCGAATGATATTTGCAAAATTTGTATGATTACTCATAATTTTATGACAAGTGAATTTATTCCAAGATTGATTTCATCTTTATATTGCAGATAATTTATATTAATTTTCATCACGTGGAGTAAAATTTAGTTGAAAAATACACTTTTGAGGTAACTCATTTTTGAAATCTCTATTTTTAAGCTATGAAAAACAGTCACACAATGGATTTTCAGTACCGAAACAGAAATAATCATTTGAAATAGTATACTATAGTTTATCATTTTTATCTATTGTTCTTTCAAGTTTGATTTTTTCCGTTTAATGCGACTTAGTTTTTATAAATTAACCCAAAATTTCATTTAATTTTTGGAAATGTTCAAGAAGGTTGTCTTACTCACAAAAAAAAATAAATAAAATAAGAGATAATATCTAGGTATATTTATGTAGGTACATTAACGATGTTAACATGGATATTTACTTGTAGTTAAAAAATGTGTATGTATTTAAAGAAACTTGGAAACTTCGCTGCCTTCTAAAATGAAATAAATTATTTTGAAAAATGCATTTTTTTTTTTTTTTTTCAGCAGGAAAATTGTTCCGGTTTTTAACCGGTTTTATAGATATGAAAAAAAAACCGGTTTAAACCGCAAAAAAACCGGAAAAAACCGGTTATTTGGAGCAAAAAAACCGGTTTTCGGTTTAAACCGGTTGGTTGCTTGATAAACAAAAGAGTTCTTTCGAACAAGAGACGAACGCGCGATAGTTCTCATCAGACGAGAGATCTTGCATCCATCTTGCGCGATAGTTCTCGTCAGACGAATGTGCCCTCGTTAGCTGAGTCCTATAGTGCGACAACGAAAAGGACGTACAGTACGTAAGTAATAGTTAATAGTAAGTAGTAATTAATAGTTTAGTTAGTGTTAGGTTCCGCACCTATTCGTATAGGTATTATGTATAGAAATTTGAGAACGCTCTTGCCCGCTATGCCCTGTTTTATGCCATAAATTAGTTCTGAAACAAAACTAAATTAGTTCCGAACTGGAACTAAAAACTGAAACTACTTTAGTTTTTATTCGCAACTTCGAAACTAACTTTTGGAACTAAATTAGTTTCAATTTCAACTGTTGAAACTAAAACTAGGTAAAGTTAGTTTCGACACTAATATTCGTAGTTTCGGAACTAAAAATGAAACTAAATTTTTTTTCCTCACGTTTTTAGCGAATTTTCGAAGAAAATTATTGTTCTCGGTCCAAAATTTTGATAAGTAACTCGAATTTTCGAAAACTTTTCATACCAAAATCCATTTCAGATCATCCTGAACCCACTGCCAAAAATTATACCTATATAATATTATGACATAATATTATAGACATTGTCGTGTTTAGAGTTGAAATGTCCAAAAGCTGATGGGGGAGGGGGGGGGGTCACCCAAAAAATTAAATTCTGACAAGTGACACCTCATTTTAATGGTTTTTACACGCTGAATACGATAGTGAAGTGAGAATTGCGATAGGTATACCTTTTTTTTTTTTTTTTTTCCTTCACTTGGCATTAGCTTTCGCCATAGCCATAGGTATACCTTATTTCGTTCTCAAACTTGAGTAGGTACCTACTTTGAAGATGTACGTTCTTCATGTTAAGTCTAGTCTAATCTGATAACGGAAAGAGATATCGCAATTCTGACTTCACCGTCGTGTTTAGAGTTGAAATGTCCAAAAGCTGATGGGGGGGAAGGGGGGGGGGGGGGGGGGTCATCCAAAAAATGAAATTCTGACAAGTGACACCTCATTTTAAAGGTTTTTACACGCTGAATACGATAGTGAAGTCAGAATTGCGATACCATATTCTGTTCCCCCCCCCCCTCAGCTTTTGGGCCCCCCCCCACACCTACATAAATGCAATGTACTTGAGGGATGTAACTACTTGTCATTGGTGGGGACGAAGGGAAAATTATGACTTACATACAGTGCATACACATAGGAATACAATAGAAGGGATACCGTGGTAGAACAAGTGCCATTAATTTTACTCTCTACATTTCAGGATAGAAACAACATCCAAAGACTCTGCCGAGCTTCTAGTTCCCGTTCTTCGCGACGTCTCAACATCCGGCGTTCCGTTCTCCGAATTTGAAATATTAAGGCGTAAGTTTTTGAATTGATATTCGATTTAATATGGGTCTATATTTTTCAATGTGGTTTAGAGACTCCGGAAATATTTATGGCTTTTCCAAGTCAAATTGAGTATTTTCCAAATCAAATTGAGAATTTTCCAAACCAAATTGAGAATTTTCCAAAGGAGAATTTTCTTTAAAAAATAAAGACAGAGGAATTATGAAAACTAAAGTGACAATTTTTCAAATGAAATAAAAACTTTTAATTATGAATAAAATGGTACAAGGTACCATTTATCAATGATATAGGTACCTAGTTGAAAGAAAGAAATCCGCATTTTTCAATTTAAAAAAAAAAATCAATTTTCCATATTTTGAGTAAAATGAGGTAGGTATTTACGAGGCTAGGTAGTATGTACTTGAATAATCAATGTAGTGGGTTCCCAGCAGCTGCGTTTGTCCATCATCTAATTGGTACAATCAGCTGATGGAGTTGTAGGGATGCTTTGAGCTATCACATCACTCAAAATGAGATTCTGCGCTGACTCACTGAGAACGTTTCTCACGAATAGCTTCTTACTACCTACCTAGTTTTAAAAGAAACGTTTTTGGTTCGTGCCTATTTTATTTGGAATTCTCAATTTGGCTTGGAAAATTCTCAATTTGATTTGGAAATTCTCAATTTGATTTGGAAAATTCTCAATTTGATTTGGAAAATTCTCAATTTGATTTGGAAAATTCTCAATTTGACTTGGAAAATTCTCAATTTGACTTGGAAAAGCTATAGTTGGGGGGCGAATTGAGCGAAAGGACATCTCACTCTCTTCCTAGTCACCAAAGCTTTCGGTTACTTCTCTATAGAACCTACCCAGGTACTTATCTCTTATACAGGGTGTATCGCAAGTAGATGGCCATACGCAAGGCGGAGAAACTAGATCAAAAATGTGGTTCCACAGATATGCCCTTTCAAAGGTTATTTCGAGAAAATCGTGTTTTTCATTGGAAACTTCAATTTCTCTGCTTTCCCACATTGTTTTTCAACGTTCCATCCCAGTTTTGAAATCAGCATTAAATTTTCTTCAAGTCTAGTGCACTCACAATGTTCACAGGTTTCTTTTTAAGCCGCAATAACAGATCAAGAAATAAAAATTAATCGAATAATCGTAGAAATCTCGCTCTGGTACCAAATTTACTCTTCTTTCAAAGTTAATGGGGTAACCATACCCTTCAGACCAATTCTTCATAGATATATGGAGCAAAAACCGAAAAAAGTGCGAAAATTTCATGGTTTTTCGGCCATAACGGCCATTTCCCGAAGTCTTTGAATGTTGGAAATCTGGATTATTACTACTGTTTGAGGTCCTAACAGCATATCAAAAAACTCTGCAAATTCTTGATACAACGGTTTATTATCTTCCTTGTGCAGATCACCCTTCTGTCTATACCAGACTGTGTTGCAAATCGGCACCATACCATATTCTCACCGTACTCATACCATACGAATTTCTTTCCTATCATACCATACTGTACTATACCAAATCATACATACCATAATATACCATACCATACTCATACCATGTCATACAAACCGAGTGAATATTGAAATGTCATCCATTCCTGACCTAATTTAAAATTTCAAGTATCTAGCTCATCATCAAAATTTAATTTGTTTAAACAAATAGGTATTATTTAAACAATTTTACATACAAGAAACCGAATGAATATTGCATTGTCATCCAGTTCTGAACTATTTTTAAAATTTCAAGTCAATAGCTCATCATAAAAATTTAATTTGTATTATTACAAAAAGGTATTATTTAAACAATTTTACAGATGAGAAACCGAGTGAATATTGCAATGTGGTCAATCCCCGACTCACGGTTAAAATTTCCAGTCTGTAGTTTACCGGGAAGATGAAAAAAGGTAGTTTTATTCTGGGCGTCTGGAGGTGGACCCACGTAACGGCCGTTTTCGACGCGAAGTTTAGTGTTTTTCCTAAACCTTTGCGTGCTCACTGTGAACGAACGGCTGGTCGCACAAAAATCCAATTGGTCTTAAAAGATTCGTAATTTTTCAGGTCATTCAAAAGTTAACTAAAAATTACACCGTTTCATGAGGATTTTTAGAGATATGACATTGTCGAAATTTCAAAGTTCGTTTTAAACCCCTTCCCCTTGACCTAGGGTTATGAAAAGTTTCGAGGATCATTGTGGGGCTGGTCCAAACCCTGAAACCAAATTTCGTAATTTTAGCTCAACGCTAACTGGGCAAAGTGCCACGGACGGCGTACGGGTGACGGACGGATTTTTTTTTTATTCGATTTTCTGAATCTACGTATCTTGAAACGTAAACCAACAAATTTTGAGGGAGGGTTAAAAATTTTTTTTCTTTGGGCGATTCCAATGGTTCATTATCGAAGATACTCGTAATAAACCAAAATCAGAACGACCGGTTTTCTTGCAAGCACGGATGTACATCATGACTGGACTTTATGGCGAGCAAGACCAAACGCTAATAACCCCAAAAGCCAATAAGCCCAAACATGATCAGCCCAAACGACGAGTCCGGGTGAGGTCTTACCGAATCTTACGGCAGTCGTATTGAAGCAGACTTATCTCCTTGAAACTCTCTAATAGCCTGCACAGGTGTAGAATCAAGTACTCCTCTCCCTGCTGTAGAAAAGCAGGGATGATTCCATCCGGACGAGATGATTTATAGGGTTCAAACGTGTCTATAGCCCATTTAACCCTACTTTACGTAACGCACTACTTTGCAATTTCCCAGTTTTCCCTTGGGGTACTGATTGGATTACTAGGACCTTCTCATATTTCTCTGTATAACGACTCTAAAACGACTTATCAAAACTCTTCTGTGCTGTGCTTTGTACAAGAGTGACGTGACCTGTGTTCCCTGCTGAGCGCAGAATGACCTTGTCATGAGGGGACTTCCCTCATTGTCTGCCATAATACTCGTACCTTTGTGCAGTTGTACCCCTAAAATCGTCCCCGAACAGCCCAGAATCCGAGGTGTTCAGCCTCCATATTTTCACTCAAACTGCCTTCCATTTCATTTTTTAACCTCTCTATAATGGCAGGACTTATTGCAGGTGCAGTGCAACAATGCAGAAGGCCACATACATGTTGGAAGATCTGGACCATGCGGAAACCTTCCTCCACACATTGATAGACTTCTTAGAGAACGGGGCCGTAGAAACCGTCGTTCAAGGCGACGTTGTAAATTATTTCCGTTTGTCGATGCAAACGGAGATATATCATGGAAAGTTCAAACACAAAGGATACTTCATGTCTATGGATGTTGATACTGGCAAGTTCAGTCTATCGAGGTCAGATGCAAATAGATCAAAATACGATCTGAGCAAAATTGCTGATTATGTATTTGTAAAATTTTGCAAACCTACCACTCCACGTTTCCTACTGAGTAAGGCCATCGACATTTTCATAAAAGATTTTGGCGCACTGCGCCTCGGCCGTTGTATAACAGAGATTTCCGGCTTTAAACAAATTTACCGTGTTGAAGCCATCCTCAAACGTTCGAATGAACAAAAATACAATTTTGAAGCTACTCTTCTGATGGAGGCCTACGAGAGCTTATCAACTAAACCCAACGGCATGTGGAGAGTGCGAGGTCTGCTCCAGGAACTTATTGTTGAAGACGAATGCGCGGAGACTGTCGTCGCAATGTTTGCGGTAGAGTCTGATGTGAACCCGCAGACTTGTCGAGCTATTAAGAAAATCCTTTTGGAGCACCTCCGGTTCAAATTGGAAACCAAGCCTCACGCCAGGATATGGTTGAAGATGGTCTGCTCGATCAAAGTTATTGACAGTATCAACGCCGACGAGTCCTTACTGGATTTCATCCTCGACCTCCTGAAACACCTTTCAGAGAGCATCACCTGTTTGGATTCGGAGAACAACAAATTCTATTCGCCGCCCGGAGGGCTTTCGTACGAGGCACTCGTCAACGTGATCACCAAATTGTACAGAAACAAGAAATCCTGTCGGAAAACCATCAATTTCATATTCAACCGGTGCGGAGTGAAGCCGGACGTCTGGCGTTCAGTACTCGACTCGTGTCACGCTGTCGGCAACACCGGACTTCCAGCTCTCCAACATTACGACTACCTTTCCGACTTACGCTCCATTGAATGGAAACGTAAATGAGTCCTTTTGTGAATTTGATGTTTGAAATTCCAGTTCCAGGTACGTTGTTTCTGTTTTTAATTAGTTTTAACATTTTTTTTTTTTACTTTTCAACTGAAATTTTCTAAAAGTTCAAGCGAGATGTCTGTCTTGAGAGAGAAATTCGAGACCAATGATGAGCATCTCGAAAACGAACACAGAAGTACCGTAAAGGTAACTTTGTGACTGGCGGGGTTATTTTGTGACAGCACGGTTTTCTTCGTATTTTTGGGTTTTGGGAAAGGGGTTTCGAACACGTTACGAGCCTATGAACGTTTTCCTTCCGTGACAAGGATTGGATAACCTCACTCACATCAAGAACCTACTTCTGCTGTTTCTCCAAACTCGAGCAAACTTTGTTATGCTGTTACCAACTGGGACTTCGTGTTGTCAAGTAAGTATTTTTCCTTGTTTTACAACTATCTGACAGCAATACTGCATCAACTCTACGAAATATTGTTATTGGAGTGAAAATGGATAAAAAAGTGAAAAATTGAGGAAGGGTAAGTTTGTGACATGACTCAAACTCACGATTTGCTTATCAGTAGCATGTTTTCCTAAAGAATAATGTTCCCATTCTCCCCCAAATGGTGTTTTAGTAGTAACTTTTATTAGTAACCCTTTTCCCACTAAATCATTTCAATTGTATACTGTAACGACGTTTTCTTCTCCTTTTTCAGGAGGAAGAGCATGATCAAAACGAGTTGAACTACAATACACCATGTACGAAATATTTCTTAAGATCAAAAACCTAGACAGTAGCAGTAGCCGTTTTATTTACACAGTTCCTCAACTTGAAAAGATGCTCTTGTAAAATTGCTCTTATGTCTACCTACCAATCGTAACAATGACTGTTTTGATACCTAGGTTTTAAGGACAATGGTGACGTTAACCACCTATTTTGATGTTTATTTACCATGTTTCGAAATGTATTCACTAATAAATTTATTCTCAGACTGTTGCGTATTGTACAATTTTATGGCTCTTTGGGCCTCAATTTTCATTTCAAAGTAAAGGTTGTTTGCATTTACAGTTGTTTTCATCAATGTATCACCTACAACTTCAATATTCATTTGGTTTTTCGTTTGATTATAACTCGCTCTTTCTGAAGTAACTTCGTAACAGGAGTCAGTTTGTACGTGTTTTCGATGAGAAATGCCTCTGTCACAAAGAAAACAAATTTTTCTCTTCTCATGGGTAAGGAATTGAAATTTGACAATGAAAGAAGTAACCAGCTTAAATATATGGCAATCAAGGGAAAATAGCAGAACGTGGAAAATAAGTTGTCTTATGTACCAAAAGTCGAAAAAACCTCAAAAGTTGTCACAAAGTAACCCCGCTTTACGGTAGGTTTGCGTAATGCATTATTGGCAACAACATACAGCGTATGTTACCAGTATTTCATCAAGCTGGCTCACTAGAAAAAGTTTGGTTTTAATCGATCCAATTAAGTTTCCCATTGTAAGGTAACAAAGCCCTGTAGACAATTAAGTGCTCTTGTGCACAATTTTAACCAGTGACAAATCTGACATCCTTGAAAAATATCAGGTGTAAATAATAAAATCCGCCATTTGGCCCATTTGTTTATATTAATAGACAGAGGGCCAAATGAAGAATTGTGTGAATCAGAAATACCTCTAAAACGTGGTATGTATGTTTCAGAACCTGCGAGGCATTTCGGAGCTCCATAACGAAGACGTCCCAGCGCCGATTTTTACGTCGTTGAAAAAGAGTTCTCAGTATGTCAATGTCTCCACAACCAAGAACGTTCAAGTACTTTTAATGGCTGTTCACTTTGACAGGTCTAAACGTACTCAACATTCGGATTTATGTTTTAAATATATCATAACGATAGTCTCCCATTGTTCCTTAATGTATTAAAGTTCATATTGCCTTGCTCAATTTTGTTTATTCAATTAGGAAGTAAGAAAACTGGCAGAACCACCACGTTTCGAACACCCAAACCAAGTGATTTGTATTTTACCACACTATTTCGAGAGTCTCACGGCAACTTCCCACATCGTCATTCGGGCGACTTTTTAGCAGAGCAAAAAAAAAACCATCTGCCAATGACTATGTTTACTGAGTAATTCAGTAAAATAAATTCCCGTAATAAATTTCCCGTGAGACCCTCGATTTACCTCTTCCCCACAAAACTCATATTATCGGGCTAAAAATCGCTTGTGCCAAAAAATCCAATTTAGTCGCACAAAATTCTGACCTACATTTACATTAAACAATTCTTGACTAAGTGGTCAATATTTTGCACAGCTGATAACATGTACTGGGAAATAGAGGTTGTTAGTTATACGAGAACTATTGTGTCATAACATAGTCAATTTCATTTGCCCTTCAAACGTTGCATGGGCAATCTCCTGGGCTCCATCCCCAAGATGAATGAGAATCATATCGGCTGAGTTAGAGATCGTCATAACCTTAGGAATATCTACCTAATGGGACCGCCTTATGCAAATACCTCTCAAGTGAAAAAATGTCCAAAATCGAGTTTTTGGTATCGTTGGGTTCGTCTCGCCGAGTAGAATCGATTTCTTTGGGTACTATTTAGTTGAACATAAGTGACAAATTGGCGGTTGTTTGGCTTTTGCGTAACTAGCTTCAGCGACAAAACTGCTAGAAGGGCTGATTTTTGGATTTTGTTGTTGTTTCGACGCCATCAGCACACCAAATTTTAGGTTACTACGAAGTTACGTTAAAATCGGCCGAAAACAGCTCCCTCCAGACGTAACAGTCGGTCTAAATCTTTATTCGCGATTTCCTGAAAAAAGCTTTGCTGTCGCTTAGGAGGTATTTGCATAACGCGGTCCAATTATAGATAGCGAATCATAGAATTAATGGGTTCGACGTTATTGGTTTGTTGTAGAAATGAATGCCTTCATTTTGAAATAATTTAATAACGAACAACATAACCTGTAAGTAAATTGCATACACCAATCACTATCCTTTGGACAGAGTTATATTTTCTTTTATATTTATTTTTCTTATATATTTCTCTTATATTGTAACTTTTCGTTTCGAAAATTTCGAAACGTATGTATTTAATACATCGTTATGTATTTAATACATAACGTTATTTTTGATATTTCAGCCTCATTATTCGTACCATCCTTCCTCTTGAAATCAAATTTGTTGTCTACATATAGACACTTATCTAGTGTGGCTTGAAAATCATATCAAACAATAATATAACGGGGGGGGGGGGGGTCTTGAAAAATCTAGTCATGCAGCATGGCCAATAATTAATAATAATAAGATATCGCAATTCTGACTTCACCATCGTCTTCAGCGTTGAAAAATCAATAAACAGAAGTGTTTAATCAATAAACAGCGGCAGAGAAGGAGACAAAACCTGTAAAATGAAGACATTTCAAAAAAACCAGTTATTTGTTATTTCTTCGACAATAATTGTCGAACACGATGGTGAAGTCAGAATTGCGATATCTCATTCCGTTATCAGTTTAACCCTAGATTACTACCTACACGTATGACATACGTGTATACCCGAAAAACGTCATTAACGAAATAGTCAGTAATCAAAACGAATGGAATTTGAGAAAAAATTAAACAAGTCATTTGAAAGCACACAAACTTATTTTAAATAAACTCTCTGAACAATTGTCTTCTTCAAATTTTCTCTATAAATTTTTCTTCTATTAATTTTTACTTACCTACTAACAAAAGTATTTCAAATCACAAATTTTACAAAATTAGTTATTTTATCACATTCAGGTGGTAATACTTGATCGTATGAATATTCTTCTAGTCTTCGTCACCACTTTGTCGTCTTCTTGTCTGCGCAACCATGACAGAATTTATGTGCGTGCTCGCCACAAATAACAAATAAATTTGAAGCAATCAATTCTCTCAGGTTCAAAGTCATCAGCCGAAAAAGTCGTCTTAAACTTCTGAAGGTAAATACTCTGGATCAGCATCACAATCGTCCTTCCAATCGGGAAACTCTATGTTGTCTCCTTCTTTGTCATCATCAACACTTCCTCTTCATCAGCATCAATATCTGAAGATGGAATCATTCTTAATTCTTCCAAGATTTCTTCGTCTGTTTTTTTTAAATATTCTGTCTCCTTTTTTTCCATTTTCCGAAACAAAATTGCATCAATCATTATGGATAGGTAATAAGTATGTAATCGTTCATAATATAATATATGAATATATTATATTCATAATATATGAACGTAACTTATTTAGATAAGGAGGAATAGTGGATGCCATTATCTCAGAAGGTTTGTTTAGAAAACTGCAGAATGGAGGTCTGCTTGTGTTTCTCCAAAGTAAAGACGAAAAGACTATACACAAGCTTTGTAATAAGGACGTTCACTAGTTAATCATACTCGTAGAAAAAATGTAGAAATTTGTTCAGAACATAACTTTGGGGTCCAAGCAACTTGGAGGTGATTTTTCTAACCTGCACGTTCAACAGGTGTCTAACAGTGAGTCCTAATAATTAGGAATTATTCCTACCTACACGCCTGGTGGACTCCATAGGTTTTGGTAAACTGAATAGTAGTCACGGTGTAAGAGAAATGACACCCCGTCCGCTTCACAGCTCGTGCAACACTAATTCAGGAGAGCATATCTGGATGGCCAAGTCACAGTGGTGCTCCTGGTGGGAGCAGCATCGATTTGCATAGACAAACACGTCCAGGAGACGTACAGATAGTAACCTAGGGTTAAAGCTGGTGAACCGCGACGAACATCTCAAGTGACAACCACGTTTCTTCATCTTCAAAGTGCTCTAGTTTGAGAACGGAATGAGATATCGCAATTCTGACTTCATCATCGTGTTCGGCGGAAAAAAACCTCCTGGTCAAATTCATAAGTTAGGTATGCCATCACACTGTTTTCTATTATTCACTTTGAGATGTTCGGAGTAACATTGAGGTCAATAAAAATGCATCACTGTTTTTACTTTTTTTTAATAATACGTACTTAAAATATTAACTATTATTTACAACAAAGTGAGGTTTCAGATGTTACCAGCGGTGATGACCGTCTTTAGTAGTGATGACCGTCGTAGTGGCCTCCATAGCCGTACTGGGTGCCGTACTCGTAGGAAGGCAGGAGCGGAAGAGCAGGGGCGGCAACGAGTTTGGCCACTGGAGCGTGGGCTACCACCTTCTGCACAGTCTGTGAATAGAGCGATGTTGAGTGTATAGTTCTGGGTTTGTCCCAACAGGGATGTTGAGGTCACAGATTTAGATAGAGGAAGGCTTAGACCCACTGCTTACCTACATAGAGGAGGTGGCATATTGGGTCATATCTTCCGCAGAGATACACGGGTCTTTTCAAAGCTATAGGTCATTTACCTACAACTCAACTCAACTTTTTTTTTTTTTCTCATATTGTGTCTGTGTGGGTTCTCTAATAAGTTTCGGAAATTCAAATGGAAATTCGAACTTTAAAATTATATTTCAGCCCTCAATTCATCCTCGTGAGAGGAGGAGGGGGGGGGGGGGTTGTGTCGAATCTCGTATTAAGGAAGATACACAGAAAATTTATCCGAGTCAAAAGACAGTCTGATGTCCAATTACCTATCCGTGCCTTAGTATCTCCCTACATTCCATTCTCTCTCCCTACAAATCCAAATGTTTCGATTAGTTGTAGGGAGAGACGTTTTGGAGGTTACCATACGTGATGACAATGTATGTCATACATGATGACATGTCATGCAGCACAGAGGTTGGAGATTTTTGTTATAAAACTAATAAATTCAACGTCATGACAGTAGTATTCACAATAATTGATTATGATTCAACTAATTACATAGTTATCTTAAGGTCGATGTAGGGAGAGAGAAAGAATTGAAATACTGTTTTGAAATCCTCACTTGTTGACTTCCTGAAAGCTACTACTGGCTTTGAATGAATGAAAACGACGCGTGGTGCTCTGGCAGCTATATTGAAGGAGTATTGCCATGGATTTTTCACAACACGAAAAATTCTTGGGGATCTGGGAGGGTGATATCAAAAGATTGTAGGGAGAGAGAGAAAACTCTGTGACAGACATTAAACCTGGTAAATGATGAAATTTTCTTTTTTTTCCGTTGTTTTCTCTCTCCCTACACACTTGAAATTTTCAAAATTCCATCTTTCCCAAACTGTTCAATAAAGTGTGTGCGCGCTTAAGGAACTTTTAAAGGAACACAATACGAAAAAACAACACCAAAAAAAGTTGAACTGGAAATGACCTATAATTTTGAAAAGACCCATTTAATAATGTTTTTATCAAGTTGGCCTGATTTCTGCTTGTTTCACGTTATGGGAAGGTAGTTGGAAGGGAGACCCTACAAAATACTACAGGGACGAGGCCCTGGAACCAAAGGGGAATTTCTTTTTCTTTTTAAATTAAAATCAATATACTTAATGGCTTAGATTTTCTTTGAGGTGTGCACGATTGGGTGAGGGAATGTGGTTTAACGTCAATATAAGGACAAAAAACTCTGCAAATTCTTGACACAACGGTTTATTATCTTCCTTGTGCAGATCACCCTTCTGTCTAGATCACTAGGTCTAAATGTCAAGATCCTAAATGTTAGATTAATTATTATTATCAATTATCACTAATTATTAACAATTTTATCAAGTACCTAGAGAAAATTATTATAATTTATTGTTAGGTATCAATAATTTGTATTCATTATTATTAATTATTATTATTAATTATGATTAATTAATACGATATAATTCTGGGGTTTTTAATACTACGTCGGTAATAATTTTTCTATAAAAGAAGTACCTACCAACAAACATTCGAAATTACCTTCATTTCAGTAGCACGAAACGCACCTCAGAACAACAAACTCGACATCACTTAAGCCATATGATGTTCCAAAGAGCTTGTTAGTATGAAAATGGACCTGTATTTCAACAATTTGAGTCACGATCGTGTTGTGAGGCACAATCTTTGAGCCGTCATTGTGAACGAACGGCTGGTCGTACAAAGCTGCGGATGGTCTTAAAAAATTCTACGGAACAAACTCTATCTAAATATGAAATAAAAAACATACCGTTTGATGGGAATTTTTCGAGATATGGAATTTTCAAAATTTCAAAATTCGTTTTGAACCCCTTCCCCTTGACCTAGGGTTATGAAAAGTTTCGAGGATCATTGTGGGGCTGGTCCAAACCCAGAAACCAAATTTCGTAATTTTAGCTCAACGCTAACTGGGCAAAGTGGCGCGGACGGCGGACGGCGTACGGCGGACGGACGGATTTTTTTTTATTCGATTTTCTGAATCTACGTATCTTGAAACGTAAACCAACAAATTTTGAGGGGGGGTTAAAATTTTTTTTTCTTTGGGCGATTCCAATGGTTCATTATCGAAGATAATAAACCAAAAAACTCTGCAAATTCTTGACACAACGGTTTATTATCTTCCTTGTGCAGATCACCCTTCTGTCTAGATCACTAGGTCTAAATGTCAAGATCCTAAATGTTAGATTAATTATTATTATCAATTATCACTAATTATTAACATTTTATCAAGTACCTAGAGAAAATTATTATAATTTATTGTTAGGTATCAATAATTTGTATTCATTATTAATAATTATTATTATTAATTATGATTAATTAATACGATATAATTCTGGGGTTTTTAATACTACGTCGGTAATAATTTTTCTATAAAAGAAGTACCTACCAACAAACATTCGAAATTACCTTCATTTCCGTAGCACGAAACACACCTCAGAACAACAAACTCGACATCACTTAAGCCATATGATGTTCCAAAGAGCTTGTTAGTATGAAAATGGACCTGTATTTCAACAATTTGAGTCACGATCGAGTTGTGAGGCACAATCTTTGAGCCGTCATTGTGAACGAACGGCTGGTCGTACAAAGCTGCGGATGGTCTTAAAAAATTCTACGGAACAAACTCTATCTAAATATGAAATAAAAACATACCATTTGATGGGAATTTTTCGAGATATGGAATTTTCAAAATTTCAAAATTCGTTTTGAACCCCTTCCCCTTGACCTAGGGTTATGAAAGGTTTCGAGGATCATTGTGGGGCTGGTCCAAACCCAGAAACCAAATTTCGTAATTTTAGCTCAACGCTAACTGGGCAAAGTGGCGCGGACGGCGGACGGCGGACGGCGGACGGCGGACGGCGGACGGCGTACGGCGGACGGACGGATTTTTTTTTATTCGATTTTCTGAATCTACGTATCTTGAAACGTAAACCAACAAATTTTGAGGGGGGGTTAAAATTTTTTATTCTTTGGGCGATTCCAATGGTTCATTATCGAAGATAATAAACCAAAAAGGAGGGTGACCATAAGTTGGTGCCCTCGGGGGTACATCATTGGGCCAGAGAAAAAAACTCTCCCGCTTTTCCTATTTGTCCTGGCATTTTTTTCCAAAGAGCAACTGATATCTGAGATGTGTAGGTAATACGTGTAAACATTTCAGCGCTCTACAACATTTTTTTCTGTGCTATTTTTGAAAAATGTTAGCCAGGGCACCAAAAAACGAAAGGTCACACCAGTAGTACACGGTGGGGGAGGGGGGGTAATGAGGGGCCTTGCTTGGACCATCAATTAGGGTAGAGGCACCAGTTTTACAGACAGTCTTATGGACAAGTTGACCGAGGATGAATTCATTGTTCACCTAATGAAACCTTGGAACAGATTTAGAACGGTCTTCGCTGTACATATTCATGACGTCAGTATAATAATCATTAATGTAAAACTAATTATTAGTGTGACATTGTAAACAGCGAAATACTTCAACCTTTACATTAGTCTACGGTAACAAGGATAGCAGGCGTTTCCAATTCTCCAAGCCTATTGATGTTCAGTGGTGATCCTACTATATTTAAAAGTGACGAGCCAACATGACAACGAGTAAGACTGTAATACGTTTTCCACAGTCCCCTGCCTTGCCCTGTCGTTTTTAGTGATAACACCTACTACTTTTAAGTCAACAACAAAAAGACTGTTACTAATCAACTACCTACTAGTTACTAAAAGACTGTTAACTATTAATCAAGCGTTACTTACCTAGTTACTATGTTAGTTACTATCAAGTGCTTACATGTTGGGGGAAAAAAATTATCTTCCACGATTTAAAAACAAGTTTTACCTATACCAAATGTACACAGAAAAGTGATATTTTTGCGTTCAAATAAATTTTTTTGACATTTTCTCAAACGTGTCTGTTACTGGTCTCTAAACCTGTATGTAATTGGCAAAATTGCAAATGTCTCGATTTTCAGGGTGTGTCTGTCACTGGGTCAAAAAGGGCCATTCGAAAAACTTGAATTACTATAATAAGAGAGCCGATTTTTATAAATCTAACATTTGGGCAACCAATAGGAGATCCTGGAGCTGCTAAAGGTCCATGGGAAAAGTTTACCACTACTAATAGTAGGGCACCAACTTGAATAGGTACCGAGAATGCTCGTAGTTCCTTAGTCCCCTCCCATGACGGACGATGACATCGCTCTCTTCAGTTCCGGCGGACTGTTCAGGCCTGTTCCAATTTTTGGAAAGGACTGGCGGCTTGCGCAGTCCGCCTCAACTGAAGTAAAAGTCTTGTCCACACGCTCTGGCCGGCCAGAGAGGTTGGCCTGAACGGGAAATCCTCAACGTGTGTACCCAGACTAAGACTAGTCTGTAACTGGTGCTTCTACCCTATTTTGAATACTCAAACTCTCGACTCCCATTGATTCTATTCAATACCTTATGGCATAGGCCTAACACAGGGAGAACTGCTTACCACTGGGTGGGCGTTCTTCTCTCTGTGGACGACAGCGTTGAAGCCGTTGTGGGGGTCGGCTGTGTACTCAACTGTTCTCTTGGAACCGTCAGGTTCGACGAGGGAGTAACTGCCTTTTACAACGTCACCACTCCTCTCTTCCGATTGGCTCTTGATGTCTCCGGTTTGAGGGTCGGAGACTCCATACTCAAATTTGTACTGGGGATGGGCATCGATGTACTCCACCTGTGGATATGATGTTTGTCATAATCAATTCTCACCAACAATTCTAGTCATGTTTGAGGGGTTTAAACCAAAAATATCAGTGCCTAATCATGATTACGGTGGCTGGTCTCTTTCATTGGCTAATTTTATTTTTTTTTAATATGCATTTATTTGAAGAAATTTACAGAAAGAATTGACAGGAGTAATGTCTACTACAAATGCTACTCCCCACCTTAAGTCTAGGACTTGTGCTGTGAGGAGGAGTTGCAATAATAATTTACATCACAATTTCATGTCACCTAATTGTTATTTTAAATTACAACAAAAATAATTAATTAATTTAACATGTTAAATTAAAACAAAAATAATTTAGTTGTTCCTGGCAAAAGAATAAATGAACAAAATGAACCGAAAGTTAACTTCTTATCAAGTAAGATATTGCTGATTGTAATACTTCTTGAGGTCTTTTTTGACAAAAGATAGCGAAGAGATTGAGCGTAGGCTGCCAGGCAAGGCATTGTAAATTTTCACACCTCTATAGTCATGAGCTAGCTGGCCACGATAAGTTTTCCGAAAGGGTACCTTTATGAAGCTTTGCTTCAGCGCTCTAGTGACACCATCTTCCAGGTATGACAATTGGTTACTACGCACAGCTTTGTGTATTCTCATGATCATAATTTTATTCATTAGATGACGGAGAGGAAGGACTTTGTTTAAGCAAGACTTTGAGTAGAAGTTTTTGCTCCACGAAAACAGAATCCAGGGCACTACTACCTCCCCAGCCAGAGACCCCATCAATTATTGTTAAAAATTATTTGTGCTCCACTGATATGTCCAGTTTAAAACCCTTAATCATGATTGAAGTTGTTGTTGAAGTCAGCTCTAAATGTGTAGCCCTCTACTTGTTTAGTGAAGCTCGATACCCTGGCAATCATTAATAACTATAATATATAGTTATAACTATAATATAGCATATTATGCTTTGAGTATCTAACCGAAGGAGTGCAACTTGCAAGTCAACAATTAGTGTGTGTCCATAACACCATTCAAATTGTCTACATCAGACTTACAGCCGTTACAAGGATTTTGCAATAGTTCATATGACGCACTAAAATGCCAGTTTTTCATGATATTTGAAAAAACCCGGGATGGCAGTTTGGATTTTTTACGTGACAGAAATGATAATATTTTGACATGATATGATATTTATTTCTGAACAAAACATAAATAAATAAATATATACATTTAGGTCCAGCTAGTTCCCCTAATGGGCTAGGCCCGCGGTAGGGAGGACGAGCTATTAATAGTAGTAAAAATAATAAATAAAAATGAAGCGTGTCAACTAAGTACTTTTACATTCGATAACATAGGCTTCTATCAGTTATTGCGAGTATTCAGGTCGAGTATTTAGGTTAATGATGTATGATGTGTACTAATGTACCTACCTAAGTAGGTATGTAGGCTTAGGATTTCGATTCGGAAGGAAATCATTTTTTAATATGCTGTTTAGAAGCTTAGGATGATTTTTAATTTCATTTTTTTATAGTTGTAGGAAACTCGAACTCTAGTAAAACTATAAGTATTTTGGGTGTTTTGAATAATGGGATTGATAAGTGTCCCAAACTCGTGAGTCAATTTATCAATTTATCGAACAGTGGACCCGAGTGGGCTAGTCGCCACCCGAATAAGAGCTTTTTGGCAAGTGTAGACCGGCTGCAAAAGGGTTTCCGGCCCTCACTGGTAGCCCATAGAGAAGTAAAGACTGCGCCAATGAGTAGTACATCATGTTCATAAGCTCGGGGCCCAATATTGGCTTTAAATATGAAACAGAGGCTTACATATTAATAAGCCTCTTAGGTACTATACCAATCTGTGTTCCCCACTTCATATTGCCATCAAAATCTATTCCCGAATATTTTGCTCTATCAGCTCTGCCCACCATCGGGCATAGGTAATTTCCACGCACACTTCCAGGACAATGGAGGCGTAAGAAAAACGCCTTTACGTTCTTACCCCTTAAAACAGCTACAAATGTGACAGTTAATCGCAAAAGGCTCCTTAACTTCTAATTGATGCGACGCAAAAGTCGTTACGTTAGGAGCATCAGTTGGTGGTGAATGAGTTGAATAGTCAAATAAGGGCAGGTATTCACCTAACGTGGTAGGTATGACCAAAATGGGATTTGGCGAGCTCTACTCCTCGAAAGACGTTACCCACACGAAGGTCTCGGATGGTGGTCAGGGTTCTCGGTAGTGACACAACCGGATGTCACAATGTCTGATTGTTGCAGAACCACAAAGTGCAGGTCGACATTGTTTAGTTGAAATGTGGGGGGAAAAACTGGTCTTAATCTGCTGGTTAGGGTAGTTTGAAGTTAGTCGATTTTGTTGATTCAAGTTCGACTGATCGAAACCTGTCAATTTGAATCATAGTTGCGAATACGAGTACCAAATAGAATCTTACATTTACTTTTGGAGCGACGGCGATTTTGGCGATAGGAGCGTGAACTATCGGAGCCTGGACGATGGGGGCTGCGTAGGTTTTGGCAATGACGGGCGAGGCGATGGCAAGGCTCTGTTCGTAACCATATCCCAGGCTTGGGGAGTATCCGTAACTGCCTAGACTGGGGTACGACAGAGGAAGGTCGCCCGCACAGGCGGCCGCTACCAACGCTGCTAAAATTACTATCTGCGAAAAATGAGCAAGACAAATTTGTAACATTTGAATGGAGTGTCCAAAGGTTAAATGCATCGGATTCAAGTGGTGGGGAAGGGAGGGGGGGGGGCGTTCATGACCCCCAGAGAGCCAAAAATCGTCATAATATAAATATAATATAAATAGTAGTTGTCTGAGCGTAGCACAGTCTCACTGCCCAATGGCCAAAAACTTTTTTGCACGTCGCAGCTCCGTCAAAACCACGAATCTTCAGAACCATCCTCCGCCAAAACGAGAAAATCTTCATTTTGAGCTGATAAAATTTTAATTTTCACCACAGAATTTAATATAATTTTTTCAGATTCGCGGAAAAGTAACCATAGTAATTGCTCACTTCTAGTGGGTTAGAGAGACAATAACCTTAGGAGGAGATAGCCCCCGACAAAAGAAATCAAATGAGATATTCAGCCCAATTTTCGAATTTTTCCTCATGGCGGAGGATGGTTCTGAAGATTTATAGTTTTGGCGGAGATAATTATATCGATGACACCAAATTTCGAGGGGTTGCGTCCATATTATAGCTGAGTTCAAACATGGACGTCTTTGGCGCGTGAAAAGGGTTTAATAAATTTAAAAAAAAGCAAATCGCTAAAAGAAACATTGATTTTGCCTAGTGATTTCGTTATTGTCAGTGATTCCCTAAACATAATAATTAAGTAACATTGTCTGTAAAATGCAATCCATGTCCATATAAGTTAGGTTTGGTTATAAACCTCACGTCCCCAAGATCAAAGTCTGGATCCGCCCCTGCTAGCAAGATGACTTGAGAACGAGGCGTTTGAATGACACAAGTTTTTCAGTATACGTAATCTTGTTAAATAAAATTAAATTTAGTTGAATTGAATTTCTTACGTTTAAGGGTATTTGAATATCCGTAAAAACTTCCTTTTGGTTTGTTATTTTCGATAATGAACCATTGGAATCACCCAAGAAAATTTAAAAAAATTACCCCCCCCCCCCCACTCAAAAACCCTCAAAATTTGTGGGTTTCCGTTTCAAGATACGTAGATTCAGAAAATCGATTAGAACAAAATCCGTTCGTCCGTTGGCCAGTTAACTTTGTGCTAAAATTACGAAATTTGGTTTACGGGTTCGGATCAACCCCACAATAATGGGGAGGTGTTCGAAACAAATTTTGAAATTTTGAAAAATTCATACTTCGAAAAATTTAAATGGAACAGTGTAGGTTTTAGTTCGCATTTAGGAATTGTTGAATTTCGGAAGACCATCCAGAGATTCGTAACACCAGCCGTTCTTTCACAATGAGGGCTCAAAGTTGGAGCAGATCAAAAGTCGCTAACATGACGGTGAATCATGCGGCAGTCTGTAGGGTCAATGTTCATGCTGACCCACCTGATTCGAACAGCACATGGTGTTCATATATCGAGTTAATTAATAATAATAATTATTATTCATAATTGAATGGGTCACACCAAAAACGTTCTAAACGCCAAAAACTAGGCAGTACAACAAACAGAAAGTAAGTGCTCTCATTTTAATTTTGCTGGTTTCTAAGCGCCTTTAAGGGTGCAAAGTTCAGAGGATTATACATCGTCTAAGTGCCAATAGTTTAACGTTAAATCGCACCGAAATCGGTTCAGCTGGTATACAGACGTGCAATACACAGTTCTGTAAATGAGGACATTAATCGTAAAGAAGTGACAAATAAAAATTCAACTCTTGTCTCACCTGTACCGCCATAGTAAGTCTGTTTACTGATAATCACTTGAGGTGGTTCTAGCTTTATATAGGTGCACTGAGGCACTGCAACGGTCCTTGCAACCCCTACCTTCACATGACAACGTGCAACGCGAATTCTTCTACTTGATAACCTAGATCTCTAAGTGCCTTCGAGACAACGAAAGCTGCTGAGGAATCGTCGATTTTTCAACTCAATTGAATAATTGTATTTAACTAATTGAAAACTAAAAATATGGATCGTTTCAAAATTATGGGTCATTTCCTGTCACACAGCTCTTGTGCCTACAGTTTATTTATTTATTTATTTTTTTTTTTTTTATACGAGTAGAAATTCCATATTTCTGAGGACATGATAGTACGGCCTTTAAATGAATCAACTAATTTGAGGTCAAAAAGTTTATGAGTTCCATAATTAAAATGAGTTAATTGCCCCATTAAATGGGAGAGCAAATTTTGGTCTCTCCCTTCTCATGTCACAAGGGGTAGTTAGGAACTTTCCAGATTTTCATGTTCCCACCAACCCATGTTTTATTACTGACCAAAACCTTTTTAGCTGCGGGATACTGTCTTCTACAATAATATCTTAGGGAAAAACGAAATTTCATCATTTACATAATACGTAAAAACCTGGTACCTAAATATACATTATGTATTTACCAGGCTTTATGTCTGTCACAGTTTATTCTCTCTCCCTAAAATCTTTTGAAATCCCCCCCCTCCCCCCCAGAACCCGTAGAATAGGATATTTCGTGTTGTGTAAAATCCATGGCAATACTCCTTCAATATAGCTGCCAGAGCACCACGTGTCGTTTTCATCCAAAGCCAGTAGTAGCTTTCAGGAAGTCAACAAGTGACGATTTCATAACAGTATTTTAATACTTTCTCTCTCCCTACAACCACCTCAGAAATTAAGATAACTACTTAATTAGTTAAATAATAATCAATTAATGTGAATACTACTGTCATCACGTTGTGTTTATTATTTTTGTAACAAAAATCTCCAACCTCTGTGCTGCATGTCATGATAACCTCCAAAACCTCTCTCTCTACAACTAATCGAAACATTTGGATTTGTAGGGAGAGAGATTGGATTGTAGAGAGATACTAAGGCTTACATTTTGCACGGATACGTAATTGGATATCAGACTGTCTTTTGACTCGGATGAATTTTCTGTGTATCTTCCTGAATGCGAGATTCGGCAGCCTTTGCAGAACCATCGAACCAAAAGTCAAGCCCCCCCCCCCCCCCCCCTAATAATTACAGTAGAATTATTCTACTGTGGAGATCGTTTTCTTGTTCTGAAATATAATTTTAAAGTTCAAATTTCCATTGCTTTCCATTTGTTCCAAATTACAACCTAGTAGGTTGTAAGGATGGAAAATCAGTATAAGTGTCGAATTTTTTATTTTTTTAATTCAAAATCTTATTAAATCTTTGTTTTGAAAAAGGCGTCTTATTTCTAGGTAGGTTGACCTACCTACCTTGAACATGCTATCATTACTATAATTATTTTTAAAAAAAATAGTATCTCATTAGAAAAATAATAACTTTTAGAAACTGATTTTATAAAAAATCGATACTTTTGTGACGATTTTTTGGTAAATCGATCTTTTCGATTCGATTTTCCGTAGGGTGGCAGTGGTCAACTTTTTACATCGGCGGGTGGCAGTTTACGATCTCCCGTTGAATGAGACGCAATACTCGTTTAGGGCATCGGCGAGGTTTCAACATGACCGTTTCTAGTGTTTAACAGACAGAACCGACTCAAGTGGCGACAAAAAAAAAAATCCCAATTCATTCGATTCTCGATAGAGTGACATTCCTGGCGATCTGGTCAACTCGGTGTTCCTGACCAGCCTCCGTCGTCCGAGGTGATTGTCGACCAGTGTTGCGCTCTTGAGATCAGGGATAAACGGTTGAACGGATGGAACTGGTTGAAATGGAACAATGTTTTCGAATCTGAATTAAGCGATTCCAACGTCCGACGTCTCGTAATGAGATGGAACTGCTGAGCGACTGAATTATTTGTGATTTTCTATCAATTTGAATATTGTTATGGAGAGCAACGTGGAATCGTTTGTTGAAGAACAAAACAACGACCAATGGACCAATGGACCGGCGACCATAATTTTGAAACAAAAAAGGAGGACCCTCAAACAAAAAGTAGGACCTGTACTCCCAAAAGGAGTACCTATGGTCACCGTACCTATAGATGATACAACAGTGATGATTTCGTCCACAATCCGGGTTAAAATTAGCCAGCGGCGACGAAAAAACGCTGGAAATGATTGATTGAATTATTGATATCATATTATACCTATGACTTCAAGTATTTTAATATGGCACTTTCTGCGAACACGCTTCATCTTGGAAACAAAAATTTGAAATCGAGGCTTGAAAAATGTCGCGTCACAGAAATTTAAAGTAAGGATTCCTTACTTTACTAAGGAACAAAAACTAGGTGATTAGTCGTATCACTGTGATAAGCGACAACGATAACCCAAGTTCCGCTTCTTCTTCCACTTCACTCTCGTACAATGGAGCGCATGGAAGAATAATGAATGGAGTGGAAAACATATTGATGTTCATATTATATAGATCTAGATGTTCCTTGAATCGATGTTGACGAAAGCCATCGATCCATATATTTATATGAGCGGCCAACAACTTAAAAGTAGGACCTTGGGAGTACCATTTCTAAAAAGTAGGACCATATCTTCTTTTTCATGAGTTCAAAAATATGGGAGGACCCACAATCAAAAAGTAGGACCTGTACTCCCAAAAGGAGTACCTATGGTCACCGTAGTTATTAGTAATACCTTCAAATAGCAATTACCTACTGACGTTGATAACAATTTCACGTTTTGATTTTCAATTTGATAACAAGGCACGTTTCGTTCTTCTTCCATAAAACACCTTAAGAAAATATTACCTATTGGGGAAGAGTCAACCACGTTGAGAGAGAAAAAAAAAGCTGCGAATTTTGAGTAGGTACCTAACTTGCAAATTCAGTTCAAATTGTATGATCAACCAACCAAATGCCTAATTAAAAATATTTCCCAAACTGTAGTTAGGTATTATTAATCAAACGATCAATACCTACAGTAGTAACTCTCCGTGGTCAAAATACACTTAGGTGTGGTGTAAATTGTAGAGCTTTTCCTTGTTTGTTTATTTACAAGATTTAACGGGCAAATGCCCAAGTTACAAGAAAAATATATGTAATAAAAAAATAAATAAATAATAATAATATCCAAGGGTATTTAAAAAGGTTGCGTAGCGAAATATGGTTTTCAGATATCGAGTTAATTAATGATAACTAATAATAATGATTACAAATCATTAATATCTAGTAATTAGTAATAATTTACACTACCTAGTTCATAATAATTAATGATAATTCATAATCTACTATTTAGTGATCTAGGGTGATCTGCCCGAAGAAGGCAATAAATCGCAGTGTCAAGACTTTGCAGAGTTTTTCAAGATTCATGTCCTAAACAGCTTGCGTATAAGTCTGCAACACAGTGAGACATGTTGTATCATGTGTAGCTTTATCTGGACAGTAAGTACCTAATCATTCTCGCTTGTTCTTTCTTCATCATCAGAGAAGAAATTGTTACGCTTTTTGAACTGACAAAATGCTTCCGAATTCATCACACACCTAATTGTACTCATCTTAATATTGATTTAGACTTGAAAGGAAATACAACAATTGTTGGAAATACAACAATTACTTACCTCAATATTACCACATTCGAAACTATTAAACAATGACACACGTGCATGAGTGGCAACACTGGTAGATGTATGGAGGGGGAAATTGGTAGAGTGAGATTTTAAAAATAAATTAAGTGCTTTCCAAAAAGTGGTGAACGGTTGTAAGCGAAAGTCATCAGAAATTGTGTGTAACGCGTTTTGCTGTTGCTTTTCGAGTTTGTGTGCCAGAACACGAAAAATTTGAAATGTTGCAGCTATTGGAGTAGTTTTAAATCAAATTTAACATTTAGCCTTCCTTTCAGTGATGTTTAACCCGCAGAGCAGTAGTGCGTTTTACAGTCGCTTTAAAATAATCGTACAACGATACTCGTACGTTTCAATCGAACATCGTGGTATTTCCGAAAATTTACCTAGATCTGACGTCATAGGCTCAAACGGCATAGGCTGTGACGTACTAGTTGGCCTCCTGCTAGCCGTCTGACGTCATACGCTCGTGCGTCATAGGCTCTGACGTACTAGTTGGCCTCCGGCCAGCCGTCTGACGTCATACGCTCGTGCGTCATAGGTGCGTCTGACGTAGTGGCCCGCCTGTCGCTTGACGTGATCTGAGGGAAAGTGTGAATCAAGGAAACAAATTTTTTCCGTTTCAGTTTATGTGCCAAAGCAAAGACATGAAAATGTCAAAAGAATGTCAACTCCATCCTGTTGTTGATACAGTCGAGAATTAAATGCTTGCATACGAGTCTGCAACACATTGCAACACAGTAGCGTAGTTGTTATACTTAATTGTAGGGTTCATCATAAATTATGAAGCTTGCATTCGTATAGACAATATAAATTATTGAGAATGATCACCTGTGTGTAAACAATCATTTAAACAATCACGCTCATACCGCAGCTTGTCGGCCACGCACTCCGCAGTGGTTAACGTAATATGGTTAGGTAAATCGAGAGCTATCCAACGAGTGGTGAACGATTTTTGTACGATGATAACTGGCGAAGATAAAGTTCCGTAGCAACGAATCGGTTGTAATCGAAAATCATCAGAAATTTTCGTGACGATTTCGTGTAACGCTTTTGTGTAACGTTTTTCGAGTTATGTGCCAGAGTAAAGACATAAAATGTCAAAATAAAAATAAATAATAGGTTGAAATGATTTTCTTGAAGAACACTGAAGATTTTATTTTACACGAGTCACACAGCAATGTTATAAACAACTGATCTGAGGAAACTCATATTAAAAATATTTTTTGAGTATCTCATAAAAGGTGATTGATAGTTCTTTCCCCGTTTTTGACATTTTGTGTCTTTGCTATGGCACACAAACAAAAAAATCGTAGCAAAACTGTAGCAATACATATTGATATGTCTTGCTACGGTTAGGTATATATATTGATATATATTGCAACAGTTAGGTATATTCTTGGAAATACCACGATGTTCGTTTTGCTTCAATTGACATGGACATGGCTGGGGTTCATGAAAAATTTTGCTTAACGGAAGTGACGCGATACCAATAAACAGCAGTGGACAATTATACCGGACTCACTTCTATTACACAATGCTATTCAATTAGAATTATCAACTGTGGTTAACTGTTTAGCTATCGCGAGGTTATTGAAGTAGGTTGACTAGCCGTTCTTTAAAGACATTTTTTATTTGAGACACAATACTCATATTTTACAAGGAGAACATGAGACATATCCATGTACCGATGTATCGGCATGTAGGTAGTGCAGATACTCAACATGAGTTTTCTGGTGTAATGTAATGGAAGAAGAAAATGTGGTTATCGAAAGAAAATGGAGACTTCATACACATAATAATAAGATACCTACATCAGATGTTTAGTTTAGATTCAAAACTAATAAAGGATTTGGCAGATTTTGCCGTGAATCCGGCTACCTACATCTTACATTTTGACAAAATATAAATACACCTTACAAAAACCATTTACAAAATATGTCCACCATATCGACTCCCTGCAATAAGGTTCTTGAGCGAAAAATAACTACCTACTCACTTATTTATCTATAGTTGAATCGAAACGACTAGAGAAAAATTTCTATTAGTACACTCTTGTGTCTCTCCCGATCCAAAGCTTACAATTTAAATTCAGTTGCTCACATCGCACTCTCGGAATTAATTTTAATGGAAGGACAGGCAGCATCGAGGAGGTTCGTTTAATTCAAATTTCCACTACTTCATAAACACCTCCCGACATCAAATTTGAACACGACACAGGTTTTTCCATTGATGACCGCTTCAGTACAGGAGAACGTCCACTACTGGGCTTCAAGGCTAGTCAGGTGACTTAGCTCTGTTGAAACTTTTTACATAACTTCAACGATTGAAAAAAGGACTCAATACCAAGAACAGTCTTAATGAGTTTTACTATTAAATAGTAAAACTCATCAAGACTGTTCTTGGTATTGAGTCTTTTTTTATTTTTATAAATTTTATTTATTGCGATTTCTAAGAGTTTTACGTCACTCACGGAATGTGCTCTTCATCGTTTCAGCTTCATCTTCTTGTGGATATTCCCCCAGGAACATTTTATATGACAATAGATTTTATTATTTTATCCTATCGTGGGAAATAGTAATAAATTCAAACCATCCTGAATTCACTGCCAAAAGACATGAAAAATCATAATCATATTACTTATATCATAAAATTAAATATTAAATATTAAATCATATTATCTATATATTTATGTATGTGTCACTCCAGACGCTAACTCTCGATAGAATTGACATTAAAAGTGCCAATTTGCACAAAAAATCCGTCCTGGCAATCGAAAGGCTAAGTTCATAGATAAACAGAATCAGGCTACTCTAGAGAGGGGTTTCTGGGAGTTTTAGGGGGGAAAAATTACCCAAAAATTTCCAAAACGAAACAGTCTGACAAGTAACACCTCATTTTAAAGGGCTTTTTTCTGCGCTCAACACGATGGTGAAATTGGAATAGCGATATCTTATTCCGTTCCCAAACTAGAGCACTTTGAAGATGAAGAAACGTGGTTGTTACTTGAGAGGTTCTTCACGGTTCATCTGCTCTATTCTGATAACGAATGAGATATCGAAATTCTGACTTCACCATCGTTTGCAGCGTTAAAAAATCTTTAAGCTGAGGTGTTACTCGGCAAAAAATGGAGACAACATTTGTTATTATACCTGCAATATAGAGGCATTTGACATAAAACCAGTTATTTCTTCGAAAATTCCCTCTTAAAGCCATGCTGCATTACTCCGGATTTTTGAATAACAAAATAATTAATCAAAGTTGCCAATCATACTCAGCTTTAGTTGGTGAAATCCGGGCCATGAGGCGTTCGTCGACTTGGCGAAGGAAGATTGGGCCATTGTAAGAAACACAAAGCTTCGCTGAATTGGAGTCAATGGGGGATGAATCGCGAACCCAATTGTTGAGATCGAACTTCCTTCATTCGCGAGGTCCATCGGACAAAGGTCTGCTCCTCGTCTCCCGGCCAATCTTTTCAGTGCGATACACCGTATAATTTGAGTAGGACCTGGTGAAGTACCTGAGCGAAGTATTCTGAGTTAGTGGCGACGACAAAAAAAATATATATATATAAAGAAGTAAAGTAGGTACCTTTGTTGGTTTATTATCTTCAATAATGAACCATTGGAATCGACAAAAGAAAAAAAAGAAAAAGTTTTAACCCCCTCCCACCCCTCATAATTTGTTTACGTTTCAAGATACGTAGATTCAGAAAATCGAAAGAAAATCACAATGATCCTCGAAACTTTGCATAACCCGTTGCCAAGGGGAAGGGGTTAAAAACGAATTTTGAAATTTCATATCTCGAAAAATTCAAATAGAACGGTATAGTTTTCGGTAACGGTATAGTTCATATTTAGATAGCCCAGGCGTTCGACAAAGTGTGGCATGAAGGGCTAGTTTATAAGCTTCATAAAATGCTACATGCAAGCTATGCAGCACTTCTTGAGTCATATCTTGCTGATCGATTCTTTCGAGTTAAACACGATGACGCTTTTTCAGAACCCAAAAAGATCCAGGCATGCGTACCTCAAGGCAGCGTATTGGGACCCCTACTTTACCTGCTATATACCAGCGACTTGCCAGAAATTGAAGAAAACACAACTGCCACTTTTGCGGATGATACGGCAGTCCTGGTAATCGGGGAAACCAATAACGAATCAGTAATTAAACTAAACCGATCCATCTCTCGCATTCACTCCTGGACAACTAAATGGAGAATCAGACTAAATGAGGCAAAATCGGTGCACGTTGACTTCACTAATAAGAAATGCAACTATGTGCCTGCTTACCTCAATGGACATGCAATCCCACATGCTAACGAAGCAAAATATCTTGGAATGACACTTGATGCCAAACTGAGATGGAAAGAGCATGTAAAAAAGAAAAAAACCGAGCTCACAGTAAAAATCAGAAAAATGTACTGGCTTATGGGTAGGCGGTCAAAAATGTCTATTCGTAACAAGGTCATTCTGTACAAACAAGTTCTGAGACCCGTATGGACTTATGGTGCACAATTGTGGGGATGCACTGCACCTAGCAATCGCAACATTGTCCAGCGCTTCCAGAATAATGTTCTGGGTTCATGCACAGATGCATACAGATACTTTCGTAACGACCGATTATACTACGAGCTTCAAGTGGAATCGGTCAAATAGGTCATACGCCACCAAGCCATCAACCACTTAATGAGGCTACAAGATCACGTCAACGACGATGTTGACCGACTCCTAGACACATATGATCTACTCCGAAGATTGAAACGTGAAAACGTCAATATAGGACTAAGTGATGTACTTTAGTTTTGAACATTTAATTTAAAATTCAACATACGAATTATGCTTATAAGTTTACTTGTATATACATGGCGCAATAAAATATATTAAAGAATAAAAAAAAAATATCGACTCGAGGTGTTTATTTGAGTTGGAATGGACCTTCAAGAAGAGCAATCGTCGACTCAAATACATCGTGAAAACGAAAAAAAATTGACTTCATATAGACTCGAGGTGTTTATTTGAGTTGGAATGGACCTTCAAGAAGAGCAATCGTCGACTCAAATACATCGTGAAAACGAAAAAAACTTGACTTCATATCGACTCGAGGTGTTTATTTGAGTTCGATTGGACCTTCAAGAAGAGCAATCGTCGACTCAAATACATCGAGAAAACGATAAAAAGTTGACTTCATATCGACTCGAGGTGTTTATTTGAGTTCGATTGGACCTTCAAGAAGAGCAATCGTCGACTCAAATACATCGAGAAAACGATAAAAAGTTGACCTCATATCGACTCGAGGTGTTTATTTGAGTTCGATTGGACCTTCAAGAAGAGCAATCGTCGACTCAAATACATCGAGAAAGCGAAAAAAAGTTGACTTCATATCGAATCGAGGTGTTTATTTGAGTTCGAATGGACCTTCAAGAAGAGCAATCGTCGACTCAAATACATCGAGAAAACGAAAAAAACTTGACTTCATATCGTATCGAGGTGTTTATTTGAGTTCGATTGGACCTTCAAGAAGAGCAATCGTCGACTCAAATACGAGTACATCGAGAAAACGAAAAAAACTTGACTTCATATCGACTCGAGGTGTTTATTTGAGTTCGATTGGACCTTCAAGAAGAGCAATCGTCGACTCAAATACATCGAGAAAACGATAAAAAGTTGACTTCATATCGACTCGAGGTGTTTATTTGAGTTCGAATGGACCTTCAAGAAGAGCAATCGTCGACTCAAATACATCGAGAAAACGAAAAAAAGTTGACTTCATATCGACTCGAGGTGTTTATTTGAGTTCGAATGGACCTTCAAGAAGAGCAATCGTCGACTCAAATACATCGAGAAAACGAAAAAAAGTTGACTTCATATCGGCTCGAGGTGTTTATTTGAGTTCGAATGGACCTTCAAGAAGATCAATCGTCGACTCAAATTCATCGAGAAAACGAAAAAAAGTTGACTTCATATCGACTCGAGGTGTTTATTTGAGTTCGAATGGACCTTCAAGAAGAGCAATCGTCGACTCAAATACATCGAGAAAACGAAAAAAAGTTGACTTCATATCGACTCGAGGTGTTTATTTGAGTTCGAATGGACCTTCAAGAAGAGCAATCGTCAACTCCAATACATCGAGAAAACGATAAAAAGTTGAGTTCATATCGACTCGAGGTGTTTATTTGAGTTCGAATGGACCTTCAAGAAGAGCAATCGTCGACTCAAATACATCGAGAAAACGAAAAAAACTTGACTTCGTATCGACTCGAGGTGTTTATTTGAGTTCGAATGGACCTTCAAGAAGAGCAATCGTCGACTCAAATACATCGAGAAATCGAAAAAAAGTTGACTTCATATCGACTCGAGGTGTTTATTTGAGTTTGAATGGACCTTCAAGCAGAGCAATTGTCGACTCAAATACTTCGTGAAAACGAAAAAAAGTTGACTTCATATCGACTCGAGGTGTTTATTTGAGTTCGAATGGACCTTCAAGAAGAGCAATCGTCGACTCAAATACATCGAGAAAACGATAAAAAGTTGACTTCATGTCGACTCGAGGTGTTTATTTGAGTTCGAATGGACCTTCAAGAAGAGCAATCGTCGACTCAAATACATCGAGAAAACGAAAAAAACTTGACTTCGTATCGACTCGAGGTGTTTATTTGAGTTCGAATGGACCTTCAAGAAGAGCAATCGTCGACTCAAATACATCGAGAAAACGATAAAAAGTTGACTTCATATCGACTCGAGGTGTTTATTTGAGTTCGAATGGACCTTCAAGAAGAGCAATCGTCGACTCAAATACATCGAGAAAACGATAAAAAGTTGACTTCATATCGACTCGAGGTGTTTATTTGAGTTCGAATGGACCTTCAAGAAGAGCAATCGTCGACTCAAATACATCGAGAAAACGAAAAAAACTTGACTTCGTATCGACTCGAGGTGTTTATTTGAGTTCGAATGGACCTTCAAGAAGAGCAATCGTCGACTCCAATACATCGAGAAAACGATAAAAATCTGACTTCATATCGACTCGAGGTGTTTATTTGAGTTCGAATGGACCTTCAAGGAGAGCAATCGTCGACTCAAATACATCGAGAAAACGATAAAAAGTTGACTTCATATCGACTCGAGGTGTTTATTTGAGTTCTAATGGATCTTCATGAAGAGCAATCGTCGACTCAAATGCATCGAGAAAACGAAAAAAACTTGACTTCACATCGACTCGAGGTGTTTATTTGAGTTCGAATGGACCTTCAAGAAGAGTAATCGTCGACTCAAATACATCGAGAAATCGAAAAAAAGTTGACTTCATATCGACTCGAGGTGTTTATTTGAGTTCGATTGGACCTTCAAGAAGAGCAATCGTCGACTCAAATACATCGAGAAAACGATAAAAAGTTGACTTCATATCGACTCGAGGTGTTTATTTGAGTTCGAATGGACCTTCAAGAAGAGCAATCGTCGACTCAAATTCATCGAGAAAACGAAAAAAAGTTGACTTCATATCGACTCGAGGTGTTTATTTGAGTTCGAATGGACCTTCAAGAAGAGCAATCGTCGACTCAAATACATCGAGAAAACGAAAAAAAGTTGACTTCATATCGACTCGAGGTGTTTATTTGAGTTCGAATGGACCTTCAAGAAGAGCAATCGTCGACTCAAATAAATCGAGAAAACGAAAAAAATTGACTTCATATCGACTCGAGGTGTTTATTTGAGTTCGAATGGACCTTCAAGAAGAGCAATCGTCGACTCAAATACATCGAGAAAACGAAAAAAAGTTGACTTCATATCGACTCGAGGTGTTTATTTGAGTTCGAATGGACCTTCAAGAAGAGCAATCGTCGACTCAAATACATCGAGAAAATGAAAAAAAGTTTACTTCATATCGACTCGAGGTGTTTATTTGAGTTCGAATGGACCTTCAAGAAGAGCAATCGTCGACTCAAATACATCGAGAAAACGAAAAAAAGTTGACTTCATATCGACTCGAGGTGTTTATTTGAGTTCGAATGGACCTTCAAGAAGAGCAATCGTCGACTCAAATACATCGAGAAAACGAAAAAAAGTTGACTTCATATCGACTCGAGGTGTTTATTTGAGTTCGAATGGACCTTCAAGAAGATCAATCGTCGACTCAAATTCATCGAGAAAACGAAAAAAAGTTGACTTCATATCGACTCGAGGTGTTTATTTGAGTTCGAATGGACCTTAAAGAAGAGCAATCGTCGACTCAAATACATCGAGAAAACGAAAAAAAGTTGACTTCATATCGACTCGAGGTGTTTATTTGAGTTCGAATGGACCTTCAAGAAGAGCAATCGTCGACTCAAATACATCGAGAAAACGAAAAAAAGTTGACTTCATATCGACTCGAGGTGTTTATTTGAGTTCGAATGGACCTTCAAGAAGAGCAATCGTCGACTCAAATACATCGAGAAAACGAAAAAAAGTTGACTTCATATCGACTCGAGGTGTTTATTTGAGTTCGAATGGACCTACAAGAAGAGCAATCGTCGACTCAAATACATCGAGAAAACGATAAAAAGTTGACTTCATATCGACTCGAGGTGTTTATTTGAGTTCGAATGGACCTTCAAGAAGAGCAATCGTCGACTCAAATTCATCGAGAAAACGAAAAAAAGTTGAATTCATATCGACTCGAGGTGTTTATTTGAGTTCGAATGGACCTTCAAGAAGAGCAATCGTCGACTCAAATACATCGAGAATACGAAAAAAAGTTGACTTCATATCGACTCGAGGTGTTTATTTGAGTTCGAATGGACCTTCAAGAAGAGCAATCGTCGACTCAGATACATCGAGAAAACGAAAAAAAGTTTACTTCATATCGACTCGAGGTGTTTATTTGAGTTCGAATGGACCTTCAAGAAGAGCAATCGTCGACTCAAATACATCGAGAAAACGAAAAAAAGTTCACTTCATATCGACTCGAGGTGTTTATTTGAGTTCGAATTGACCTTCAAGAAGAGCAATCGTCGACTCATATTCATCGAGAAAACGAAAAAAAGTTGACTTCATATCGACTCGAGGTGTTTATTTGAGTTCGAATGGACCTTCAAGAAGAGCAATCGTCGACTCAAATACATCGAGAAAAAACGAAAAAAAGTTGACTTCATATCGACTCGAGGTGTTTATTTGAGTTCGAATGGACCTTCAAGAAGAGCAATCGTCGACTCAAATACATCGAGAAAACGATAAAAAGTTGACTTCATATCGACTCGAGGTGTTTATTTGAGTTCGAATGGACCTTCAAGAAGAGCAATCGTCGACTCAAATACATCGAGAAAACGAAAAAATGTTGACTTCATATCGACTCGAGGTGTTTATTTGAGTTCAAATGGACCTTCAAGAAGAGCAATCGTCGACTCAAATACATCGAGAAAACGATAATAGGTTGACTTCATATCGACTCGAGGTGTTTATTTGAGTTCGAATGGACCTTCAAGGAGAGCAATCGTCGACTCAAATACATCGAGAAAACGATAAAAAGTTGACTTCATATCGACTCGAGGTGTTTATTTGAGTTCGAATGGACCTTCAAGAAGAGCAATCGTCAACTCAAATACATCGAGAAAACGATAAAAAGTTGACTTCATATCGACTCGAGGTGTTTATTTGAGTTCGAATGGACCTTCAAAAAGAGCAATCGTCGACTCAAATACATCGAGAAAACGATAAAAAGTTGACTTCATATCGACTCGAGGTGTTTATTTGAGTTCGAATGGACCTTCAAGAAGAGCAATCGTCGACTCAAATACATCGAGAAAACGAAAAAAACTTGACTTCGTATCGACTCGAGGTGTTTATTTGAGTTCGAATGGACCTTCAAGAAGAGCAATCGTCGACTCAAATACATCGAGAAAACGATAAAAAGTTGACTTCATATCGACTCGAGGTGTTTATTTGAGTTCGAATGGACCTTCAAGAAGAGCAATCGTCGACTCAAATACATCGAGAAAACGAAAAAAAGGTGACTTCATATCGACTCGAGGTGTTTATTTGAGTTCGAATGGACCTTCAAGAAGAGCAATCGTCGACTCCAATACATCGAGAAAACGATAAAAATCTGACTTCATATCGACTCGAGGTGTTTATTTGAGTTCGAATGGACCTTCAACAAGAGCAATCGTCGACTCAAATACATCGAGAATACGAAAAAAAGTTCACTTCATATCGACTCGAGGTGTTTATCTGAGTTCGAATGGACCTTCAAGAAGAGCAATCGTCGACTCAAATACATCGAGAAAACGAAAAAAAGTTGACTTCATATCGACTCGAGGTGTTTATTTGAGTTCGAATGGACCTTCAAGAAGAGCAATCGTCGACTCAAATACATCGAGAAAACGAAAAAAAGTTGACTTCATATCGACTCGAGGTGTTTATTTGAGTTCGAATGGACCTTCAAGAAGAGCAATCGTCGACTCAAATACATCGAGAAAACGAAAAAAAGTTGACTTCATATCGACTCGAGGTGTTTATTTGAGTTCGAATGGACCTTCAAGAAGAGCAATCGTCGACTCAAATCATCGAGAAAACGAAAAAAAGTTGACTTCATATCGACTCGAGGTGTTTATTTGAGTTCGGACTGACCTTCAAGAAGAGCAATCGTCGACTCAAATACATCGAGAAAACGAAAAAAAGTTGACTTCATATCGACTCGAGGAGTTTATTTGAGTTCGAATGGACCTTCAAGAAGAGCAATCGTCGACTCAAATACATCGAGAAAACGAAAAAAAGTTGACTTCATATCGACTCGAGGTGTTTATTTGAGTTCGAATGGACCTTCAAGAAGAGCAATCGTTGACTCAAATACATCGAGAAAACGAAAAAAAGTTGACTTCATATCGACTCGAGGTGTTTAATTTAGTTCGATTGGACCTTCAAGAAGAGCAATCGTCGACTCAAATACATCGAGAAAACGGTAAAAAGTTGACTTCATATCGACTCGAGGTGTTTATTTGAGTTCGAATGGACCTTCAAGAAGAGCAATCGTCGACTCAAATACATCGAGAAAACGAAAAAAAGTTGACTTCATATCGACTCGAGGTGTTTATTTGAGTTCGAATGGACCTTCAAGAAGAGCAATCGTCGACTCAAATACATCGAGAAAACGAAAAAAAGTTGACTTCATATCGACTCGAGGTGTTTATTTGAGTTCGAATGGACCTTCAAGAAGAGCAATCGTCGACTCAAATACATCGAGAAAACGAAAAAAAGTTGACTTCATATCGACTCGAGGTGTTTATTTGAGTTCGAATGGACCTTCAAGAAGAGCAATCGTCGACTCAAATACATCGAGAAAACGATAAAAAGTTGACTTCATATCGACTCGAGGTGTTTATTTGAGTTCGAATGGACCTTCAAGAAGAGCAATCGTCGACTCAAATTCATCGAGAAAACGAAAAAAAGTTGTCTACATATCGACTCGAGGGGTTTATTTGAGTTCGAATGGACCTTCAAGAAGAGCAATCGTCGACTCAATTACATCGAGAAAACGAAAAAAGGTTAACTTCATATCGACTCGAGGAGTTTATTTGAGTTCGAATGGACCTTCAACAAGAGCAATCGTCGACTCAAATACATCGAGAAATCGAAAAAAAAAGTTGACTTCATATCGACTCGAGGTGTTTATTTGAGTTCGAATGGACCTTCAAGAAGAGCAATCGTCGACTCAAATACATCGAGAAATCGAAAAAAAGTTGACTTCATATCGACTCGACGTGTTTATTTGAGTTCGAATGGACCTTCAAGAAGACCAATCGTCGACTCAAATGCATCGAGAAAACGAAAAAAACTTGACTTCACATCGACTCGAGGTGTTTATTTGAGTTCGAATGGACCTTCAAGAAGAGCAATCGTCGACTCAAATACATCGAGAAATCGAAAAAAAGTTGACTTCATATCGACTCGAGGTGTTTATTTGAGTTCGAATGGACCTTCAAGAAGAGCAATCGTCGACTCAAATACATCGAGAAAACGAAAAAAAGTTGACTTCATATCGACTCGAGGTGTTTATTTGAGTTCGAATGGACCTTCAAGAAGAGCAATCGTCGACTCAAATTCATCGAGAAAACGAAAAAAAGTTGACTTCATATCGACTCGAGGGGTTTATTTGAGTTCGAATGGACCTTCAAGAAGAGCAATCGTCGACTCAAATGCATCGAGAAAACGAAAAAAACTTGACTTCACATCGACTCGAGGTGTTTATTTGAGTTCGAATGGACCTTCAAGAAGAGCAATCGTCGACTCAAATACATCGAGAAATCGAAAAAAGTTGACTTCATATCGACTCGAGGTGTTTACTCGAGTTCGAATGGACCTTCAAGAAGAGCAATCGTCGACTCAAATACATCGAGAAAAAACGAAAAAAAGTTGACTTCATATCGACTCGAGGTGTTTATTTGAGTTCGAATGGACCTTCAAGAAGAGCAATCGTTGACTCAAATACATCGAGAAAACGAAAAAAAAGTTGACTTCATATCGACTCGAGGTGTTTATTTGAGTTCGAATGGACCTTCAAGAAGAGCAATCGTTGACTCAAATACATCGAGAAAACGAAAAAAAGTTGACTTCATATCGACTCGAGGTGTTTATTTGAGTTCGAATGGACCTTCAAGAAGAGCAATCGTCGACTCAAATACATCGAGAAAACGAAAAAAAGTTGACTTCATATCGACTCGAGGTGTTTAACTAGGGCTCAACTTCGGAGCAGATCGAAAGTCCTTATTACTACCTTATTCCTTATTAATAACTAACAATAATTAATAATAAATTTACTAGTTGTTTTTCAACTTCCCGATTAGCTAGAGACTTGCAATTTTAAATGTAAGTCAGAACTGGATGGAAAGGCAATATTCACTGGATTTCTAGTCTATAAAATGGTTTATAGGTACAATACATTTTGATGATGAGTTGGAGTCTTGAAATTTGAAACGTGGGTCAATGATGGATGACAAGGCAATATCTACTCGGTTTCATGGATGTAATATTGTTTAAACAATTCCTCATTTGTTTTATTAAATTTGGACGATGGTAGGTTGAAACAATTAAAATTGTTTACCTAAACAAATTAGATTTGGAGCTAGAGTCTTGACATTTTAAACACGGGTTGCGGGTGGATGACAATGCAATATTCACTAGGTTTCTTGTCTGTAAATTATTTAAACAATACCTATTAGTTTTATTAAATTATGTCATTTTAGGGTGATTAGGGTGGTCTGCTCAAAGAAGATAATAAACCGTTGTTTATTCAAGAATTTGGAGAGTTTTTTGATGTGTTTCAAAATGGTTAATCGATCTTTAAACTTTATAAAATGCGTGGAGTTGAATTTATTAGTGTGGTTGAGGGATTTTTGGTTTAGTGCACAGACCATGGTTATGGAGCAAAGTGATATTGTAACATTATGGTTGTTGTGGTTCAGGGAAAAATGAAAGAATTGAGAAGTTTTAAAAGAAGGGGCTTGAGAAGTTATAGTGGGTGCCGGCGGATAGGCTGATAAGACGGTGTGGTTGTGGGTGGAGGGGGGGTTGATAAGAGCACGTGGACTGGTGTGTACGGGTTTGGATGGTGGTGATGGCGTGATGGGGGGGGGGGCAAATCAATACTCTCAGGAGTAGAGAGTACTACGCTTGGGAGTTGTTCCGTCTACATCTCAAACTTAATTTTAAAACAGTCTAATTATAAAGCACTTGTAACACTGCGAGTTTTTGAAGCAACCTGCAAGCAAGTGGGTCGGGTAACCGACTAAACGTCTAATACTGAATACTCGTACTTTGAAAAGTAACGAAACAGGCCAAAAACTAGGGTGTACAACGATGAAGAACAACAGGTATTTCGTTTCGTCCATTACTTGCTACCAGCGACCCCCGGACGCGAGTGTGATCCAACCAATTGGTGATCCAATGGCAGGGGGATATTATGATCTTCATGGTTAGTCTGCTCTAATCTGATGACGAAATGCGATATCGCAATTCTGACTTCACCATCGTGTTCGGCGTTGGAATGTGCGAAAGGTGTAAAGTGGGGGGGGTGAGGGGGGGGGGGGGGGTGAGTTGGGTTCATCCGAAAAAATGAAAGTCTGACAAGTGACACATCATTTTAAAGGTTTTTACACGCTGAATAAGATGGGGAAGTCAGAATTGCTAAAGGTATCTTATTCCGCTCTCAAACTGGAGCACGTTGAAGATGAAGAAACGTGGTTGTTACTTGAGATGTTCTTCATGGACATCATGTTCTTTAATGAAGACCATTTACATAAAACCAATTATTCCTTCGAAAATTCGATCTTATAGTCATGTTTTCTGTTATTGTACTAAACTTAGAGGCAGTACTTAAGTAGTTTTCTCTAGTAAATTGTTACATCCTAATCCTATTACATCCTATTTTTACCTCCCAAGTGGTCTATTTGTAATGTTGCTGCCAATAAATATTTTGCTCTGTTCTATACCTACTATTACAGTATAAATAGCCGATTCTTTGCTTTAGGTGGGGTTATGACCCCCCTTGAATCCGCCACTGGATAATTTTCACTTACAACCAAGCTGCTAGGGAAATGAAACTTCTGTATTTTTCATCGGACAAAAATCGTTCTCGATCGAAAGCTCTCGAATTATAACGCATTTCTTGCGTATTTGTTCTTGGTATTTATGTCAGACTTATACATATTTTCATGTTATAAATAGATATAGTGAACACTGCCGCTTGTTTTGTGATCAATTGCTTGAGGTTGAGGTTACCTACATTTCTGTTTTCATTAAAATAATACTAAGTACCTACATCCAAACAAAATTGGCCGTATAGAAAACTGGGATTCGTTGTTTTGTTATTAATATTGACATAAAATGTCCCAATGTGTTGCAGACTCGTATGCAAGCATTTATATTATAAGATATGATTCACTAACTTGCCCTCACTCAAACAAATGGAAAGATTCCACAATGGAAAGATTCCATTGTTACATTTAAGAAGAATTTAAAAAACCATTTACCTACTCAAGTAGTATTCAGTTAATTTTTTTTTTCTGTATTCATCATTTTTATTTTTTATTTTGGCTTTTGACATTCTATGCCTTTACTCTGGCACATAACTCGAAAAACGATACACGAAATCGTCACGAAAATTTCTGATGATTTTCGCTTACAACCGATTCGTTGCTACGGAACTTTATCTTCGCCAGTTATCATCGTACAAAAATCGTTCACCACTCGTTGGATAGCTCTCGATTTACCTAACCATATTACGTTAACCACTGCGGAGTGCGTGGCCGACAACCTGCGGTATGAGTGTGATTGTTTAAATAATTGTTTACACACAGGTGATCATTCTCAATAATTTATATTGTCTATACGAATGCAAGCTTCATAATTTATGATGAACCCTACAATTAAGTATAACAACTACGCTACTGGGGTAGGTGATGTAGCATTGTTCGAAGGTTCTTGAATCACTTCTTTAAAGACATAAAATGTCCCAATGTGTTGCAGACTCGTATGCAAGCATTTAATTCTCGACTGTATTAACAACAGGATGGAGTTGACATTCTTTTGACATTTTCATGTCTTTGCTTTGGCACATAAACTGAAACGGGAAAAATTTGTTTCCTTGATTCACCCTTTCCCTCAGATCACGTCAGAACACAAGCGACAGGCGGGCCACTACGTCAGACGCACCTATGACGCACGAGCGTATGACGTCAGACGGCTGGCAGGAGGCTAACTACTACGTCAGAGTCTATGACGCACGAGCGTATGACGTCAGACGGCTGGCAGGAGCCCAACTACTACGTCAGAGCCTATGACGCACGAGCGTATGACGTCAGACGGCTGGCAGGAGGTTTAGTACGTCACAGCCTATGCCCTAAGAGCCTATGACGTCAGAGGGCTGGCTGGCTAGGTGATCGGGTTTTTGATTGGATTTTCTTTGTGTTGTGTTTGTGCTTTTTAGTATGTAGATTTGCTTAGTTTTTGTCTTTGTTCATCGGTGGATTGTCTGAAACCACAACTCAATTATAATATTTTTCTTCTCTTTTATTGTTTCTGGAAGCACATTTCATTTATTTTATTTTGTCTTTCTTGAATAGATATTTACTTTATGAGAGCAAGTTCTTTTGTAATTAATGATTTCTCGTTAATTGTAAGAATGGCCTTCTGGGCCAATATTTGCGAGATTGTTAAATAAAACGTTACCAATCAATCAATCAATCACTGATCGTTGAATCATGAAGTTTGTCTTTCACTTGAAAATTAAATTTTAAAAAGGAAAACTACAAAATCTCCTGGTCCTACAACAATAAATTTTTAAAAAAACCAGTCATGCAGCATGACTATAAGAGCGAATTTTCGAAGGAATAATAATTATAATAAATTGAAATTATTATAATAAATAATAAATTGAAAAAATGTGTTCAAATGAGTCAAGCTCTTCTCCAGTGATTCATCGAAGTATCTTAGTTTTTCGTGTTGCAAAGAGTAAAAATATTGGTAAAAGCGTAAATATTTTTTATCAGGTCGGGGTTACCTACCAATTGTATGATTGTACAAATAATTTAAAGGACGAAACGTGCTAAATCAACTTTTGGAACTAGAATGATTTTATTATTTATAGAAAGTAACTAAGTTGGGAACGAAAACATGTGGCGCTGAAATATAAAAACGAGGTAGAAAAACTACATACAACAAAAATCAACTCTAAGCGCCTACATTCCTCATCGCCGACACTTACGTCTACTACCGCTTCAGCCAACTCGTCTAAACAAAACGCAGAAGAAGAAGTCGACGGTGGCCTGAGAGCGATCTGTTGGTATTGTCCGGAAACCCACGTCACGTGACTCGTTTCGGACCCGATCCCGTTCGAATTCAGGCGGGTGGAAAAATCCCAGGAACGGGACTTCTCAGAACAGCTGATTCTCGCCTAGTGGCGGTGGTGGTGGTGGAGGGGGGCAGTGCCCCTCCCTCATCCCCTTCCAACCCTCTCATACACACGCACGTCAGTCCTCGCCGGGTCGCCGATGCTCTCGTTTGCGGTTGTGATAACCTAAACCAGTTTTTTTTCCCCCAAAATTATCACTCGATTTTTACTCGGATCCCTTCATTATTCACTTCATACTGAAAATAGTAAAACCCCGTTCCGTAAAACAACCGCATCGTTCAAACTCACCGAAAACATAAGTGCGAAATTCCACCAAAAATTATCATCTTGAGACCTGCTTTCCACCTTGGACAACACTTGTTTTTCTCCGTATTTCTGTATGATGAAAATTTCTTCCGGTAAGATACAAAACCTCCTTCTTCACGTGTATATTACATGATTAAGTCATTTTCAGTCTCGGCGAATCTCCTTTGTGCATTCCACCGTTTTATCGCTTTATTTTGTCTGTAATCAGAATCCAAGCACTCGTCGCAAGTCCCTTTGTCTGAAGATTTCGGAGAACCCTTCGATCTCGACGTTGGTTTTTTCTCGAATCTTCAAAGAAGCATACTGCGAAGAAGCACGTATGAAATACTTCATTGATTAGGAAGAATGGTCAATTCAATCAGGTTAAATGAGCTGCGTCTCTTTCTTCAGTCTAAATTGTTTATTTTGGTTACGTTTCTGCGTGTGACACAGGTCCTCCTCAAACCAAAGTAGTTTACACAACGCAAATTTACACGTAGTCAATAAGTCTGATAAGTGATACCTCATTTTAAATATTTTTTAACGCTGAAAACGATGGTGAGATCAGAATTGCGATATCTTATTCCGTTCTCAAACTGCTTCGAAGATGAAGAAACGTGGTTGTTACTTGAGATGTTCTTCACGGTTCATCTGCTCTAATCTGATGACGGAGTGAGATATCGCAATTCTGACTTCAGCGTTGAAAAATCTATAAACTATGGTGTTACTCGGAAACGTAGACAGAAGTCACCAAAATAAAGAATTTAGTCTACAGAAAAAAGGTCTGAATTAAATTCATTGCAAAACTTCGATCTCGACTGTGTTTGGACCACAAAAAAATAGTCATCAGTGTATCGATGTATCAATTCGTAGACCTATCTCATTGTAGAATTGCGGTACCTTTAAAATGATGTGTCACTTATCAGACTGTTACATTTTTGGAATTTAAGGGTGAACCTCCCCCCCCCCTTAAAAGTCCCCAAAATCCCCCTTAGAGTATCCTGATTCTGTTTATCTACGAACTTAGCCTTTCGATTGCAAAGACGGATGTTTTGTGCAAATTTGAACTTTTTATCTCAATTCTGTCGGGAGTTACCGTCTGGAGTGACACATACGAGTCCACATCGTAGTACACGAATATATGATTTTTGGTGTCTTTTGGCAGTGAATTCAGGATGGTCTTACGCGGATTTTGGTATAAAAAAGTTTCGGAAATTCGAGTTTTAAAAATAGAACAACACCTTGTGAGTGAGAAAAACGCAAATTGTTAAAGAATCTTGGGAAGTTGATTAAATTGTTTCTCTGTTTTACAAGAAAATGTGGGATGTTTTAAAACCATACCGCCTCCTTCGTTGAAAATCCCATTACAGTTGAATTGTTAGCGCTTACAACTATTTTCTTCCTCAATTGGGAACGTGTCAAGAACATGCAAACACAGTATTTTTTCAGTTTTACGTTGAGCCACCATTAATGACATTTGAAGAGTACGGGGAAGAATGGTACATGTCCATAAAAGCTGATCTCGAGAAAAACCGTTATTAAGTTTTAAAATCATTTCGAGGCAAGGGAATGATCAAAATTAAAAAAGACTTCAGATGTTTGCACACATTTTTATTTTTTTAAATTATTTTTTCAAATCTTGATCATTCCCTTGCCTCAAAACGTTTTTAAAACTTAATAATGGTTTTTCTCGAGATCAGCTTTTATGGACATGTATCATTCTTCCCCTGGCTCAAGGGGGCAGATTGGCAAGGGGTGAGAGCTGGAAGCTGGGTGACGAGAGGATCAATGTAGTGGATGCCTATAAATACCTTGGTGTCTCACTTTCTTACAATCTCCGGTTGGAAAAGCATTTCATTCTCAAATCCAGGGCTGCCCGAGCGGGAATTAGTTCCATCTGGTCCAGGCTCTTCTCGGCGGCCGACGTCCCAATTGATGTGAAGTTCAGGGCCTTCGATGCGGTGATATTGGCTACGGTGCACAATTCTGGGGTTTGACGGCCTATGAGGAAATAGAAAAAGTTAAAAGATTTTTCCTTAAAAAAACTCCTGAGACTGCCAAGAAATTCGCCCAATTACATTGTGTACAATGCACTGAAGCAGAGCTCAGTTTTCTTGTCCACTCTGAAGCTAAATGCGAATTACCTGCTGAGAGTCCTCAGGATGCCAGGCGATCGATTTGCCAAGGTTACAGCTCTCGAGGTGGTAAGAACACAGACTGGGTGGGCCGAGGAGGGCTATGATGGTTAGATTTTCGGATGTACGGCACACCAGCCCTTTCGAACCGTCGTGCTTTGGTTCCTTGGCGAAGGCAGTCTTGGAGGGCCAGAAGTTTTACAGAGTCAATTAAGGAAAGGGCTAGCAACGCCCAGTACCATCTGTTCTACCGCCACCTTGACCTGGACGTTGACTACGTAAAGACATTATCCCTGTACGAATCGAGGGTGATTCTGAGGTGCCGAGGTGAGCTTCTGGATCTGAACTGCAAGCCTTGGATTCGGAACAGGACATATCTATGCTCCCTGTGCAACCTCCGCGCTGATGAGACGGTGGAGCACTTCCTGGCTGAGTGCCCCATCCTCGGCTGATGTTTTGGTAGAGCTACGCTGAGCAGGGGGGAGTTGTTGGCGATCTTTGACGGCCCGGATTGGACGGCATTATGTGTTTATTTTAGGGAGGCCTGGAGGTAGGTATAGAGAATTTCTGATATCAGAATTCAACTATGACTCTTAAGCAGATCCTTCTTGTTATTGGCACTCCTTAGTGTTATGTTCTTTGATTCAAACTAATTGAGCCTAATTGATTTAAACCCTTGGTTCCCCCGCATACCAATGTTCTATTTGTATATTTATATTTCTAGTCAAAATTATGTGCTTATTTGTATTTACATCATCATTTATTTTGTAGTTCTTCATTTCTTACATCTTGTACTCTCCTTATACTATTGATAGTTTGCTTATTGATCTACTTATCAGTACTGTGAGACTGAACTCCCGCTGATGGTCTTGCAGACCAAAGCGTTTCATGTTATAATTTATTACTGAACTTATTATGTCAATAAACATGTTTTTCATTCATTAATTCATTCATTCTTCCCCTGCATTCTTCATTCATTTGAACTTAATAAGGCCACAACGTATTGTGGAGCTCTTCAAAATTTGAATGTGCAATAAATTCTAACATTAAAAGATGGATAAATGTATGGTGAAAAATTAAACTTTGAACAGTCTCAAAAGTTCCAAAACACTTTGAAAAGAGGAACTAAATGTATGTATGTTCATACTTAATAGAATAATAGGAATGACAAAGAAATGCAGCATAAGTGCTTTCAAAATCAAGTACGCTTTCGCAAGAAAATGTGAAAATAATACCCTACTATTCACAGCATTCAGATCGAGATCAATTTTTCATTTTCTTATGAACTAACCACATAAAATATTTTAAAATACTCAGGAAAATATGATTTAGAAATCGTAAATATCTCAATGTAAGACCAGTTTTGACGTAGTTTTGATGAAATTAAATACGGTAACGTGAGCTCAGAGCTCTTGAATATCAATATCATTCATGAAGTTGAAAATCAGTTTCCTCCTATTTTTAAGGCAAACTTTTGGGGGGGTTCAAAACTTGGAGCACGTCTGACTGAAGAATAACACACAGATTTCAAAATTCGATGAAAAGGAAAAAAAAGCTGTCTACAGATAGACTGACCGCTTACCAGACGCAGGCCGAGTCAAATTGGAGTCTTCCCTTCACTCACGGTTGGCAATCATTAGAAATAATAGTAGTGATTATGATTGATATTAATTATTATTGATATTTATTATTATTGATTATTATTATATTAAATATAATAATAATCAATAATAATAAATATCAATTTTATTTTATTTATTTATTATTGATATTTGATATTGATTATGATTAATTTATTGTCACTACTGTGACAATAAATTAATATAATATTATTTAGTTATTACAATCACTTCCTAGTAAAAAGCTCACCCTAGGCGAATAAAAAATTTCAAAATTCCTAGGTTCCTTGCTGTAGGTTAGCCATGCAACCAATTTGAAAATGTCAAAAAACCAGTTGGTACACATTTACTATACTTAAACACTAACACAACGTTTTTTGAAAAATTATCGGATTTTCAATGGTTTCATACAATTTAAGAAGTGAGGGTTAATAAAAATACGCCACTCACTTGCAACAGAGAATGCACCTGTTGGATGGTTTAACGGCAACTGAACTTTCCGAAACACTTGACACTCAACAGCTGACATGTTAAGCTGGATCATTCATTATCAATAAGCTGCTCTTCAGCATATATCTTCTCTGTTCTACAGCCGTACTTCAAAATTTGAATGATTTAATAATCAAAATGAACAACGAATTTCTTATTGAGTTAGTGAAGCAGCACCCAGTAGGTAATCGATAATACTGCGGGAAGATCACTGTTGAAAAAGAGCGGGAAAGCTGATCTGTGGGAACTTCCGCACCCATCGGAACGGCGGACTTTTTACGCATGCCCATCGTTTACGCATGCCGCAGTCCGCGGTTCCGCATCCATGTGAATCAAGCTTTACAGTGTTGCCTGAGCTTTGGGGGAACGAAAAATTCCCACTCTGAGAGGTTTGGCTGGCGTTTAAATAAAGTCCTAGGGAGTGAGCCGAAATCGTGGGACAGATGTTCAAAGTGCTCCCAACACTAATATAGGGCATGGGTTTGACTGACGATGGGTTTTCTGCATAAAAACTGTGACGGGCTAAAATTTTGAAACTGAGGAAAACACGTCAGGGTATGTCATGAACATTTGTTGAACATAGCAACCTCGAAGTAGGGACACCCTAGGGAGTGAGGATTTTGCATGTTTAACCTAGAATTAAGGCACTATAGAATACACTGAGAGCCTTGATTCACCATGCACTCTATCAAGCTCAACGAGATGTACATTCCAAAAAATGAAAAATCGGTCCAAGTATTATAGTTTCTGAGAAACATGCTTTGGACAAGAATTGTACCATAATTGTGAAATGACCCTCATAATCATTAAATCTTAGTGTTTTAGTATTGACCACCGAAAACTAATAGTAAGATACTAAAAAATCATTTACTTAAACGAAAAATTATTTTCTGAAACATGCAATAGGGCGAATGTAGGACATACTGAAATTGTGATTTCCCAAAACCATACTAAGGTTTTGGGAAATATTTCAAAGGTTTGCTACGTTCCCCCTTTGGCAAGCGACGGCACGATGTATTATGTATCCTATGAACGAAAACGGTAGGGCTTTAACTCGCCAGTTTCCTCAAAAACTCACACTTTCAATTCTGCGATGAGCCGTTTTTGAGCCAAATAACAAACGTTCCCTGATCTCGGTCTTGCACGAAATTAGCGCCGTTAACTTTGAACGAAGCCATATTTCTTACCCAGACTCCTATTTTCTGGAGGAAGGTAAATTTATTAGTTTCCCGCCTCCTCCGACCTACTAACTCATTTACCCCACTCTTGGGGCGAGTCTGAAAATGTTCCAAGGCGTTCCAAGGGCCATGTTCGTATCGTGGAATGAACAGTTCTCGCTTCAAAGGCAAGTGAATTGTTCGTTAACTTCACTGGATCAATAAATTAATTGACAACTGTTTTACGCTTAAAGGTGTGTATGTACGTTTATGCGCACCCCCAGAATAACCGCTTCGTAAGGGAATCGCTTAAAGCAATTTGGGGTTACAAACTGATTAGTTCGGTAAAACACAAGTTGACTCTTACTTCATTTCACCACGAAATTCACTTTTTTGAACGATATGATTGATACGATTCGGATTCAACTCAATGTCGTATTCCTTCTTCGTGGTACGTTTGACGGGATTCCACTTCTTGTTTGTGATTACGATTCAAATACAATTTGATAATATTGAGTTGGTATTCTGATCCGCCTAGGTGGACAGCCGATGACGTCCGCGACGCCAAAAACGGCAGTCGGACGAAAATTCAACCTGAAATGCTTGCTTACTTTACTTTTACTTTTTTTACTTTAATATTGAGTTCGTGCAAAAACCTTCTACTGATATTTCCAATACTTTTCGCTAAAACTCGATTAATGTTCAACAACATTATGCTCATAATTATATTATAACTTGAGTATACATCCTATGGCCGCCGTGACATCCTCGATCAAGACGGCGAAGAAAGAAGCTCCAGAATCGAAGCTTCATATTTTCTCTATTATAGGTAGGAATGGGATATCGAAAGATATCGAAGATACAATATCGGTATTGGTATTGAAGGCACAATATCGATAACAATATCGGTGTAAATTATCGATATTCGATAATATTGAATTATCGATGTCTAATGGTTTGCTGATGTTCCCTTGGGTCTCGTGTTTTTGGTTCGACCGCTCTGGGGATAGGCAGGTCTGTGAAAGCAGACCAGGACATTCCTCTGGATCGGACGTTATTGCCTAACCTCCCCGGGTTACAGGGGAACTCAGCAAACCTTTACATAACATGGTAGCAGAGCGTGGTTGGTAGGTACGAGCTGGCTATGCCTCGGTACCTCCTCCGCTGTTTTTTAAGAGCTTTATGTAGCTTTAAGGAGTTTTCCCAGAAGGGACTCCTATAGTAGGGATCAAACCCATTTGCTTATAAGCATTTATATTGGCATTATTATATTTCTTTCTCTTTTCCAATTTTCTACATTCTAATTTTCTATGCCTCTATTATTCATTGGGTTCTTCTATTTTCAACTCCTATGTTCAATTTTCTTTACTTCTATCCCACGCCAATATCCATGCTTTTAGGAGCATAGTTCTCCACAAGTAATAAATTTGCAGTTGTACCATTACGATGGAGGTTAACCATACCTTGGAGTTTTCCAGTTGATATTCCTGGCTTAGAACTAAATTTGTGTAATAAGACGTACACCGGTCTGTCTAGTTTATTATTTTTACAAGGAATAACGGAAAAATACCTTTCTCTCCAGACAGACACTGAAGATAAGCAGAAGACAAGCACATGTCTACAGGCACCTGAATTTTGTAGAGTTTGTATGAACAAAAGAAAAGAAAAAAACTTATCTCTCCGCAAACGGCCTTCATTTCGCTAATGAAAACGATATCGGCGCCTCGTTGATAAATGTACTCGATTCGAGTGGTATTCATACTGTAATTGAAGGTAAATCCGGGTTTCATCCTTTTTTTCATTGTACTTCGGTGTCCAAGATCCTGAGAAAAATCTCGAATATCTCACTTTTTCTAGTACTTACATAAATGATATAACGTAAGTGGTCTAAGAATATTGAGTGGAATAAAATTATCGAATTACAGGTGGGTAGTAGAGGAGGAGGGAGGTGCAGACAAGGTGAATTTACTTGTGGATTTGGATGATGTTCATGCTCCAAGTATTTATGCCACTTTATATTTAGGTCAGTCACTACTGACAAAAAAATGCCCTTACATACAAAAAATTGTTGGAAGCTGATTTTTTTGGTATGTTGTTAGGACATGTTTGAGTAGTATTAAACAAAGTTTGCAGCTTCGAAATCCGCAGGGAAACCTTTTGGGAGCCAAAAACCTCAAACTTTTCGGACTTGTTTCGGTTTTTTGCCTCATAACTTGTAAAAGGTTGGTTTTCTACGAAAAGTCCCTCCGACCTTTATTATTTTTACAGATAAGGTAATGCGTCAGAAGTCGACACTGCACTAATAGTCGACACCCTCTTCAAAAGTGGGCAAAAGCTAAGGATAAAGACATGGTTTGACGTTTATAGTTGTTGCTTCCTATTATACTATTTCTTCTCAGTGTAGAGAGATAAGGTTGCCTTAGAAACACTTGGGTGGACAAAAATCTGCAACTCGGAGATCCTTTAGGAAATTTCACGGTGATCACGAAAGTAGTGAAGAAGAAATGGGAGTTTCGGATATCTGCCTCCCTCTGGCCCCTCTGACGTCATCACCACATCCCTTTGCTACCACCCGATCACCTAGACAGCCAGCCCTCTGACGTCATAGGCTCTTCCGGCATTATCTTTGACGTACTAGTTGGCCTTCTGCCAGCCGTCTTACGTCATACGCTCGTGCGTCACAGGCTCTGACGTAGTGGCCCACAGGTCACTTGTGTTCTGACGTCATAGGCTCGTGCGTCATAGGCTCTGACGTATTAGTTGGCCTCCTGTCAGCCGTCTTACGTCATACGCTTGTGCGTCATAGGCTCTGACGTAGTGACCCGCCGGTCGCTTGTGTTCTGACGTCATAGGCTCTAACGTATTAGTTGGCCTCCTGCCAGCCGTCTGACGTCATACGCTCGTGCGTCATAGGCTCTGACGTAGTGGCCCGCCGGTCGCTTGTGTTCTGACGTCATAGGCTCGTGCGTCATAGGCTCGTGCGTCATAGGCTCTGACGTAGGTATTAGTTGGCCTCCTGTCAGCCGTCTTACGTCATAGGCTCTGACGTAGTGGCCCGCCGGTCGCTTGTGTTCTGACGTGATCTGAGGGAAAGGGTGAGTCAAGGGAACAAATTTTTCCCGTTTCAGTTTATGTGCCAAAGCAAAGACATGAAAATGTCAAAAACTATGTAAATAGGTACCTAAGCCTAACTGTAATGTCAATTTTCTGACAATGAGTCTTCGACTATAGTTTTCATAGGTACCTTTTCACTAAAGTACTTATTGCAATTTGAGACTGATAATGAGCTGTTTGCAAATAAAAAGTCTGATAACTACTTTATTACATCTTATTAATCTATTTTCAAGTTCCGATTCACAGTTGAATGTATTTTATTTAGATGGAAGTCGAAAAAAGTGAAAACGATGGAATGACGAAACCTGTCGACTACTGACTCAAGAGATACTGTCGACTTCTAACACATGTAGGTCGACTACTAGTGCAAAACCATGTCGACTACTGAAGAAAATGGTCACTGGTGTCGACTACTAGAGCATTGGGATTTTTTTACAAAACTTGTTTTTCCCTTTTCAAACCATGTTGAATAATATTTCCCGCTGCCAGGTCTTTTAGGGAAGGACCTTGGGTACACAATGAACAGGTTCGCAATGTGAAAAAACTATTTTCCTACGTGAAAGGTAAGCTCAAAGTTCAAACTTCCTTAACGTGTCGACTTCTGACGCATTACCTTAACTAGAGACTTATTGGACCTTTGACTTCGCTTTGTGCTTAAATTGAAGCTAGATAACTCCTCTAGAACTTTCTTACCGCTAACTCGCCTCGTGGGATGAGTATTAGAGCCAAAATTCTAACCAAGAGGTGACTAAAACTTTAATTTCCAACTTTTTAGAAGAAATAACCAATTGTCGATGTCCAATATCTCGGGAGCTGGGGTTGGGCTTAAATTGTAGCTTATACTGTTTACTTTAATAAACGTACGAGGGACGTTTCGTAGAAAACCAACCTTTTACGAGTTATGAGGCAAAAACTGAAACAAGTCCGAAAATTCTGAGGTTTTTTTGGCTACCAAAACATTATCCTAGGGATTTTGAAGGTGCAACTTTGGTGTAATACTAATCAAACATGTCCTAACGACATACCAAAAAATCAGCTTCCTTCAATTTTTTGGACCTAAACATCCGCGGTGATTGGCCTAATTACACATGTTATACATTACTAGGAGTATACTCAATTTTGGAGATCCTGTATGCACTCTATATTTTCTACAGTTACCTATTTATTCAGTCAACCCCATTATATGTGCTTACGAGTTCATCTCTAAGTTACGTCCATTTGTAGACCACGTGAACGAGAGTTACGCGAGTTACGTTCATGTGAATCACAGTAGTTGGTAACTCTTGGTAACTCTAACGTGGGGTTTATACTCGTATAGTTAAGTTACTAACATTACTAAGCATTATGAACTAAGCTTAAAGCATTCACGTAGCTATTTCTGGGACATCGAAGAACCTATTTTTAATGAGTAATTAGTTCTTCTGAAAAAACATTTAAGTATTTAAAAAAACACTAAACAAAAAAACATTAAAAAAAATTAAGGATTTAACGATAAAATGAGGATTTCCCGTTTTTTTAGGGGAAGTTTAAACGTAATCAAATCACATTTATTTGACTTTGAATTCTCATTTTTGGGGCCACTCAAGGCGAAAGCCTCGACCGACATTTCGAATCTCAACTGTGGTGAAGTGTATTGGACAGAATGTATTTCTCGAGCGGGAGAAGACCGCCCGGGTCGAAATGGAACTGGATCACTTGATTAGGGAGCTAGATTCGCTCACAATGGCTCCTAACTTCGTCCACTCTCATGTCAATGGGATCCCGTTGATATTATTTAAATCACTTCTTTATGCGTGAATTTAGTTCGCGTTTCCAAGTCAACTCCTCGAGGTCAACGCTCAAGGAAAAAACATGAGCCTGCCCTGCGTTGTAGGTTTTCATTGAGGTCTAGACACGTCAATGATATTCATCGAAGTTCTTCTTGGAGTTGGACGTTATACGACGGAAAATTATATCCACCTCTTCTGTATCCACCCCTTGTTACGCCCTCCGCCTGTTTCAACCCTCTGTTCTGTCACCGCCGTTCGAAAACTTTGGGCGATTTATTCATTTTCGTTGGTAAATTTCAATTGGAAGAAGAAGGAGAAAAATGTTTATTTGAAACAAAATACAGTACAAAGTTCGAGGGAAATAAATAAATAAAACTTTAAGGCATTGCGAATCCGCCAAAAGAAGGGACCATTCAATGGTATGTTCGACTGTAGAGTTACAAAAAATAAAAAAGTCATGCACCATGGTTATAAGAGTGAATTTTCGAACAAAATATCTGGTTTTATGTAAAATGTCTCCTCTCCTCTTTTCGCCTAGTTACACCACAATTTACATATTTTTTCGACGCTAAACACGACGGTGAAGTCAGAATTGTGATATCTCATTCCGTTATCAGGCTCTGACAGCTAATTTCTTGGTTATTCACTCTATGAAGTTGTAGCTTACTTTGGACTTACATTTTACGCAGCATATACCCAGGATCAGCGGCTCCTACAGCTAATTTCTATTCTAAAACTTGTTCCACGCTTATAGAAATTTAGCCGTTTAGCTCAAAACGAACGAAGAACGTCCAGGGGGAAGGGGGCCCAGTTTGAATTTTGGATATGCATGGTTTTAATGGTCCCTAATAAGGGGTTCAAATCTTGGATGATTCGAACCCTTAGGGACCATCAAAAACATGTATATCCAAAATTCAAACTTTCTTGAAAACGCAATTTGAAAGATCTAAAATTGCGTTTTCAAGAAGTTTTTAAAATAAGGGTGTTATAATAAGAATCTTTGATGCAAAGTACAATGAGTTCTAAAAATTGCCAAATCAAGCCCACTATCAGAAATAAACCAAAAGGACCAAAAATACAGGATGCATGGCTGAATACGCGATCTGGATTGTCCTCAACGAGACGGGAGTAGGTGCAAAACTTTCCGCCTAGTGGTTGACCCGACCTCTGGAAATTGGGACGCTGACTCGAATTTCATCTCACGTTGAGACTCGAAAGTTGTACTCGACACTTCGAAATACTACGATACTCCGAGCAAGGGCCATCGAAGGCTTCGAGTGTGACGTCCTGATAAAATCCTTTTCTCCTTCCCATCAGGAGATTGTTTTCATTTCTTACTGTGACATCTTCCCCTCATTGTTGCCCTTTCTTTTTTGGCTTCTCGAATTGCTGTGGTCCTTTTAAGGAAATTACTTCGTTTACTGAGGCCAAATGTGAGATATTCCTCGCGGTCGTCATCCTCTCTCTTTATAATTATATTAGCGAATTTTCGAAGAAAACGAAGCTTTTGTTCCAACATTAAAAATTTTTTAAAACTCGAATTTCTCAAACATTTTATACCAAAATCCTTTCCAAATCATCCTGAATTCTATGCCGAAAGGCACAAAAATTCATATATATTCCTATATAAATATTTTTTATATATTTATGTATGTGTCATTCCAGATGATAACTATAGATAGAATTGAGATGAAAAGTTCAAATTTCTACAAAAAATCTGTCTTGGAATCGAAAGACTTTTCTGGTATTCAAAACATTTTTGATTCCCCCCCCCCCCCCCCGTCTACCCCAAACTTTACTTTGCGCAAAACTACTCCTGTTTTACTTATTCGCTCGAACACCTGCTGCTTCGAAAATTCGCTCATACGATCATGCTTCATTACTGGAACTTTTTTAACATCATCTAATGAAGAATCATCCCTTATGGCATTGGAAATTTCACTGAAATTTGGATCTAAAGAAAGGTTGATTTGGTGATTTTGAACAAGTAACTACCGATTTCGTCAATGTTCAAAATTTCTGTGACGGTTTTTGATGAATAAAAGAACAAGACCAACTTCATAGCTACAGGCTAATTTTCGTACTCGGGAACACTTGTTAAACCCTAAGTGGTTCCTGTTCTAAGATAATTTTCCTGGAATAACGGTCATTTCGAGTATTTCTGGTAGATACTCATTGATATGAATACCTAATTATTGCTGATGTCGTTAGGTGCAAGTAGGTAATAATCAATGATTGTGTAGGGGAATTCAGTTGGAAAATTGATGAGACTGTATATCGCACAATATTTTCTCTGATTACTATAATTATTTCGTGTAGTTATAGGACTGTGATCTATTCAGCGTTAATCAGGTCTGTTATTTCAGAATTGGCATACATTTCCGTCTCTTGTTGTTTAACGAGATTATTATATTGTTTAATATCTACAGATCATCTGGAGGCTCCTGTTTTGGACTTTTCTCAGGGTTCGCCGAACGTTAGCGCTCCGTTTTCGTTTTTGACACCTCTCGCGTGTCGAGCACTCCGATGAAGACTGCGCACAGTATGAGGCACATGAGCGCCAAAGTGACATTTTCCCTATCATGGCCTCCGTCCGTCCGCGGGCCGTCCTTGCGTGGTGTTTTGCACTTGATGACGTCGCCGTAGTGCTGCCGTGTCCACTGATCGAAATCGTACACTGGAGTCTTCCGGAGAGGCCCGTTGAGCCCTGAATTTGACCGAGTGCCACCAGTCTTATTAATGACTCCTTCTCTGCAATGTCGTCGAAGGGAATAATTACAGTTTTGCGGTCGCATCAACTTACTCACTATTTAATACTGGACTAACAATGATCATGAGCTTACCCCCGTAAGCTTAAATGGGTGGGGTAGTACCCAGAGCCCATGAGCTCACTCAGCCAAGCCCCTAAAGTATACTCTGAATGCCATCTGGGGTGAACTCTGATTTTAAAAGGTCTAAGCAGTTGTGTTATAGGCAATGGAAATGCATCAATAAATTATGGTTCAAAGATCATGTTCCAGAACATGTCGTTTCGTTTCTGTCTTCGTATTACCTGCGGTCGTACAATTTCCTCATAGAAGGATCGCTGAGGATTTTATAAGCATTGGCAACATCTTCGAAATTCTCTCTGTTCCCCTTTATGCGATCCGGATGTAGCTCCATCGATTTCTTGTAGTAAGCAGCCTTCACTTCGACTTGAGTCGCGCTTGGCGAAATTCCCAGAGTGTCGTAGTGGCTTTTGATGAGACCCACAGACGTCCTAAGGCGCCTAACGATAAAATTCGTCACCATTTCAAATTTCGAAGAAACTCTGATTTGGTATCAAAATGTCTTCAGATAAAGTTGAAAATCCACTAACACGTTTGGCCTCATCACTCAAAATATAAGTGATACACGAACATTTAAGAAATCGAGTGTTATAACTTGTTAGACCATCTACCGAAATATGTAACTGATTCGTGGGCTAACAGACTCAGAAAATGAAATGTATCTCATCGGATAGTCAAATAAGTTACTGTTAAATGTTGATGATAATTTACGTTACTGTATCATTCTTGTTCCCAAGTGACCTGTTTGGATAACGTGTGAAAATTAGAAGTAGCGTCCAACTGAAAAATCGACGTGTTAAGTGGTTTAAACGCGATACGTCATATTTAGATACGTGCACCCATAACCGGATTAATCGCAGATTTTAAGAACTTCTGTGTAATATAATATATTAATATTTTATAATATATATAATGTAGGTAAATAATGTAATATAATATATTACTCAGCAGTTCTTAAAATCAATTCTAACTAAAGGGGCCTTCACACTGGCAAAACTCTAGCACAATATTTTGAAGATGTCGTGTTTGTGCAAAAATATCAAGAGTGTGATTGATTTTTCTGGAAGATGTGAAATTTTCCGGACCCGTCACTATTTCGAAGGTGGGAAGCGCGGTGTGAGGAGATTCCATCGCGGCTTGAATCGGCACTGAACGTAATCGGCATTATTGTGCAATATTTTCGTACTTACCGGTCCGTTTTAATTGTTTTTTTAACCTAAATATTTTTATGGTGCTCGACAGCCACTGCCTCCCGTACTTGCCGTTTTTATGACCTGTTTGATTCCCATATTAAATCATCTTTTATTACCTACGGTCTATTCATGTGCAACATTTGAACCAAATCGATTCGACTTCATCATGCAGTCAGCGGCACGTTATAGTGATTTTCGTTTCGAGGTTTCGATGCTATCTCAACTTGACTGTGAAGAAAGACGGTCGAAAGCCACACGAAACTGTTCGTGGCGGCGTTACCGCTCAACGGAGATAACAAGATAGCAGATATATAGCTCATGTCGTCTCGACGGCTTGATGGATTTTTAATACAAGCCGTTCTCCCAGACGTGCACCAAACGTACCAACTGATCCACCAAGGTTTGGATTGAGCGTACAAAAAACGTCAGGGCCTTGTTAAATCAGATTTTATTTGCCTTGCGAATTTCGTTGTGATAAGACAATTTTCTTCTACAAAAATGATTTATCACTATTCCAATACTGGTTTTTAGTGATTTTTTTTTTTTTTAATTAGATCCACGGCCACACGAAATGTGACCGTTCACTCGAACTCTTGGCTCTCTCGGAACTGTCTGCCACCTTCACAATCTCCAACACTCCCAGACGTAATATTTACGTAATGATAATATTTTATCACCATTTATTATAACCTCTTCATTCTCAGTAGATTATGACAGTTTCGAGAAAGAAGTTACAGACCCTATTTAATTATCTTATCGTTCCCGACCTTCTGGTCCTTCAAATGACCTGAATAAGGTTTCGGCGGGGTTTCTTGGCCCGTCTAATGCGAATTCCTGTGGGATAGTTGATTTATCAGGACCCATTGTTGATCTTGAGCAGATATTGACGAACGTTTGGTGTTCAATTTACACGGTGAATATCAATATCGTATGTGTCAGTATAATACAGGATACACACTTCTTATTAATTTGCTTCAGTTTTGTTGGGAAGGGTAACTCATCGGGGCATTCTCATCAGACATCCTCTTCAGTCTGTGTATAATCCCTGCCATAATTCAGTTCCTCGCTAGACGGAACGTGGTCTGTTTACTCGTCACTCTTATCATTTCATCCTTCAATTTAAACTCAATTGTTTCATTCAATGGGCGGACTTACGTAATTTATCTCGAGACGGTTCCCCGTTACTTCTTGTTAATTGTACGTTTAACGAAACTGCTTTGTCCGTAATATCCGTTGAAAATAACTGTAGGTCATCTGCACCCTATTCAAACCGAGATGTTTTACTCGAATGGCTTAATTACACATTCACTTACGAATTTCTACTAACAAGAGGTTGTATACAAAAAATTTGTGTAATGTAATATCCGTAGAGCTCGACCAATTTCAGTCCTTTTGAATCCTTTTTAAAAGCCTCACGTAATGACGAGTCTTCATGCCTATAGGGATGTTTTTGGTTTAATGGTATTCGGTTTTTTTTGTTAACTACCTTAGTCCAATATAAACAATAGGTACGAAATTATGAGTGAGCAACATTGGAATACCTATTGCAAAATACGAGGGACGTCCAGAAAGGAAGATTACAAGCACGGATACTAGAAGACATCTAGTATCCGTGATCGTAGGACGAAGGGAATTATTTTTTCTTCAGAATTGTCACCACTGGTGGGCAGAGAGGATCCTGACGGTCAAAACAAATCATCAAACACCTCAGTCCGTTACGAAATGTCGTCACAGCAGCAAAAGGCGTCAAACAGTTCGTCTTCCAATCGCTCCACCTACCGCAGGTGTGAGATACGCTCTGTGTTACGTGAAACGTTTCTTGATTGAATTGGCGCCATACCCAATCACCATGAACCAAAAAATTCAAAGTCCCATTTTCACAGAGGAAAATCATGGCATCCGTCTTTTGGGACCGGAAAGGGATATTGGTCGATTTTATGCCTAAAGGAACCACCATAAATGCAGCTGCATACTGTGAGACTCTAGATTAGTTGAACAAAAATCAAGGACAAAGGGAAAGGAACGCTGACTCGTGGTGTGTCACTCCTTCGTGACAACGATTTTCAAATAACGAGAAGGTCCAGGATGCTGTCGAATAATGGCTTTGGAAGGTATACAACGAGGGTATACAAATACTGGTCCTAGGCTTCAAAAATTTATTGACGCCAGTGGCAGTTATGTACAGAAATAATGACATGTTTTGACACTTAACTTGTAAATTCCATTTAAATATATTCATTTTTCAATTTTCGACACTTGTACCTACCCTTACTTTCTGGACGTCCCTAATAAGTTCTGCAGCCCACAAAAAGTTGTAAATTGGCTCTTTGCAACGTATGTTCCTAATTGGACGTCTAAACGTGATTTAACTGCGTTGAGGTTCTTGTGAAATCTTATACAACCGATACAAACTTTGCTAAAGGTCGCTGAGACTTCGAGAGTATTCGCGGTCGCGTGTTAGTGATCCTGAGTTGGCTCTGATTGCGTCATCTATCGCAATTACTGGTAATTACATAAGGTTCCTTGCTGCCTTCATCATTCATCGTTCGTATCTCGGAATCAATTGAAGCCCGTTCACAGTGTCAACGAATGGACGAGTTCCAATGAATGGGCTGTACTCATTCCGTTCCTTTCCGCTGTAAGGAAATGATTGTGGGCATGTCTCACTTGTCCGTCATGGGCAGAATCTAATCCCGTTCGGATAACGACGAAAATTGGGTTTCAGCTTACCACCATCTCTGGAAGAATTAAATCGCCCAAGATGGGCCCAATGAATTGTGCTGAAACAATCTTCCGATTTAAACTCATTCCGTTCGAATGACGCCGAATTCTTGGTAATAACGCAAGATGCTCGTACAATTTGAGCGACAAAAGAGCCTCTACCAGCCGGCGGTAGACAGATAGATAAATTAATTTCCAATGAACTAAACTACTTAACACGATTTCGATCGAGTCGACTAAGGCCTCAGGAATATCAGTTGCTCGATTGGAAAAAAAATTCATTTTTTCGGATATGAGGTAGTACAGACGTTTTTTGTGCCTCCTGTAAAATCTCCCAAAAACAACATACATGGTTTTGCACTTTCACTGTCGACTTGTTTCGTTATAGCGACTGGTTATGATGGCGAACCGGTAATTTAATGAATTACACCAAAACCTTTACCTGCCCATATGTGAATTATCTTTCTGTCTGTATATGATATGTACATACATCATTTTGACTCTAAAAGATTATAATTTTCTCTCTGATCTCAAGGAGATAAACTACGTTAATACAACGGCAAGCCAAAATAGAGGAGGTGAGTATTTGGTTTGCTTAATCGACTCAAGTATGACGATTATTTAGTCTCTTAAAAGAAGGTTCTGTGCCCATTTTATTCGAAGGTCTAGAAGGTTCGTTCAAAGTTGCAGCGTTTAATGGAAAATCAATATTGATACTCGAGTTGCATGCTAACTCCAACTTTGTTCGGAAAAATGAATGCTTCAGGCTGTTACACATAAAAAGTGTAATTATTTTCAAAGAAAAATTAAATTTAGCCTCACATAGGAGTGCGACGTAATATTGAAAACTGTCTTTAGGTACCATAAATCTAAATGATTGTTGGGTTGAAAACATATAATCTACTGCTGTTGTCTCTAGCTAGAGCTGTCGGCTTTTTGCTGTGAAACTCTAACCACCAGTGGCAGATACGTGGAGGGGGGGGGGGGAGGTAATGAAACCCCCCCTCGAGATCCAAAAATAGGCAATATTATAGTAGATGACTGGGCGAAGCCCAGCCTTATAGCCCAATGGCAGGATATCTCGATTTTCAAGATACTGATATCTCCCAAATTTTGAGGTGTTGCTCAATAGGTCCATAATAAGGCTGAGTTCGAACATGGACGTACCTATTTGGCGTGCAAACAGTGTTTTCTAAAAAAAATGCAAAAATAAAAATCACTCAAAAACATTGATTTGGCCAGGTACAAGAAGGAGTTACCTATGTAGAAATGCAGTTATTGTCAGTGGTTCCCTAAACGCTTTATATTCCATAGAATGATTTAAATAGCTAAAAACATAGGTTAGGTTATGAATCTCATGACCCCCCCCCCCCCTCTCGAAATCGAAGTCTGGATCCGCTCAACTACAACGTATTTCTGATTGAAGGAAGTATGTTTTCCGCACCTTGACTTTTGTCACCCTTGCACTTTGATCGAGAGCTTTGATCTTTCGCGAACGTCGGTCCTGGGAAACTCGAAAATATCGTTATTTCCTCAGGTGTTTGTTATTCTTTATTCCTGAATCCTTCCCTGTTTATAGGTTTTCCACCGCCTCCATCGGCCTGTGCGGAGGTTTTCAGGTCATGTTTTATGTATTTCTACCGGGGCAAAGTCAGAATTCCCCCCTCTTTCATACAGAAGTTTTGTGTGATTTGTGCGCATTAAAAAAAAAAAAAAAAGGCTGACTGCTAAGCAAGAAGTTGGGTCGTGGAGAGATACACATTAATGTTCATGTCTGCTCAATGATTTACTACCTTCCATTCTGGAATGGTCTGACTAATAACTTGGGTGGTAACTTCGCGGGACTTCTGGGGCCCGTTTGATTGCTCGAATCTGGAGTAAGAGTTGAAAACGAACAGGTGACTTTACGGTCGAGTTTCTCTGTGTGGAGGAATCCTTGAATACCAAGCGGGGCTTGAAACGGGAAAAGATTCATTGTTCAAACTCCCGGCCAGTTCTGGAACTGACATAAAAGACTGGGATAATGAATAAAGGGAGAAACGCCGACAGTGGAGGAACTGTTATTATCATGAGACCGCCTTCAGATATTCACGTGCAACTCACGTCGCCCTCGGTCGGGCTTCCCTTTTTGCTGCTGAAGTGGAAATTGATTGGTTCGGGCGAATTCGGCTCCAACTCTCCCCTCTCCACCCATGGAGTTGGTTTAATTTGCCTTTCCTTCTACCGGTGTTCGATTTTGTCAAATACCCCCTGTCAAGTTGAGACGTCCTCTGGCAGCATAGCGGTTGGGTAGGTTACAGCGTTACAGGTCTTAACGACAATTCTTCATTCAATTCGGATTGAAACTTGACATGTTAGCATCATCCAACACACTCCAAGGCTTCCACATGTCCAGGTTCTATTCATCCGGAGAGTTTTAAGGCATCATCTCCTCAGGCGAACACTGTCTTTGTATTGGTTCCCTATTTCTCACCATATTTGAACCAGCGGTCTTTTGCTTAAGGTTTTGGTTGCTGTTGTTAAGACTAATTCTTAGTTTAGCCCATAACCACAAACAACTACGCATGAACGTTGAACGCTTGAACGACCATTACGCAATCTTGATACGCCCCCGATAATTATTGCGTGTACAAATTTTCCTGTGTGCCCTGCAGTTTTTATTAACTGACGAATTATGAGTCCAAACTAAAGACCCTTATACAGTTTATATTCATCGTTGAATTTGCAACAACCAGCGAAGAAGTTGACGATTTGACTGGACTACTAGACTACTTGAGCCATTCAATAGTCGAAATAATTAAATCTCAAATATGAGAACAATTAAGTACGTCGCGGACAGTGGAAATTCTAGTGCAATTGCTTCAACCAGTATGCACTTGACACGTGCTGTATCGATTTCAGTTACACAAAGAGAGAATGGATTTCCACACTATCTTGTTTCTACACATCGCCAAAAACCATCATATCTCCACGGTTCATTTCTCCATTGTCTATTGATAAATTGTCGGTAAATGAGTTGGATTTATTTACAACGTCGATTCATGACGAGGAGCGTAGATTGTACGTTAATCCAGATTATTTAGGTAGTAATGGCGGATGTGCAGATTAATTTACTGGCCGCGACGTAACTGTTCTCGTATCTGAGTTTTAATTAGTTCGGCTGGTGAATGACTCAAGTAGTCTAATTTCTGGTAACAAAACTGAGGAACTAGGTTTCTTAACTGATTTATATGTTTTTTTTGGTCGCTTAATCCGAATCTGAAATTTGCTGCCTCCTAGCTGGTCAAAAAACGCTATAAACTTCAAAATTTTAGACGTTGTCTCGGTTATGCGCAAATATCTTGGAAACATAGGATCTGCCTTTATACGTCACCCGTATCGATCTTGAAGAGCATACAATTCTGCGTCAAACTTTCCGTTTTGACCAATTTATAAGGCTGCAATGGACGATAAAAAATTCAATGGTTTCCAACTTTGGTGAACACTCAGTGGCTAATCGAATTCATTTGATTTCGGTATCACCGAATAACGTTCGACTTATGCATTCTACCGGGAAGATAAACTTGCCCATAAATCACCTCCTGTTTCCAATTCCATTATAGTTGAATTATAGCCTGCTTTTGTAAAACTCTATCAAGATTCGAACTGTTTTGCACGAGTGGTTTCTGCATAATAATTTGCACGCGGTTGTGTAATAAATACAAGGTTGCCAAGCTTTTCAAACCCCCTTCATTGTTCTCGCTCCTGAACAAAAATATTTCAAGGATTCTAGGGACAGTTCGAATCTAGAAACGTCCTAAGGAGCCAGTTACAATGGCGTATTGAATAAAGGAGTGGATTATTATACCAACCATATTCAATGTGATAAGATGAGATCTGTAACGTTCGCAACTTGTTGAATGGTTGGCTCTATGGTTGTCCTTATGCGCCGATAATATTGAGATAAAAAGCTCAAATTTGCACCAAAAAAACCGTTCCGGCAGTTCGTAGATGGGCAGAATCGGGCCACTCCAAGGCTTCATGGAGTTTTAGGTAAATAAATTCCCAAAATGAAACATACTAGAGCACTTTGAAGATGAAGAAACGTGGTTGATACTTGAGATGTTCTTCATGGACATCAAGTCCTTGAATGGAGACATTTCACATAAAACCAGTTATTTCTTCGAAAATTTGCACTTATAGCCATGCTGTATTACTGGATTTTTTTTCACTATTGTTGACTGAAATAGATGTTCCCTCCAGTGTATGGTTGGCTCTATGGTATGCTCTCTATTTATGCTCTCTCTCTTAATTTCCGTGTGAACAAAGAATCTTACGTGTGAAATGGAAAAAAAAGTCGCGTTGGATATAAATTGTTAAATGATTCTTCGGCGAGAAGGGGAATATCAAATCTAACAGGTGGGGGATTTATCTACGTTGTGTTAGGACGTAAGGCATAGCAGGCCTGAAGGTTGTGGCGTGGAAGGTGGGAGGTATTCATATTGCAATTAAAGGGTTATAAATGTAATGTTATTATAAGATCTCATACAATACTGTAGGAATGGATGGAAAAATCGTTTGATTTTGTCACTAATAAATTGCAATGTTGTCTTGTTTGGGGTCCAGCATTTTGCACTATTAGTAGTTGAAACCACGGTGAATAAGTTCACCAGTAGACATTTCAGAAAATATCTTTCCATAAATCACGCCTTATCGAAATGTAGCACTATTTCGGTTGCCTCAATTTGGCGACGAGTAGTGAATCTTTTCAGATCGACACGGAAAGTAGAAGCCAACCACGCCAGGGGATGAAAAGGGGGATATATTTTCCATTTCTCTTAAACGTTCATTTCTCCGTCCAACAATCTCTTCATTATGTACTGAACAAAGATAGACGGGCTTTGGCCCAGATATCACGAGGGAACCTCACTCTCTGTGTAATGGGTTTTTGTTCTTGCGGCTGCTGCCGTTTGCACTCCTGTCATCTCTCTGCTTATTTTCGTCGGTCTCTCAAAATCAACTCCGGGATTTATACCGTTCGATTCACCTACCAGATGTTTAAAGCGAACTGTGGGAAATGCCTATTGTATATAAATGGTTTTTTGAAGGGCTAAAGCGACGAGATAATTGCCTGGGTAGGACAATGGCCAAATGCCAGGTAGGATTAGAGTTTACAATACAAGGGATGCCGGGAGAATAACTGAATTTAGAATGTGGGTTTTCCGTGGACCAAAAAACCTGACGGGACGGTGATACCCCAAGAAAGGTGAGAGCTCGTTATTTTGGGAGGTATGAAAATAGTTAGTAAATGAACATGAAATTGACGTAAACTGAGAGGCTGCGGCCAAACAATTTGAAATCCTAGTAATTTATCAAAGTATAGTGAGCCACTTTTTAATTTTTTTCCCCCCAATCTTTTACATTACACCAATCCAATTTATCTTCGGAGTTGCCTTCATACTTTGACGGCAACGATCGCATAAAAAGTGCCAAATCCGAGGCACTGTAATATTCTGAGAGGACGTGTCTAACGACCTCGTTATTCACATAAAATAAACTAATACCAGTCAATGATAGGTACGTATTTCCCAACTCTTTTCGAAGCTGTTAATTTTACGTGATCCATAATTCACACTACCTTCTTCCTGCACCCTCACCGGACCGGACCCCTGCAACGGAAATGAGTCAGAATCGGACCAACCGTATGTCAGATCGATACGATCCCTTGTAACCCTCTTGTTACATTCGAACGCATCAAAAATCCCGTCACCTTCTATCGTACTTGAAACCGGTCCAATTTTGGTTTTGAACCAAAACGTTCGCTCATAACTGTGATACGTTACTAATCGTTTTACTAACTTCGTTATCTCAAGTTGACGACCGAAAAATCCCTCCTAAATTATCGTCCCGGTTCTCAATAGCTCAGTTAATCCTTCGACAAAAGCTCCTCATTAAACAATTCAATCCATATTTATCTATTGGATTATTACGAGATCTGACCCACATTTTCAAGATTGGTTTTATAGTCAAGAGATTCATCATTAACACTGTACACATTAAAATGTCTTTTAGAAAATACTCTACTTAATACGTAATCCAAGGATTGTGCCAATCTTTGCCTAGCTGGGTTTCTATTGTTTTTCAAAGTATTATTGTTTTGAACCAATTCGGCAGTTTGTCCTAAAATGGGTATTGAGTGTTACTGATACGAGTCAGTAATTTTCCTTAAAAAAATTAATGATATTGAAGAAAAGATTGTATTGTCAAGTATGTTCTCCATTGTAGCCCAATACGAGAAACAAAGGCAGATTGCTTCGACAGCTTTCGTTGGTCAGAACAATAGGAGTAATGACTGTCTCCTGATTAGGGTCTCGGGTGCTTACGAGGCAGATATCACTTTTGAACTACCATCAGGGCTTTGTGTCCTCAGATGAAAACCTCACGACCAAAAGAGACAGACGGTGAGGTGGTTCGGGGCGTCTGTATATAAAAAACATATCGGCTCAGCTGCAGTCCTTGACCTAGACTCCGGCCTTCGTCCTTGCAAGCTTTCTTCCACAGCTCGCTATCGTTTGAATCATCTGTGTCCAATTTCTTTTTGGGAATATTCAATTTTCGAAGCCATTCGGGCCTTTCATTTTGACGGGGGGGGGGGGTCAAGTTCCCGGGTTAAAGTGCGATCATTTGTTTGGTTTGTTTAATGGTGGGTCAGTCAGGCGATGGGGCGGCAATTTGAAATTGAATCAGTTTCAACGAGAAATAGCCGTTTGGATCCTGGGAAGTACTCTAGGCTGTCTAGATCGAATTTTTCTCTTCGCTTATTGATAATATTCACAATATTGGACCAAAATCCTCAAAAGTTTTATTTTGCCATCATGAAAACCATGATCCTGTAACAACTACACAGTGGTTTTTAGTAAGGTTAACTATTCAATATTTTCATTACCTAATGTCATAACCACAGCAAACTTTGCAAAATCTACCAAATTCAACGTTTACATGGCGAGTACGCGGGGATTGGTTTCATTCGACGAACATTTGAATCATCCGGGACATTTCCCGGGAACATTTGAAGATGTTCATAACCTAACCTAACTTTTAGCGGTTTAATATTTTCTATTGCATATTAAATATGCAATAGAAAATATTAAACCGCTAAAAGGAAATATTATAATATAATATAATATTATAATATAATAATAATATATTATATTATAATATTATATTATATTATAATATTTCCTATTTAGGGAATCACTGACTATTTCTGAATTTCTATCTAACTCCTGCTTGTCAGTAACGTAGCCAGGAATTTCGTTCGTGAGGGGGGGGGGGGGGGTAGACAAAGAGCAAAAGAGAAGAAAAACTTCATTTTTCAAAGAAATATTTTTTAAATTCATGATTTTCCATGCACACGACCGATTAACAATGAAAAATGTCGGAAAAAGTGGATAATTTCAAATAGATCGCTTCTTGCTTCATATTTATTTCATAAAAGAATTTTAAAGATATCCTGATTTTCATCGGAATAAATGGATTAGGTTGCGGCGATATTCATTGAATGCTGTCAGGCCACCAGATGCTCAGTAACATCAGGGAGCACGAAATATCACTTGAACTTAGTGGGCTCCACGTTATAATGTCCATAATTTCTCATAGTGTTTGCAAAATTCCTCGGTAAAGAGAATAGTTCATGTGTTAACTGAAATAATAACTGAAATAATTCTAACACATTTACCAGGAAATGCCATTGTTCCAGCATTGTTCCATAGACATGTGGGTTGAATTGGACAGACAGACGTTAATTTTTTCAACTGCATTTCTTTCGTTTAGGGAATCACTGACTATAACTGAATTTCTACCTAACTCCTACTTGAACATGACCAAATCAATTTTTTTGATTTTTGTTTTTTGCATTTTTTTTGGTGTGTGTATAAACAGTTTTTGCTGTTCGAACTCATCTTAGTAAGGACCTAAATCATGTTGATCCACTATGAACATAGTATGGTTATCCAATGTTGTGAAACACTAGGAATAAGTTACAATTTGAATCTTTTCTTTCGTATGTGTGTAGGTGACAAGTTGTACGGTTCATTTTGAATAGTACTTGTACCTCAAGTTCCTAACAAGGATTTATATGAGGGTCATAGACCAGTGGAATAACTCGACTTGTCGACCTCAACTGCGAGGAAGAACTTTTTAGAAGTTTCCAGAGTTCAGAGACACTAACAAGGGTTAGCCACTAGAATGAAAAGCCCTCACTACGTAGGTTTTTCAACCCTCGGAGTGGTACGGCGTGAATATCGACACCTTACTTTTCCAACAGGATTTTCTTCCACCGGAGATGGGCGTTGAAATTTCATGTCGGAAACTACGGTTTTCTAAGAGTTTGTTAGACTGAAATAACACAGGATTGTCTCCTTCCTTGCTATTCCCCATTTGGGTTCTGGGGAGCTTTAGGGAGAGAAAATTACGAATAAATTCCAAAAATGAAACAGTCTAACAAGTGACACCTCATTTTAAAGGTGTTTTTACGCTGAGCGCGATGGTTAAGTCAGAATTGCGATATCTTCTTCACTCCTCAAGCTGGAGCACTTTGAAGATGAAGAAGCGTTGTTGGTACTTGAGATGTTCTCCATGTTTAGTCTACTCTAATCTGATAACGGAATGAGATATCGCAATTCTGAATTCACCATCGTGTTCAGCGTTGAAAAATCTATAAGCTGAGGGGGGCTTGGGGAGTTTCAGGGAGGGGGGAGGGGGATTACCCGTAAATTCTCAAATTGAAACAGTCTGACAAGTCACACCTCATTTTAGAGGTTTTTTTTACACTGAACACGATGGTGGAATCACAATTGCGATATCCTATTCCCTTCTCAAACCGGAGCACTTTGAAGATGAAGAAACTTCAATGATACTTGATGTCACAGTCCTGTGGTTGAATGTAACTAACCTGGTGACATCAATGTAAACATCCTTCCCACCTATTCTCATTCTCACTACTATCCCCTCTTCGCCCCTCTACCTAACCTTCCTACGGGTTTTCAATAAAACTAGATAGTCACAAATCTGACGTCATGAAGATATATATATAAAGACCTAATTCCCGAAGTTGACGCAACGTTACTCTTGAGATGTTTTTCATGGACATCAAGTCCTTCAATGGAGAAATTTTACATAAAACCAGTTATCTGACTATGGATTTTTTGTTGTACTCGTAATTATTGACATTTGAAGAGTACAGGGGAAGAATGATACATGTCCATAAAGGCTGATCTCGAGAAATAACCCACCAGTATTAAGGTTTAAAAAACTTTTGAGGCAAGGGAATGACCAAGATTAAAAACGACTTCAGATGTTTGCACACATTTTTATGTTTTGAATCTTGATCATTTCCTTGCCTCAAAACGTTTTTAAACCTCAATAGTGGTTTTTCTCGAGATCAGCTTTTATGGACATGTATCATTCTTTCCCTGTACTCTTCATTTAGGATGTTTCATCGTGAAATATCTTGTCTGTAATGAGATGTGACAACGGAGCTTGGAGATGGAGGATTTCTAAACCGCAGACTGAATAGTTCGCAAACAGAATATTTAGTTCGGGCTAGTCCCACAGGAGCGATAGCTAACTTGCTATCAGATTGCACCGGTGGATCCGAGACGATAGAGAAACCTACCGCTGTCATTCCACCGCCCCCCATTTCCACTTCGGGTCGATCCGACATTGTTTCGGGTGACGGGGGCTCAGGATGGAGGAACAGTCACACGCGCTAACATAACTAGTAGGAGATTCTCTCATGAACAAGGTATTGAGCACCATCAGGTGCCACGTTCATGTTTGCGGCCAGTTTAATCCGTGTTCACCCGAATCGGAACGGGTTAGGTAAACTTGGTGTTACTAATGACCTCGGATTATCTTCCGGTCCATAACGTAACAATACGTTACGGCGCATGGTTTCTAAACACCATCTAATCAATCACAATGTGATTGATACAATACGACCACCCATTCGCAATCCATCATTTCAATAACTGAACTGCAACAACCTGTACGTCCCACGGAATTTCAAATGATCAAACTTGTATGAGAATCCATAACTCTCTATCAAGAGGGACCAGATCTGCTTTGGTTCATTTTCCCCAATAAGAAACTATCAAAGAAAATAATTTGTTTGACTCCCCTTCAAAATTGGGTTCACATTCGACAATGCGCAAAATCCGATAATCGAATTAAAAAAAATCCTCAACATGAGCGCGAATTAAACGGTCGAACTTCAGGGCAATATTCATATTTGGAAATGGCTGATTCAAACAAACTCTTATGGTTCTGTGATATCGAGTTTATTGTTCTGACATACTTTTCGTGTTTTGGTTCAAGAAGGCAATTTCGAATATTTGTTGGGAAAATACATCTTGTCATAAATTATGCCCGGCGATGGTAGTCACAAGTTAAACCCCACAATATAATAAATTAAATGAGCATTTTTAAAAATGTATCACGGTTTTTAAAACACACTGAAAAGTATGAAATAATTTTTCATGGCCAACGATTTTCTAAAATTTTGAGGCAGGGTCGTTAGTGGCTATGGATGTATTTGGAATAGGTAGTTGGAGAGAAAAACTTGGTTCATCTGCTCTAATCTGATAACGGAATTCTGACTTCACCATTGTGTTCAGAAAAGCTAGCAAAAAAATGGAACAAAATTTAACATTTATGTTCCTTTTCTCTGCCATACCATGGCAGTAGTGTACCTTCAGGGTGAACTACTTCGAAGCTACAATACTTTTGTGCCTTCAATTCCTTGAGCGGTTCTGTCACCACCATCTTGCATGCTTCGCCTGATCAAAATCCTAGATATGCAAAAATTTAGTGATGTAGACAGAAGGGTAATCTGCACAAAGAAGTTAATAAACCGTTGTGTCAAGAATTTGCAGTTTTTGACATTTTATGTCTTTACTCTGGCACATAACTGTAAAAGCGTTACACGAAATCGTCACGAAAATTTCTGATGATTTTCGCTTACAACCGATTTGTTGCTACGGAACTTTATCTTCGCTAGTTATCATCGTACAAAAATCGTTCACCACTCGTTGGATAGCTCTCGATTTACCTAACCATATTACGTTAACCACTGCGGAGTGCGTGGCCGACAAGCTGCGGTATGAGCGTGATTGTTTAAATAATTGTTTACACGCAGGTGATCATTCTCAATAATTTATAATATAAATTATAATATAGACAATATTATTGTCTATACGAATGCAAGCTTCATAATTTATGATGAACCCTACTGGGGTAGGTGATGTAGCATTGTTCGAAGGTTCTTGAATCACTTCTTTAAAGACATAAAATGTCCCAATGTGTTGCAGACTCGTATGCAAGCATTTAATTCTCGACTGTATCAACAACAGGATGGAGTTGACATTCTTTTGACATTTTCATGTCTTTGCTTTGGCACATAAACTGAAACGGGAAAAATTTGTTTCCTTGATTCACCCTTTCCCTCAGATCACGTCAGAACACAAGCGACAGGCGGGCCACTACGTCAGACGCACCTATGACGCACGAGCGTATGACGTCAGACGGCTGGCAGGAGGCTAACTACTACGTCAGAGCCTATGACGCACGAGCGTATGACGTCAGACGGCTGGCAGGAGCCCAACTACTACGTCAGAGCCAATGACGCACGAGCGTATGACGTCAAACGGCTGGCAGAAGCCCAACTAGTACGTCACAGCCTATGCCGTAAGAGCCTATGACGTCAGAGGGCTGGCTGGCTAGGTGATCGGGGTTTTCTTCATGTTTTTAGTAAAACATATTACCTAATTGACCATATAGTGACCTAATTGACAACGATAGTAACGTTTAGCTTGGCCGACCTAGTCTAAAAAAAATGACCATACAAATCAACAGGAACTAAGACAATTTTCAAAAAGTAAATTGGACAAGATATCAGTGACTGCTCATTCGAGAAGTCTTGTATCATCATCTGACTCAGCGAGACTAAGTACGACATTTTACGGTAAAAATACAGATTTTCGCGAAAAACGTAGTTTTTTTATTCGATTTTTTAAATCTACGTATCTTGAAACGTACCCAAACCCTCAAATTTTGAGGTGGGGTTAAATAATTTTTGTCATTGGTCGATTCCAATGGATCATTATTGAATAAACCAAAATATTACAAAACACAATTTTATTATTTTACAATCTCAAACAAGTCCATTAAATGGGCCCCTTGGGTGCCAAGTGGTGTAAGTCCAATTCTTCAAATTTTCAGAATATCAATTTTAAATCCATTGAAAATTCTACGGTCGTTTTAAAATTTCAATTTTTGAGGTTACACCGGAGAGCTGATGAGCAAAGCTACGAGAACCGTCAATAGATAGATTTTTACAACGACCGTAGACTTTTCAATGGAATTTTCAAATTGACATCCTGAAAATTTGAAGAATTGGACTTACACCACTTGGCACCCAAGTAATGTAGGATCAATTTATTTAATGTAGGATCAACTGTAAATGTTTCTTGGGTTACCATGGTAATTCTGGCTGTTAGCTACACTGTAAGTATTGAACATGGGTATTACCATTGGGTAAACCATTGTGTCAGTAGCGTTAACAAACCGGTGAGCGACCTCGAATGAACACATTTTTAGCTCATTACTCCCAATTATGTCGTATAATTATGGGACTTACAAGGATAGTGTGTACAAAACAGTGGTCTATGTATAGACCACTGTTTTGTACACACTGTATACAGAAAATAATAAACCGTTGTGGCGAAATTTGCAGTGGGGTTTTCAGACTTGCAATGTACGAGTAGTTGAAAAAACATTGTCCGGCGAGTCTATTTTATTATTCCCTCAGGTCCTCTTTACTCAGTGCACGGCCGTAATCAAATCACTTTGTATCGAGAGTTCCGTGTTCTGCGGTGACAATCCCCTCCGTTCTCGCAACTTTTCGAAGTTAATATTTCACTCGGTTCGTCGCATTGTCCGCTAATTCAATGAGCCCGCATGATCAAAGGGGTTTGTTCTTCCGATCGCTCAGGGTATTTCACATAAAACGCCAATAACAGTATTAGGTACAACTCCGTGACACGTAGTGTCGAGTTATTATATTTTGCGAAATACTGAATACTTAATTTGAATATTATTCGAGTTGTGAGACAATTTTGTCAAGTACTAGTTACTCGTTAAAGTGGAATGATGGCCTTGTTAAATCTCAATATCGGATTCATACCTATTGTTTTACCGTCACGTTTTCTTCACCAAACCCGTTCAGAAATAAACTTCTAGCAAATTTTCGAACAAAATGAAGTCTATTCTTAGTCCAACATTTTTTAAATTCGAATTTGCGAAAAAATGTTATAACATAATCCGTTTGAAACAATCATGAATTCACTGCTAAAAGACACTCCAGACGATAACTTTCGATAGACTTGAGATAAAATGTCCAATTTGCACAAAAAATCTGTCTTGGCAAACGAAAGGCTAAGTTCGTAGATGGGCAGAATCGGGCCACTCTAAGGAGGGGAGGGGGCGGGGGTTTGGGTAGTTTTAAGGGGGGAATTACTCTCAAATTCCCAAAATGAAACAGTCTGACGAGTGTCACCTCATTCTAAAGGTTCTTTCTACGCTCAACACGATGGTGAAGTCAGAAATGCGATATCCCATTCCGTTCTTGTAATGAGCACTTTGAAGATGAAGAAACGTGTTAGTTACTTGAGTTGTCCTTCACGGCTCATCTGATCTATTCTGATACGGAATGAGGTATTGCAATTCTAATATCACCATCGTGTTCGGCGTGGAAAAATCTATAAACTGAGGTGTTACTCGGCGAAAATGCTGCATAACTTTGGATTTTTTTGCGCATTGCTAAGAAACGTTCCTTTTTTTTCGTCCGTACCCCTGAGTGTGGCGATCAGGGTTGCCAACTCGCTGGCAGACGAATACGGGACACTATACATAATATGTATAGTGTCCCGTATTCTTCTGCCAGCATTTATACACACACTTGGTACTGGTTGCTAGGTGAGTAATGAACACCTCAACCTTAGTAGGAAAAGGAAACAAGAAGAAGCTAAGAAGATAACAGTTGTTGTTGTTGGTTGCTTTGATGATAGGTAGGTTGGCAGCTGGCGTGGTTGATGAAAATCCTCACATCTGGAGTCTCACGTAGGTAGGTAACACCTATTCTGCAGTAATTAGGCAGGTACTTACCTATCCTACCCTGAAATACGGGACAAATAGCGTCCCGGGAAGGGTTTCGCCGGGACATGGAACAAATGGACAAAATAAGGGACTGTCCCGTAAAATACGGTACGGTTAGCAACCCTGGTGGCGATATCCTTTGCCGTTGACGCGGCTCGGGTTCTATAGACGCAAACAACCTTCTCTGGATTTTGAACTGTCGCTATTGCTTTCTAACTGTCTACCCGACGTATCGATCATCTAATCAAACCCATCTGCCTTTGGTTTCACCCATCGTATCTAATACAACACCCACGTCCAATGGACGAATAAAAGGCTATCAACGGAAAAAACCCCGCTGGGAAAAAGTATTGTTGTAGCGTGAAGCAGAGTCAACGACCCTGGATAATGGGTAGTTATTCCATTGAGAACCAAGTGCTCCGATTCAAGTAAACAATCACAAAAACGAATGGATTGTTTACGCGACAGAAACCAAGCGTATAATATAATAATATATTTCTTTCTTCGACGTTCGATGGACCTGGATCTTCTCGTATAAGCAATTCAAGGCGACCAATCACTATAATAATAATTATTATAATTATTATTGTTGGTATTTATATTCGATACCCTCTACTGAATGTTTATATGACCAATCACTATAACAATTATATGAAAATGAATGTTTATATGAAAATCTATCATCTTGCCTACTAGTGCAAATCATTTTCGGATTTTTTTCCGGACGTTTCTTCAGTTTGTGAAAGGAATAAGATATCGCATTTCTGACTACACCATCGTGTTCAGCGTAAAAAAAAAAAAAAAAAAAACTTCAAAATGAGTTGTCACTTGTCAGACTGTTCCATTTTAGCGCATTTGTGAAGAAGAGGAAGCTGAGTAATGTTCTTGGTCCAAAATGTTTAAAACTCGACTTTCCGAAACATTTTTATACCCAAGTCCGTTTCAGACCATCATGAATTCACGGCCAAGACACCAAAAATGATATGTATATATTTATGTATGTGTCATTCCAGACGGTAACTCCCTATAGAATTGAGATAAAAAGTTCAAATTTGCAAAAAAAATCGATCTTGGCAATCGAAAGGCAATTTTCTTAAATGGCCAGACTCGGCAACACTAAGGGGGGTTTTGGAGAGTTTGGGGGTGGGAGGGATAATTACCCATAAATTCCAAATTCCACAGAAATGCAGCATAGCTATAAGAGCGAATTTTTGAAGAAATAACTGGTTTCGACGAATTTGAACTTTTTATCGAGAGTTATCGTCTGGAATGACACCAACATAAATATAATATATTGTACAAATTACATAAAAATACGTTTGATTTTTGGTGTATTTGGGAGTGAATTCTAGATGGTTCGGAACGGGTTTAGTTATAATATTTTTCGGAAATTCGAGTTTTAACTATTTTGAACCAAGAACAATCATTGTTATTATAGCTATTATAGCTTCCTTTCCTTCGAAAATTCGCTAAAATGCACATTTGACGATGAACTGGTGGAATGTTCATGGTTGCTAATCGCTATCTCACAGATAGAAACACCCGAAAGCTGGATGTGGGCGATAACTGCCATTGACCTCTTCCTTACGTTTGCAAGTCCCGCTTGTAAAGGCCGATCTATTTCCGTATCGGCGGGTCCCTAAACGTCGCTCGCCGACCTCGAACTCGAATGAATCAAAACCAAGTACGTTCGTTTTTTCCGGTCCGTCACTCTCGGATTTATCACGGATTTTTTTTTTTTTTGTTCGGCCCTCGTCAATGATTTTGACCTCAATTCGTTCGTTACTGGAAGATGAATTCGGAGCTAATACGATGCCGCGTTGGGCCGAGTTTGTGACTTGTTGGTTCTATGGGTTTCTTGTGGCTGAAGTCAAAGGAAAATATCGAGAATTCTCATCACATCCCGTCGTTTATTACGATGTTGAGGGATGTCGAGGGTCGGTCAAATGAAAATTGATTTATCTGCCAACGTTTCGAAGAATACATTTCTTCATCTTCAGGGCAGTGTGCAAGATGGAGTTGGACTCCAACAGGGAAGTTCTTGCCTCTAGATCACAGAAGTACCAAACAACTTCGAACAATGGTTAGAACGATGGTTAGAACGATGGTTAGAACGATGGTTAGAACGATAATTAGAACGATGGGTAGAACGATGGTTAGAACAATGGTTAGAACGTTGGTTAGAACGATGGTTAGAACGATGGTTAGAACGGTGGTTAGAACGATGGTTAGAACGATGGTTAGAACAATGGTTAGAACGTTGGGTAGAACGATGGTTAGAACGATGGTTAGAACGATGGTTAGAACAATGGGTAGAACGATGGTTAGAACAATGGTTAGAACGTGGGTTAGAACGATGGTTAGAACGATGGGTAGAACGATGGTTAGAACGATGGTTAGAACGATGGGTAGAACGATGGTTAGAACAATGGTTAGAACGATGGTTAGAACGATGGTTAGAACGATGGGTAGAACGATGGTTAGAACGATGGTTAGAACGATGGGTAGAACGATGGTTAGAACAATGGTTAGAACGATGGTTAGAACAATGGTTAGAACGATGGTTAGAACGATGGTTAGAACGATGGGTAGAACGATGGTTAGAACAATGGTTAGAACGTTGGTTAGAACGTTGGTTAGAACGTTGGTTAGAACGATGGTTAGAACAATGGTTAGAACGATGGGTAGAACGATGGTTAGAACGATGGTTAGAACGATGGCTAGAACGATGGTTAGAACAATGGTTAGAATGATGGGTAGAACGATGGTTAGAACGATGGTTAGAACAATGGTTAGAACGATGGGTAGAACGATGGTTAGAACGTTGGTTAGAACGATGGTTAGAACGATGGTTAGAACGTTGGTTAGAACGATGGTTAGAACGATGGTTAGAACGATGGTTAGATCTATGGTTAGAACGATGGTTAGAACGATGGTTAGAACAATGGTTAGAACGTTGGTTAGAACGATGGTTAGAACGGTGGTTAGAACGATGGTTAGAACGATGGTTAGAACGGTGGTTAGAACGATGGTTAGAACGATGGTTAGGTCGATGGTTAGAACGATGGTTACTCCCGCCGTTTACCCGCACTTGCTTGTGAATGGGAAACGTAATTCCACCTAAACCCAATGAATATTCAGAGGATAGGGATTGATGGATATAACAAGGGCGAAATATTGCGCAGAAATGAAAGTGTAGAGATCGTACACACTATTTTCAACGTCAAAACGTGGACTTGTGTTAATTTTCTATTCTTTGTTACCCACCTTAATCTTATCACCGAATTTAGGAATTATTCTTATATACTTTCCATACAGGTGAACGACAAAGGTGAAATTGTATTAATTCGTCATATTTGTTTGAATAATTGTTGAACACCTCCATACAGGTGCACGGCAAACTTGGACTCTTCCTTAATTACGTACGAATCCGACCCCTAATTATAAGTCACCAAATTATTATCAGGTCATCCTTGAATTTAGTTAGAAAACTGATGACCGATCAACTTACCAACTCTCCTCCTTCCTTGGCTCTCCAACTTCTCTAAAAAAAAAAATAATTTTATCAAGTACCTAGTGAAAATTATTATAATTTATTGTTAGGTATTAATCATGTGTATATATTATTAATAATAATAATTATTAATTATGATTAATTAATACCATATAACTCTGAGGTTTTTAATACTACGTCGGTAATAATTTTTCTATAAAAGAAGTACCTACCAACAAACATTCGAAATTACCTTCATTTCCGTAGCACGAAACGCACCTCAGAACAACAAACTCGACATAACTTAAGCCATATGATGTTTGTTAGTATGAAAATGGACCTGTATTTCAACAGTTTGATTCACGATCGGGTTGTGAGGCACAATCTTTAAGCCGTCATTGTGAACGAACGGCTGGTCGTACAGAGCTGCGGATGGTCTTAAAAAATTCTACGGAACAAACTCTATCTAAATATGAAATAAAAAACATACCGTTTTATATGAATTTTTCGAGATATGAGATTTTCAAATTTTCAAAATTCGTTTTGAACCCCTTCCCCTTGACCTAGGGTTATGAAATGTTTCGAGGACCATTGTGGGGTTGGTCGAAACCCATAAAAAAAATTTCGTAATTTTAACTCAACGCTAACTGGGCAAAGTGGCGCGGACGGCGGACGGCGTACGGCGGACGGACGGATTTTTTTTTATTCGATTTTCTGAATCTACGTATCTTGAAACGTAAACCAAAAAATTTTGAGGGGGGGTTAAAAAAATTTTTTCTTTGGGCGATTCTAATGGTTCATTATCGAAGATAAAAGGCTAGGCCTCCCGTAGTTAGGTCTTCCCGAACGAACTCGGAATATTTTAGTTCATTACTCCAATTATTCGTATATTTTATACAAAGCAGTGATCTAGAGGGAAGGGGAATCTGCACATATAATAACGAACCGTTTGTGGAAAACAATCTTGTCGCATTATATTTTGTACTTCAAGGCACGTGACTTAGGCCACACCCTTCTTGCCGAGCTCCCCACGGATCTTAAATTTGCCAATACAGCAATAGGATTATTACATGGTGTTTCATCCATCTTCTCTTATCAGATTCTGATTGGTAGAACGCACGGTTTTATTTTCAGATGTATTTTCAGTCTTGCTTTGAGCGGACCCGAAAAACTTCCCTGTGCCTTTGTGAGCCTTTCCGAATCGTTTCGGTTGATTTATGGCTTCTTCAGAGGGAAGTTCCAACCCTGGCAAAGCCCCATTCTGTACGGTTTTCACCTTCAGCACGTTAATCGTTCGTTTGGAATCGATTCAATCGGCTCTACTATCGATTTTACTCGTTCCGTTACCGGCAGGAGTGTAACTAAAACCAACTTGCAATTGAATCGGTAAAACCGAAAAAAACGTTAGTGTTAAAACATTCTTTTAGTAAGAAAGGATACTTGAATCAAGGACAAACTAGACTATGAAGCTCATTAGTGGAAGGGGGCCATTAATTTCCAAGAAGTTTCTATTCAAGAAACTTAAATGTATCTCCAAACTCTTAATTTTTCCAAAACTCTGACCTCGTAATCGGCGACCTCAAAACCCCCGTATTCCGAGTTTGTTGTAAATCGGTTGATTTTCGAAAAATTCGTCCGCCATCTTGGATCCTCCATCTTGAATTTTGCAAACCTCACCTTTCGTGATTCGTAATCAGTGATCTCAAAAACCCCCTTACCGAATTTGGGTAACAGGGATTGATTTTTTGAAATGTTAACAATAAAAAGTGGATTGGTCCGCCATTTAAAGTTTTGAAGACCATCCTTTTACACTACAATTTAAGTGATTTAGACTTCAATCTTTGCTGAAGTCCGACCGAATTGGTTACAACTTTTTAATGTTACAAAGCTTTTCAATGTAGATACTCCTTGTTTTGCAGCATTCCAGCTGCCATATTGGATTTTAAAAAACATCACCATTGCGTTGGAAGTTATTGTCAAGACGAATATTTTGACGCCTCTAAATCGTCAACGTCACATCGCCACGAAATCCCATCAACCCAAATTTTGGGCACACAGGTGATTCTGTTGACGTGACACTTCCCATAATATGTATACCTATTATATTAAATACTCGTACGAAGTACAGGCTCTCCTATGAGGGGAAAGCTTGAGTGATATCGACCGACAAAGAAACAAGGAGGTTGCTGATGCGGTACTAGGTCATCCCATTGTTTGAGATGGAAAAAAAGCAAGATGAACACAATGTCGAAAGGTGGGTTTTCAAGCAGCGGGAATCAAGGCCAGAAAAAAATCCGCAGGAGAGGCGGTTTTTGACAACTTGGCCCGTTACCCACTGTACAAGGGGAAGTACAATAACAAGGGGACCAACAATAATGAATCAAAATTTGAATTTGTGGTGCTTTTTGGAATCAGAAATGTATAGTTACCTCCTCTTCAACTTTTATTATACAAGTTCTTTCTCAATCAAATCCAAGTAGCCGTTTAGGTGTTACAAACCAAGAAAATTCACCTCTTGTTAACTTTCCACAAAGTTGGGAAACATGTTCATTTTTAACCCCTTCTTCTTACTGTTCCTCTCCTATTAGAAGTTGGAAATCATCTTGGCCTGTTTTTCTTTGTCTCTTACAGCTTTGAATAGTTCCTGCAAATTGCTGTGGTTCCTTTCTGTGAGATTGTCCATCCAACTTTTCCATCCTTCTCTTCCTCTCTTTCCTGCTATTTTCCCTTCTAAAATAAGCTGTAAGATCTTGTTCTGCTCTCCTCTGATAATATCATATAATATTATATTATATTATCCAAAATATTGCATATTTCTCCTTCTCTATCAATGTTTAAATAATATCAGTGTTTTGCCCCATTCTTCTCAAAACTTTCACGTTTGTAACTTAGTCAGGGCTATTGTTATGTGATATTACGAGTAGTTCAGACTGTCGCCTGCTGAGTATGAAAGGCCTCGCGTCTCAAAAATAAAAAGGCATCCCCCAAACCATAGATCACATAGAAGTAAATTAGTTGGATGTACTTTTAGTTGACTGAATCGGTTACACCTATAATAATTATAGATATAACCAATACCAATTGTTGGTATTTTCGGAGTTTGAGTCTCTTTTGCGCATGACATCTGCAATTATTATTAGTGGGGATAATAATAATGATCTCAACTATAACAATTGTTGAGAAGAGATAACGCGGAGAGTGAAAGATGGTTTGTAGTTCATGCAGCTAGGTATGGTTCGCTAAGATGGGCCTAAAACTGAATTTTCAGAAAACCAATTCAATTGCATTTGCGAGCCGGTCTGGTATCTTCAGTAGGTACTATCGAGTGTCATCTCCGAGAAAACTGTGTTGGTCGCGATTGTTCGTGCCCCTGCGTTGCGCAAACCACACAAACTAAGTATTGGGGGGTTATAATTGACCAATTTTCGCTATGGGAACATCAACTAAAATACCTCTGCACCAAATTGCGTAGGCTGATACCAATAGGTTTCGAGGTACCTACGTGAGTTTTGATGTTTGAAGGCAAAGATAATTCTGTAATTCGCTTTGATGCAATCATTGCATATAACAAGGCCCTATTCAATTTTTACAAGACCCCAGCCACTGCAAATCACATAAAAATGTTTACTTAAGATCCTTTTGAGAAAGCCAGTTGGCCTGTGAAAGTGTTTCAAATATTGAGGTATTGCCGTGTTAACATATTGAAATTTTCATCGGTGGGGCAAAATTAGTGTGAGTTTGTTGGAGACCGTTTCTCAATGTTAGAAAATAAAACAAGGGCTTCCAACAAACCCTTGTTAACAATAAACCGAGATGTTGAAAAAATGAAATCACCAATCTTGAAACAAACAGGATCTTGCAGCGTTGCGATTTTTATATCGAGACGAAAAACTGAGGAGTCTTCTAGTCGTGAATGGCAAACTTTATTTTCTCGTCATAATGCGGAAGATTCCATAATATTCTCGGGCGGGATCAGCCGGGGAGCTTCACGGAGAAGTTATGCAATAACCCTCCACCTTTGAGCTCTGGGGGTTTTGCATAGTTTATCCCCCTTCTCAGTCATAAGCCATAACCACGGAAGAAAGCCCTTCAGTTTCGACTTTATTGTGAATAATCTGTCCTTTCTTTTGTGAGGTTATGAAACGGAGTTTTCATACGAATTGATTCCGCTCAAAAAGTAACTTTTCTTACTGTCAAAAAAGTACCTAATTAAAAAGTTGTTATTATTACATATAAAATAAGAGTGGGCTATTTGTATGGTAAATACCTAATATTCAAAATAACTGGTTAATTTATGTGTAGGAGTCACGTTAATGAGAAATAACGCGTTCTACAAATAATTTGAATGAGCAGAAACACGGTTTTAAAATCGAAGCATTCAAAAAGTGGCACCGAGCTTCCTTCATACACTGTCCAACAAAGAAAGGTGTTGTTTGGTGCAGAGGAGATGAGGGTTGGTGTTGAAGTTTTTCTAAGTGCTGAATCCAAATCTGAAACCCGTTTTTCGCTATCAGGTCTATCTTAAAGATGTATCTCATATACCTATTTTCTAGCTACGTTTGAGTGTTGAAAATAGCACCTCCAAAAATCCAAATTAATTTTTCACTTTCAACCAATCTTTCTATGTTTTTTGAGGTGCAGAATCCGGATTTATAACCCAATTTTAGCTATCTAATTCCATTTCACGGAAAGCCAGCGGTAAAGTTGACAATGTACACAAAAAAACCCAAATAATTTTGTCAACTTGCTTAAAGATGGTAATGTCAAAAATGCGATATCTTATTCCTTTCTCAAAGTAGTGAAGAAACGTGATTTTTACTTGAGGTGTTTTATGATTATGTATCGGCAGATATAAATGGACAAGTAAAAAAGCAGGTACAAATATTGAAGGTGATGCAAAAAATGTTCATTCGTTGTTCTTCGCGATTTATCTGCTCTATTCTGATAACGGAATGAGATATCACAATTCTGACTTCCCCACCGTGTTCAGCGTTGAAAAATCAATAAACAGAGGTGTTACTCGGCAAAGAAGGAGACGAGACCTGTGTTATAAAACCTATAAAAAGAAGTTACCTATTTGGCCATGCTGCATGACTGAGGTGTTAGTCGGCAAAAAATGAAGACGAAATTTGTAAAAGGAGAAATTTTACATAAGACCAGTTAGGTATTTCTTCAAACATTTGCACTTATAGCCATGCTGCATTTTTTCTCGTAAAATTGATCATTTTCGGTATTTTTTATAAACCATGGTAAATTTAAAATTCATAAATGAAGAGTACAGGGGAAGAATAATACATGTCCATAAAAGCTGATCTCGAGAAAAACCACTATTGAGGTTTAAAAACGTTTTGAGGCAACAAAATGATCAAGATTCAAAAAAGATTTCAGAATAGATTTCAGATGTTTGCACATATTTTTATTTTTTTGGATCTTGATCATTTCCTTGCCTCAAAACCTTTTTTAAACTTTAATAATGGTTTTTCTCGAGATCAGATTTTATGGACATGTATCATTCTTCTTCCCCAGTACTCTTCAAATATTATTTGCTCTTTTGAGAAGGAAAATTTATTTGAAGTGTTGAAAGTGCTTGTGAGCGGATTTAAAGATCTTTAAATCCTCCTGATGGTTTGCACAGTTTGTGATGATTTAGAGCGTTTCTCAACTCCGATGGAGGTTGACGCGAGACAGGTGTACGGAACGAAGTAAACAGTTTTATATCTGACTAAGTAGGATTCTCTCCCGCTCGGATTTCGTCGTGAGAGCATATTCCCCGTCGGGGACGAACCCCCGTTTTCCACCGCACAGGCAAACACGGGGAGCTGCTCAATACCACATGCAAACCGCCCGAGGGGGGTTCCCCAGTGACACTGCCGCGTTTAAGGGCAAAGGTCGAGGGGCCTCCGGAGCTATCAAGTAGGGCAGAGCTGCCGTGGTAGATGAAACATGGAGGAAGATGGGGGTTTTAGGACGAGGGTAATGAGGAGGTGGTATATCACTGCTATTACGGGCTTATACTCGTATCGCACTGGGTGCCGGATGCTCCGCCCCAGGAAGACAGATAAACTACCTACTACTACTACCACGATGATGAATGTACGAACTATTAACCCGAACGTTTCATTGGCAAACATCTCGAAAATAATCACAGTATACGTTGAAAAGTACCCTAATGAAGTGCCTGTCAGCGGAGTGAAAGATCTTTTAATCCTCCAGATCGTTTGCACCGTTTGTGGTGATTTACAGCGTTTCTCAACTCCAAGAAACCTCTACCTACAGAGGCCTGGGCACAAACTTTGTATTACACCGCCTGTCATGGGACCAACTCTGAACAAGTTCTTTACTGCTCTCAAATATGGGAAACTATCGATAGTTCCGATAGTATCGTGGAAACGAGTTGTTAGTATGATTTTGATGGCTCTGGCTAGTAGGGATGGGTTTCGAACTACAAACACATTACTGGCAATCGATTCATATTTTCACAAAATAAACGTACGTCGATTAATCAGCATTAAAGAAATGGATTAATTGATGCAACAACTACGTAATCGACAACGTTTTGAAAAAAAAATTAAATTTTTATCGAATTTTTCACGGAAATGTAGCTAGGTACTAGATATCGAAAACGTCGTAGTGGTGTTTTTGGACTTTCGACCGCTTTTGGAAATTTTGCAAAAAATGTTCTCATTTGACAATGAACCATTGGAATCGCCCAACATTTTTTGGAAGCATTTTGGCACACTTTTTGGAGGCTTCAACAAACAATATGATATGATATGGATTTATTTCGTACTTTGGATACTTTTAAGAACACAGGCGTTAGGTTGTACATTGGAATCTTAAATATGCAATATAATATAATAATATTAGTATATTATACTAATCAAGCAGTAATGTATACATACTCATCAAGCAATATATACTAATCAAGCACTATTATACAATATATACGTGTACCTACATAATTCCCCGGCGTTCAAATTTACGATAACTAAATTTCGTCGGCAATTAAATTATCAAACTGAAATTCTGAAAATCTACAATGGAATACAATGCTTCTTCTTTTTTTTTTTTTTTTTTTTTAATACATTACTGATTGCGCTAAGATTTCTTGGAATCTAGCAGGAATTTCATTGTATAGCTCTTTAGCCTAATGACTTTGGTAGGTTGACATATTCTGTACATATTCTGTACATGTAGTCTGTACGTATTTATCATTACATCTTGTAAAATGACCACGGTATTCATTAATTTTCGGACACTTACTGCCATGAGCATACTTTAGACATTCTTTGATGTAGATACAAAGGAGCGTGAGTCTGCCCTGATCTACAAAGGAGTTCCTATAGGATCATCCCTATTTCCCAACACGGTGATTATCCGTAAGCAGCGTCTCTGCAGCCCAAAAACTTTACCACTCGATGGGCAATGACCCCAAGGTGAAACAGCACACCTTTGACAAGGTGGAATGAAAACAATTATAGTAACAATACATTAATAATTATTTGTCTTTCGGACATACTATCCCGAAGACTCCTCAATACATAGGTGTTAACACTTAGTTTTTTGAGAGTTTCAAACGAACAAACAAGGTTAGGTAAGGAGTAAACGTGAAGGACTGAAGCAGGTTATAATATAACCTGCTGGAACATACCTATTATGTTCCGAAAAAAAAGAAGAAAAAAAATAATCGTAATTAAAGCATCTACTATCCGATTAATCAACCATAGCAAACATCGATAAAAAATACACCAATTATTTAGGGAATTAATTGATTAATCAGAATAATCGATTAATTCCCTAAATAATTATTTACTATAGTTTTGGTCTTCTCCTTGAAATGAATAGGGGACCAAAATCTGTCGTGCGGATGTACATACTTTGATAAGGACTTCGGTCCGAAAAAGCTAGCCAAGTGCCGGTAGTGTAAAGCTCATATATGGTTTTCATTCACGCTTTTCATAATATATTATGAAAAGCGTGAATGAAAACCATATGAAAGAAAACACTCATTGAAGTTACAGTGTATGGTTTAACTTATTCCAAGCTGCCTCAATTTTATGCGAATAGTAGTAAGATCAAAATTTTCGATAGTCCCTATCGATAGTAATAAGAATCGATAGTTTCGATAGTTTAAAACTATCGATAGTACCATCGATAGATTTCCATCACTACGGCCCTCCATATTTGAGTCGAATCGGATAAGTTATGTCCGTAGGGTTGTCGAAGATTGATTTTTGATTGGTTCATTTTCCCTGAATTGGGAAACAACGGAACCACTACTTCGCTATGTTACGAAACCGTTTTATCCCGATTCGCTCACAGAACTTGGAGAACAAATCTTGGTAGATAAATTGGAACCTCTTCCCTGCTGAAGCCCTCCTCGTTCTATTCACAATTCAGAAATCATATTTCTTGTGATGCTCCAACACTTGAACCGCTCACATTTTTCTTTCACGAGTTTCCGACTTCTGTATTTTCACGGACGAACGACAGGGTCCGGACGTGAAATGAATGAGTGTTCACTGAACCCGACCGACGGCTTCTCTTCTTCAGAGCCCGTTTTCGCTGTCTATTGTTATTTTACCGCCGTTCATTATATCTTTTTCATAACCACCCCCAACTCCTGCATGTATCAATCATTTTTTTGTCGAAATTTTCCCAGAAGCCGTCGTAGCTTTTGATTTATTATCTGTGTTTAAAAAAAACCGTGATATTCCCTGCGGGAAAAAAAATTAAGCGAAATTAGTCCTTACGTCCATCAGGGTCGCGATGGCAGGATATCATCAGTTTTCAGGTAGGATATCATAGGATAACAAAATCGTAGTATCAGGTTTTGTGACCAAATTTTCCCATATTCGCCAACTTGGTGGTACTAAGAAGTTGGGAGATGGTTCGACGAGATTAGGGGGTTTTAGGGTTGACCGGAGTTAGCTGGAAATGGCAGAGGCGGGTTTTAGTGGAAATCTTGAGATCTGGATGGTCTATGAGTGGGAGGTGGTTAGGGGATACTAGGGGTGGTTGAGGTTAGAGGTATGGTAAGAGATTACACTTGTGAGATTACATTTGTGTTATTGTGTGGACATTTTTGAACTTTGTGTGAACATTTGAACTTGAATCAATGGGAGGAATATCTATAAGAGTACTCGCCATTGACTTTCGTGATATTAGAATTAGGTCTGTGTTTATTCTGTGTTAATTTATTATTAAGGTGGAATGAATGTAAATTATTGAGTGAATGTTTGTTTTGGTGTTCAGTGTTAGTTAATTTTAGGCACTCTATCTGTGATGTAAGTGTGGTGTGATGTGTTGTAGGATCAGTGAGGTGAAGTGAACTATGAACAGGATTGTGATAAAATTTGAGCTGTGAAGCGTGAGTATGGAGACCAACAAGGGAAGCCTGCCAATGATGGAAAGCCACTTGATACTCAAGAGGTTGTGAGTACGGAGGCTGAGCAAATAATAATAATAATTAAATGCTGCACAAATTACATATATCCTGCCAATGATGGAAGACCGCAAGATACTCAAGAGGCGGCTTGTACTGAGGCTGAGATTAGTACTCAGAATGAGTGCTCCCCTTTGCCTCCAATCACCCTATAAAACCGGCAACTCCACGTGGTCCATCCCGGACATGCAATGACATGACCGACGCCGGAGGAGGCAAGTACAGGGGTAACCTGCTGTGTATAAACTAAATATATCTATATCCATGCAGCCCAAAAATCAAGGAGTAAGATTGTAATGGGCCCATGTGGCCTGAAAACAATCAGTCGCCCAGCGCACTGCAGGTAAGAGATTACACTCTGTTTTTAACTGCTTTAGTATTGAGGGGCGGTTGCCCTCGGGTACTTGAGAAGGGGCTCGGCCAATTTCCAGAGGTCATGCCACATTTGCCACATTTCGGGAAAGTGACAAGGGGGTAATAGTATGGCAACTCTCGCTCGCCCCAATACTAAAGCAGTTATTAACAGGCTGTAGGTTACGGGATAGAGGCGTAGAATCGTCGTGGATGGGTAGGAGGCGGTAAGGTTTTGCTGGAAGTGGTGGAGACGGTTGGGTTTTGGTGAGAAGCTAGAGATCTGAATGGTCCTTAAGTAGGAGGTGGTTAGATGAGACTGAAGTGGTTTTTTAGGCATTATTGGATGGCAACAGATGAAAAGATGAACACTTTCTTCACTATAGCTGATATCGGTTGGATATCATCAGGGGATGGGTTGCTGGAAATGATTGGAAATAGTTTGGGGTGAAAACAGATTCCCTATGAATGTCTGGGTACCTGGCATCCCCAAGGAGAAATGGTGTGGGTTTGTTGAAAACGACTGGAAATAGTTAGGAAAGTGCAAAACACTAGGAGAAGGTCAGGGTTTGCTGGAAATTGCTAGAATTAGGTTTTGCATACGATTGGCGAGAAGCACGAGATCTTGCTAACCGACTCGAACGAATCGATATAACCCAGACTTGATGATAACTTTTTTCAGTGGCGCCTAATGAACTTCGCTAAAAAATGTCTTAATGAACTGCATGGTTAGGGATGGCTCTTCGTACTTACAATTTAATGCTTTCGATAGTCAGTTCGGTGAACATACTAAGAGAAAAAGAGGTCTTCTGTTGGAACAACCAGCCATCAAACGTGCATCAATCTCAAATAAGAGTTCGAGTCCCCTTTAGTTCTACGGGTTCGATACTCATCAATAAACTCAAATAAAAGCATCCTCCCTCCGCCTTCCTATTACACCGGGTTTATGTACCTCAATAAATTCCCGTCTTGTGCCCCCACGTGTGTAACGGTGAGTTAAAAGCTGAAGTAAATAGAGACGGAACGTTCTCGAGACAAACAGCTCCGAAAATACATCAGAGTCGTTGCAGGGGGTCAGGTGGTCACCTTCGTCCCGCCGACGCGAGTTCAATGGGGCGAGAATCAGCCGATTCGACTCGGAACGATCGACCGATTGTACTTTTGAATTCCGATCTGAGAATTTGTCGTGTTGATCATCGAGTCGTCTAGGAACGCGACAGCGTTCAAGTTGACAAAAACGAACGGTACCGAGCGTATGTTTACCGTACGTCACGAAACGAGTTTTCCAGTTATCGATATCTCGGGTCCTATTTGACCAATCAACTCGAAATTCGGTGTGCATCTTCTTGGTGTAGATAATAGAAAGCCGTGAAAGTTTCAAGTCGCTAGGTCTAAAAGGAGCCGAGTTATATACATTCAAAAACCCTGTTAGCGAATTTTCGAAGACAATGTAGCTATTGTTCTCGATCCAACATTTTTAAAACTCGAATTTTCAAAAAGTTTCATACCAAAATCCGTTTCAGACCATCCTGAATCCACTGCCAAAAGATACCAAAAATTATAATATAACGTACCTATTATATATTAGGTACATATTATAACATATTATGTATAGGTATATATTATAGGTAAACTCGTATAAAAATGTATAGGTATATATTATACGTAACGCGAAAATTACCGTAAACTTTACAATTGTTTAAATTAAGTGTTTCTCTCTTTCTATTTTCTCTTCCTGTGAAAATATTCATCCAGTATATATTATAGGTATATGTACGAGTATATACATATAATTTTTGGTATCTTTTGGCAGTTGATTCCGGATAGTCTGAAATGGATTTTGGAATTACACTTTTCTTCCTAAATTCTCCCCAAAAACACTCCTTGTAAATATCATACTACAGCAGCCGGAAAAAGTTATGATATCCCCTGGGCGAGACCTCGAGTGGAAAATGCTGCTGGATCAGCTAGGAGGAATGGACTGATTGAGCGACCTCCCTGAGTTGGGCTAGTAGAAGCTCGAATAGATTGTAACAAGCACTGCTACCGATTCATAATTGAACTAGAAAGAAATCAAGTAACAAATTTCTACTATAGCAGTATACTGTTCGTCAGAAGTTTAGCGAACAAACATACGAAACTGTCACTGTAGCAGGAAGATCGATGAACTTGTAATACCATCGTGGTATAATACAGTCGTTAAGAATAGTGACCTCATCTTGGCAACCTAGTTGATTTTATGTTCCCTCGTCGCCGTTTTGCTGTCATAGTTCGTCTTGCCCTTCGATTGTAATTTTTTACTAGTTTCCCTCTCCGAAATATCTACAGACTTTTTTCCACATGAATCCCCCGAGATGACAACCGACTCGCCATATTTTTGTTATTGTTCGGTTTAGAACAATGCTTTACAACCACCAACGTCACATGTACGATGTACCAACTCAGCTCGCACACACACCCTCACGGCGGACTGTTTGTTCAGCCGACTTTGGCGTATTATTTCAAACGGTAGGAACCTCGGGGAACACTAGGGCAGAAAAATTATTGTTTTTCCAACCGTTCTGACTGGGGACGTTGCAACTTCCACAAATGTCTATATGGTTATCGGATCGAGATATCAATGGAGAATCTCCATTAGTATCTGATACTAATACACATGGATAAATATCGAAATGTGGAGAATAATATGAAACAATGTTTTCAAGTTTGCGGTTTAAGGCCATAACGACTCAAAGAGCTGCTTCCACGTTACAGCCGCAATTCTCGGGCGATTTGTAATTTGAAGTTTTACATAAGTTATGAAGTTATATTGAATTTGCAATTTAAGAACGAAATTTTTCCACATTTAATTTCTTAACGATATTTGAAGTCACACTGGTACTTGCACACTTACAATTATACTCTGTTTCAGAGTATGTTGTTGGTTATCTACCGAGGGGAAAAAATCAACCTTTTCCCCGGTTTTTCGAAATTTTTGGGGTGAATTGACGTCTTGTTAAAGATCCATTTCACCCTTAATGAATACTTTGATTGAATTATAAAATTTATTTAATAAACCTTATTCCCGTTTTTCGACGATTTTGGGGTGAATCGACGTCTAGTTAAAGGTCCATTTCGCCCTTAATGAAAATACTTTGATTCAATTAGAAATCAACATATTCCGATTTTTCGACCTCAAGGATCGCGAATTGAGTTGATTTCGAATGGAATCGAGGTATTCATACAGGATGAAATGGTTCCAAATCGAATCGAGGTATTTATTTAGGATGTCATGGACCTTCACAAGACCTCGATTCATCTCGAAAACTTCGAAACATTTTTTAATTGAACTATTTTTATTCGAACTATTTATTGGTGATGAAAGCGACCTCCGGCAAGACCGGTATTGGACTCAAAAATGTCGTAAAAACTCGAAAAATGTCACTTACTCTGTGCGTTGGCATTGAAACCGAGGATAACTACGCAAAAACACATAAATATGAAACATACATACATAAACATAAAATAATTATAAATAAGCCCAAACATATAAAATGCAGAATTGTGGGGGAGACGAGGCTTGACGTTTCACAGGACTGAGGCACATAAATCTCAAGTTAGAACGTATTATTAGACTTTCTGTAGCTCTTGATGCGTTTTCTAAATTTAATTTACATTACAAATGTGTGGGTGTAATACTTTGTGTTTCTTGATTTGGTAGTGAAAAGAGTAAACCTAAAAAATTGTGCAAAACTTAGGGAAATAAGCCAGGTAAGAGGAGAAAACGATTTTTTCTATTTCGAGACCGCCCTCGGATTCGCCGAGTAAAAACCGTCACCGGCTGCCAAAAATGACGCGTTTCGGCTCCGAGTATTTTCGAACTTGTTCGCGTTCCCAACTGAATTCAAGGGAAGACAAACGAGGGAAAACTTCGAAACCCGAAATTTCTACGTATTTGAAGCTCTGAAGAAGGAATTTGAATCCCGTGGGTCAGACGTTCGACGTCTCTATTAATGAAATGAAGGTTGAGGTCGCCCGCGGATGCCCAACGAATCGAACGCAATATTTTGCATTTTTAAATGTGTGAGCTGCAGTTTTTAATTATTGAGCCCGAACACAAATATGACGATATAACTCTGAAATTTAAGATTTTTCCACACGTTTCGAATTATTGGTTTTTTATTATGAGTTTTTAAAGTTGTATAATTCTGTGCTGGTGTTTGCGAAAATACACGATAAAGTGGTGCAAATAATTACGCAACGGTTTATTTCCACTATTTAGATCACTTTACCCAAAAATGACTGTTTATCTCCGATCAAGCGAAGATCATTACATCGGAGATTTATTCCTAAAAATTGATCATATGACTCAAAAATTCGCGCCGCCTTATTGTATTGAACAAAATGTAGTGTGAAAAGTGTCTGGAGCAGGGCTTCCCAAACTTTTGGTTTATTATCTTCGATAATGAACCATTGGAATCGCCCAAAGAAAAAAATTTTTTAACCCCCCCTCAAAATTTGTTGGTTTACGTTTCAAGATACGTAGATTCAGAAAATCGAATAAAAAAAAATCCGTCCGTCACCCGTACGCCGTATGCCGTACGCGATCCCCCGTACGCCGTACGCCGTCCGTGGTTTGACTTGTGGGCGTCTTGCACGGAACAACGCAGAAAGACCACGTATCTAACTTTTGCCAACTTTTCAGGAGGATGAAAAAAACATGTTTTTGTCTAACATATCGGCACTTTCGTCATTTTTTCACCATTTTTTATTGTCTAGGAGGTACCACACGTTTCAAAAAATGGTGAGAAAAATGACAGAAGTCAAACATGTGAGTTGCTCTATAGTGTTGCATCTAATTTTAAGACGAGTTACTGATAAAGTCATTAGTCATTAGTCAATAGTCATTAGTAAGTAAGTAATATAAGAAATGAGTAATAGATATTAGTAAGGTGTGCAAGCAAGCCATGTTTCTATACCAATGTTCATTCCACCTGTGTATTCCTCCTCTGTTTGTAGCCCTGAAGATGCAATACATTTATTGCGAAACGTCGGCCTAGAAAAATTGTTTTATTTGGACCAACCCTCGATACTCCGAATACCAGTGGTCAAGAACCTTTAACCTAATTTAATTTCAAACGTATAGTTTTCTTCAATAGGTAACGTAACTTCGATAGGAAAAATCGATAGGATTTAATCGATCCGTTGGAAGGATCAGACATTTCTGTTGTTTTCCCCCGTCTCCTGTCTCTCCCCCTCCCTCGTAGTTTCTCCCGTGAAATCGATACGGTTGCGATGAAAGGGGGCGGTTGGGTGGTTTGTGGGGGGAGTGGGGGGTGGAGGCGGCCGGGGACGGCGTTGGGGGCGGTTGGGGGGCGGCGAAGGTGGTTCTTTGACCGGCTTGCGCCGATCCGCCCGGCGACGGTCGAGCGGGAGTTTTCGAAGGGCCATTTACACGACGGGCGTCTGGGGAGCGAACAAGTACCTACCGCCGCACAGTGGAACGAAACGTAATCTTGCTGATCAAAAGTCGATAAATGAATGTCTGTTTTGGCAAGCCGGAACCTGTGTACCTGTTAGTTGTGATCTCAGAGAGAGTATGTCAAATACACAGTTTTGGGACCTGTGCTGTTCATAACATATCTCAACGCTCTTCTACAGTTGCCTATTGAAGGGAAATTTGTTTGCTTCGCGGACGACACGGTTATTTTGATCAGAGGAAGAACATAGGATGGAGTGATAGGGCTAGCTGAAAATGCATTGAAACTTGTAAATAATTGGTTAAGACTCCGGACACATCGCCTCATGTCGAACACAACAGGCCACCTACATGTGTCCATTTCTCTCCCGGGACACAACCTTTACGATTGAATATAACTTTACTCCGGGATAACAGTGCAGCGCCTTTTGCCGCCTAACAAATCGTTGTGCGACATCAGCCCTTTGAGATAAAACCGTAACAAATTATCAAGCACTCCCGACATGTTCAGAAGTTGAATCAAGAAAATAATTTTTATAATTTTTATCAATTATTGAGCGATGAACGGTGGGAAGATCAGAAAAGGAGTGGAAGGGATGGATTTCGCATTGTGCTAAGGTGACTTGACGTTACTTGTACATGTGATCACTTCCGCCAAACTGGACACATTTGGTTAGCATCCAAAAGTTGCTCCAAAAGTTGCTAGATGTGGCCACTAGATATGTCCACATCTGAATGGACATATCTCTCAGGAACTCTCTAATGTCTCCTCTCAGTCGTTTAGTAAATCGTTACCTGAATACAACTTAGTGGTGTTGAACTATCGATAGTTTTTGTTTCCGATAGTATCGATGGTTTTTCCAAAAACTATCGATAGTTTTAACACTCGTCTCTTTTCATCTCATTTCATCTCTTTTCATCAATGTCTCATCAAATCTGGCCTTATTGCTGAATAAAAATATAAAAGTTTCTTAGTAACAAAAAACGACGTAGGTATATTTACGTCACTTACTTACATGTCGATTTTGCGTTGTGATTTTTGTGAATTATTGACCTAGTCAGGCTAAACTTTTTTTTTCAAATTATTTTTGGCGAAATACCCAAGTATTTTCTAAATACAAATTGTCATGTCTGATTAAATGTTTTGTTTGTTTGACCATTTTCACCTGGGAAAGAACTGGAAAAGGCAATTGAGAAAGAAGGCTAGAAATGGATGATAATTGTGTTGAATGGACTGCGTTGAGAATGTTCCGAACTAGTGATAAACTCGTGGGTCCTTGAATTGTGTATAAGATCAGCGCCACTTTTGTATTCATCAATGTTTTTGTTCGTAGCATTATTTTGTCTGATAATTTTTGGTCTTCAAGCAGTTATGAGTATTGGAATTAGTATCAAGATGATCCTTACCTCAAGTTATTTTTTAAATAGTGAGAAGTCGTTTTGTTCGAAAATTCGCTAAAAGAAATGAACAAATGAACAGCAAATCATATTATTAACTGGAAGTTCCCCATTCCAAAGGACACAGTTCCGAGTTGGGTGCACCCATGGGGGAGTCAAATCTCGACTACGGCTCATAACTAATATAGGATGTATATATGCGAGTTCAGCAAAAAACATTCATAGTAATATGTTCCGATTATCTCTTAATTTTATTGAAAAGCTGACAAAATATTACTGTACACACTACACACTGCTGCTAGAAAAATCCAACCTCGCCAACAACTTTTCGCAAACCAAATATCGTTTCAGCGGATACCAAAACGCTTCATGTTCTCTCCAGCCAAAATAATAATTTGACTTTTCAACAAACAACAAATCTCCCTTTTCTAGACTCGTTGAAAGAATAATCTTTACACGTCGCCCTCTTCCGGAGTAATTCACACGGGTCTTTCGCCAAGATAATTCACCTGGATTATTCAGCTGTGGAAGCCTCGAGAATTCCCTTCTCACTTGAATCATTCAGTTCCCACTTTGCACGAGGCCTGACCCCGACAAATTCCCTCCAACCCACCGAGTCGAGCAATTAGGGCTTCCAGTTTTTTGTACAAAATATGTTTTTTCTCGTGTTTCAAACTGTTTTCTGCCAGTTTCAGCTCGAAAATTCGTAACAGTTATCAGAAAAATCTCGCAGCTACGGACGAGACAGCGACGGATTTCCAGAAATTGAAAAATTCAACAAGTACCAGTAATTTAGAATGACAGACTTGGCCGAAATGGAAAAATGTAAATTTCCAATGACAGCGATAGATTTTCATAACATCAAAAATATGAGAAATTAAAAAAAAGTGGTAACTAAAAAAATGTACTATTAATTTTGAACGACTGAAGTGGCAATTCGTATGTTCAAAATGGTGAAACATCGTAAATTGGTTCCATTGTCCTACCAAAAACTAAATTCCTCGAAATGTTGATCCACTCGTGGCCATCTGATTGCATAGTTTTTGTCGCCTGTGAATGTTAATAATAATGATTGGATTGGATCTTAGGATTTTTCAGTCAGTTTTAGCTCGAAAATTCGTAACTTTCCATCAGACAATTCTCGAAGCTACGGAGGCGACACGGATGGATTTCCAGAAATTCAAAAATACGAAAAATCCAAAAGTTTCCAGTAATTTAGGATGACCACTTGGCCATTTTGATGGAAAAAGGTAAAATATCGTAAATTTGTTCGATTCTCCAAAAAAACTAAATTCCTTGAAATTTTGATCCGCTCGTAAGACCATCAGAACTGACTGCATTGTTTTTGACGCCTGTTAATAACAATCCAATCTTGGGTCATTGGACTTGAATATTTACCTAAATTATTAATACTTGAGTTTATTTGGTTCGTGTTGGGTCCGATGTTGCGTTCGTGTTTTTGAAAAATCGTTATTGGTTCGTCTTATGTTTGCATATGAAAACGACCCTACGAATGGGTCTTGAGTTGCGAAATAATGAGAATCAGCTGTGAACGTCGCTTTTGGCGGCGCCAAGGAGCGGCTCGATGACGGTGGTATGCTAATATTGGGGCCAAGAACTGTATTGGACTTGCAGACTGGAATTTATGGGTTATGTTCACTATACACTGTTCGATGCTGAACGTAACGATGTTTGCCACTGGTGGTGACGCCCGACAAAAATAATTAGTTTGGTATCGTCCTTTGTGGATTTTGGGATGCTGAAACGATTTTCGAACTCTACAAGTCAATCCACTAATCGTTTGCTAATATCTTCGATCAATTATAGATGTTCACAACATTTCGTCTATTAGGTCATGCTGCAATGTACTAAATGATGTGATGTAAACATTTGGTAATTATCTAAATTATTATTATTTATCGCCGTTTTTTAACTTCAAGGAGTAGTTTCCATAATTTCCACGTAGGTACATTTGTTGTGCTTAATCGTACTGGGGTACGAACATGTAATTACATTTTTTGAGTATAAGATACAAACATACTATAAGATATTAAGCATTTATCGACCTAGTGCACAATACCGGAGAAAAGAGCGAAGTGAAAACATCTCAATGGCGCCTTTCGAGAAAAGGCCTTTCGGCTGTATCTGCAATGCGGGACGCTGGATGGACCCGTCTGACACCTATAAAAATCCCTCTCTCCATCGTAACTCAACTCCTTTCTTTTCACCTTCTTTTATCTCGATAAATCAGATCGAAAAATCGCGATAATCATTTACTAATAATCATTAGTTCCATCCATTTACAGGATCAATATCCGAGTGAAAAATGGGTTAGTTCCTTATGGTGTTTTTAAGACAACAATACGTAATTTTATAGTATAACATAAGAGAAAATAAATCCAGTCATGCAGCTCGGCTATATGGTTTTATGTAAAATTTCTCCATTTTACTGGTTTTATAAAAATATTTTTATCCATTTTTCGCCGAGTAACTCCTCAGTTTATAGATTTTTCAATGCTGAACACGATGTTGAAGTCAGAATTGCAATATCTCATTCTGTTGTCAGATTAGGGCAGATGAACTGTGAAGAAAATCCCAAGTACCTAACTACCACGTTTCGTCATTTTCAAAGTGCTCCAGTTTGTGAACGGAATAAGTTATCGCAATTCTGACTTCACCATCGTGTTCAGCGTAAAACAAACCTCTACAAACAGGTGTCACTGTTTCATTTTTGGAATTTTTGGGTGGCCCGATTCTGCCCATCTACGATTGCCTTTCGATTGCCAAGACAGATTTTTGTGCAAATTAGAATTTTTTATCTCAATTCTATCGAGAGTTATCGTCTGGACTGACTACACAAATATATAAATAAATTTTTTCGGAAATTCGAATTTAAAAATTTAATTCGAATTTCTTCAAAAATTCGCTAAAATAGCCTCATCCACTCCCATCCCTTTGCGAAGTTCCAACTGCCTGTCTGATAATAATTTGTATTTTCAAGATATTCATAAAGCTGCTGTTTGATCCACCTTTCGATTAATTTCGAAAGAGTCTCTTGAAACGCATGAAAACTCTATGAAAGCAACGCATTTTTTACTGGGGCTTACACTATTTGACGTGAACCAAAACTCAAAATTATGTAACTAGTTCACAAACATGAACTGACTGCATGAGGTGGAGCCCCGAACGAAAACGTGGGGCTTCATTTAACCTGAATCCCCATACGACGTCGCGTTATGTAAAAAAGCCCTGAAAATGTTTTTGCTGTTTTTCCAATGTTTTCTATACTATATCCTCAGAAGCTCCATAACTGAACGAAATAATGAGAATATTGAGGTGGTTCTTTTCGAGTAAAGGGGGAAAGTCGGTGAGCAGCTCTGAGTTGGTCCCTTCGGTTTCCCAACGAAATTCTTCGGGCAGACTTAGTAATGTACTAGTATCGATTATGAGTACATAATTTAACAATTTCACCGACAAGAAACCGAGTGAATATTGCATAGTCATCCATTCTTGACCAAAATTTAAATTTTCAAGTCTCTAGCTTATCGGGAAGTTGAAATTGAAAAAAAAAAAAACTTTGTTCAAACTTGAACTAAAATTTCAAAGTTCGTTTTGAACCCTGACCTAGGGTTATAAATAGTTTCAAAGATCATTTTGGGGTTGTCGGAACCGGTAAACCAAATTTCGTAACTTTTGCTCAACGCTAACTGGCCAAAGTGCGGACGGACGGAATCTACGTATCTTGAAAATCCTCATATTGGGGGGGGGGGGGGGGGTGTTAATTTCTTTTTCTTGAGCGATTTCAAAGGTTGATTATTGAAGATAATAAACCAAAAAACGGGACGCTCAAAAAATCTCCCGCGTTACAATATCCTCTAGTTAAAGGGCTTTTGGATAAAAGAACCAAAACCCTTGTTTATAAACGTTATATACGTTATAACGTACAGTGAATTGAAATATTTGCGTTTCAAATGACTGAGTAGTTATCGCCCGTGAATCGCTTATCACAGCGTAGTTTTGGTCGTTGTGTGTTACGGGCCGACGGAATTCAATATGAGTGTCGGAAACGTCTGATTTTCAGATAGCTGGAGGTTCCACGCCACTCAACGACCACAATTGAACGGATAAGCGAATTTTAACGGTGGATTTGGTGGGGGCTTGTTACAATGAAACCATCGCTTCGGCTCATCCGATTACCGGCTGTCCCACTCAGCGGCTCCTCTGGTTGATAAGGTACGGGTTTAGTTTCGGTAAAATGGTTATTTTTTTCCCTTTTCTCGAGGCACGCGGTTGGAGGAGTCTTTTCGGCCTATTAAAATGGAAGTGGTAGTTAACCAATTGTAGAGAGTAAATGGACGTAATCGAGGCGAGTAAGAGGCAGAAAAGACGTTTTGTGCGATTGGTTTCGCCAATGTGTTAGAATTCGGTCAATTTACCTCAAGTTGACCAAATGTAGAGGGTAATCGAGGCCTATACGAGGCGGAAAACCGTTTCGGTCGATTGGTTTGACTAATTTGTTTGAATTCGCCAATTTGTTGGGCTCCTAATTCGTCCGAGACCTGGTCGGATGGGGGTAGTTACGGACATAATAATCTGTTTGCTCGGTAGCTGTAAGATACCTAATACAACTTCAAGGGCTCTTGTTAGATTTCAAAGCTTTACACGTACCATTTCGTGCTATTCCGTAGCCCAAAACTCCAATAGCAAAACCGTGTGGTTTTAGCCAATTGTCGAACAACATGATGCTACTGTTCTCGGTCCAACATTTTGACATTTTATGTCTTTACTTTGCTACATAAACTCGAAAATGAAACGCGGGACATGCAACGCGGGAAGCGTCACGAAAATATTGACATTTTATGTCTTTACTCTGGCACATAACTTGAAAAACGTTACACAAAAGCGTCACACGAAATCGTCACGAAAATTTCTGATGATTTTCGCTTACAACCGATTAGTTGCTACGGAACTTTATCTTCGCCAGTTATCATCGTACAAAAATCGTTCACCACTCGTTGGATAGCTCTCGATTTACCTAACCATGTTACGTTAACCACTGCGGAGTGCGTGGCCGACAAGCTGCGGTATGAGCGTGATTGTTTAAATAATAATTATTTAATTATTGTTTGTAATGTGTAAACAATTATGTAAACAATTATTGTTTACACACAGGTGATCATTCTCAATAATTTGCTATACGAATGCAAGCTTCATAATTTATTATGAACCCTACAATTAAGTATAACAACTACGCTACTGGGGTAGGTGATGTAGCATTGTTCGAAGGTTCTTGAATCACTTCTTTAAAGACATAAAATGTCCCAATGTGTTGCAGACTCGTATGCAAGCATTTAATTCTCGACTGTATCAACAACAGGATGGAGTTGACATTATTTTGACATTTTCGTGTCTTTGCTTTCGCACATAAACTGAAACGGGAAAAATTTGTTTCCTTGATTCACCCTTTCCCTCAGATCACGTCAGAACACAAGCGACAGGCCGGCCACTACGTCAGACGCACCTATGACGCACGAGCGTATGACGTCAGACGGCTGGCTGGAGGCTAACTACTACGTCAGAGCCTATGACGCACGAGCGTATGACGTCAGACGGCTGGCAGGAGCCCAACTACTACGTCAGAGCCTATGACGCACGAGCGTATGACGTCAGACGGCTGGTCGGAGCCCAACTAGTACGGCACAGCCTATGCCGTAAGAGCCTATGACGTCAGACGGCTGGCCGGAGGCCAACTAGTAAGTCAGAGCCTATGACGCACGAGCGTATGACGTCAGACGGCTGGCAGGAAGGCAACTAGTACGTCACAGCCTATGCCGTAAGAGCCTATGACGTCAGAGGGCTGACTGGCTAGGTGATCGGGTTTTAATAAGCCTCTGGAATTCCGCGCCTTCATTTTGCATTCATTTACATCTTCACGTTGAAAAATCCTTTTTCGTATGATTTTCACTTACAACCGATTCGTTGCTACGGAACTTTATCTTCGCCAGTTATCATCGTACAAAAATCGTTCACCACTCGTTGGATAGCTCTCGATTTACCTAACCATATTGCGTTAACCACTGCGGAGTGCGTGGCCGACAAGCTGCGGTATGAGCGTGATTGTTTAAATAATTGTTTACACACAGGTGATCATTCTCAATCATTTATGTTGTCAACACGAATGCAAGCTTCATATAAGTTTCTGATGGGAGGGGGCGCAAAGACATAAAATGTCCCTCGTGGTTGCGTACTTGTGCGAAAGCTGTACCCACCGTTTGTGTTTTGATGGGATATCACATCTTTTTCATTAGATTTCAAGTCAGTTTGTGTTTCTTCTTAAACAGAAAATAGCTACGCTTTCCACAAGAATATAGATCTAATTGTTTTCCATGGTCCCTGAGACCGGTATTCCTCAACTCGGCATTTTTTCCCCCTTTCTTGTTGCGGCATTCTCCTTGGATTCACCTCGGGCCGCGTACTCTGTGAGTAGCCGCAACATAGTACTCATATGTTGCGGCTACTCAGAGAGTACGCCGCCGCACCCCCTCCCCGCTCCACAACCCCCAGCATTCAGCAGACTACCGACCCGCGCCTCTTCACCTTCCTCGTCTTGTCACTCACGTCTCTCATGCAGAATGAATCTATAAGTTGACCTGTAAAACTTAAATAAAGCTGATATTTAAAACTCAATCAAGCCACTCTAGGGGGAATTCTAAAGGGGGAAATTTACCCATAAATTCCAAAAATTAAACAGTCTGACAAGTGACTCCTCATTGTAAAGGGTTGTTAAACGCTGAACACGATGGTGACGTCAGAATTGAGACATTTTACATAAAACCGTTAATTCTTCTAAAATTTGCTCTTATAGCCATGCACGACTGTGGTTTTAATCGGCTGATACCGAAATTATGGAAATTGCTGCTGAATGACCCACTCTCACGCTGACGAGTTTTTTGTTGGCTCTACCTTTGACCCCTCTGAGCAAGCTGTCGTGTAGGCCATGTTGCCTGCTCCTATAAGGAATCAGTGTATTTTCTCGACCGTCATAAATCCTCGAATCTAGCACTGATTTCCACAATTTTGTTTGAATCTTCAAGTTATACGAAGCGATCGCCCTTGGCGCTTTTGGAGAAAAATTTCTCTGGAATCAGCAATTAATTAACAAAGTCACGGCTAAGGGGGTTGCTCTCTTCAACTGATTTATCTTTGTTGGGTGATGAGGTATCGAAAATCTGTCGTGGCGGTATCATTTCTTGATCCCAAGTTTCAATGAAGACCTCAAACAATAAAATCGGTCCATTTTTCGCAAAGTTATTGTGATCGGGAAATGAGTTAGCGATTCGACCGCTTTTTGAACGCCCGAGAAAGAGGCTAGATACCAGTCTACTGAACCAACTGGTCGTAAAAAGCTCCGGATGGTCTTAAAAAATTCTCCAAATTAAATTCTATTCAAATCGGCACAGAAAACTATACCGTTACACATGAAACGTTCGAGGCGTGACGTTTTCAAAATTTAAAAATTCGGTTTAAACCCTTTCCTATTAACCTAAGGTTATAAATTTTGGTATTTTTGAGATTCTGATACGGCTGGATTAGTATTGACAAGATCTATTTGGTTACCCAGAGAATCTTCCCGTACAAAGCAATCAAGACACAATCACCAGTAGATCTCAATTAATTTTTAAGGTTTCCTTCCTTGTATAAATTTCCATACTGTTCCCGGTGAAATTGCAGAAAATAATCCAGGCATCTTGACTCGTTAACCTCTATCGAGCCGTTGACGCCTCATTTAATCCGAAGATTGAAAAAAAAAAAAGAATCTCTCTCGGACCAGAATTAATAAACCATTTCCAATAATCACCGAGCCCTAATTGCTGTCTGGAGCCCTCGGTGCCCGAAGTGTTTAAAGGGAAAATCCAGAAGAAAACCACCGAAATATTTTGGCGCACGTCCAGTTCAGAACAATCCGTTCGACAATAAATTCGCTCTCATTCAGCTTGAAGTTTTCGGGAGGGCGGAGAATACGTGAGGATCCTTTTGCCCACTTGAAATATAAAACGCGGAATCTGTTTTCCAAAGAGGCGGCACACAGCTTTTGGCGCATTAAATCGTGTTTGGAGTGAGGGGCTAATCTGCTTTTACGCCACTTCATGATTGTGATTTGTGACATTTTCAACTTGGCAGAGTTTGAAACAGCGAAATGAATAGTCGTCGTAGAGTGTTCTGAGCTGGTACTGTGGCGTCTGTTCTCGTATTATTTATTAACTGTTTCCCCAAACTTGGTACCTCCTTGCACACATTCACATATTCTTTACTGCATTCCAGCAATTCGAAGAACAGTACCAGTAAATATTCGTGTACTATGCTGAAAAATGGTGCTGCTGAGTCCCGTTTTTAAACAGATCTCTCATCCAAGAACGAGCTTGGAGTGATCGTTCAATTTTGAAACAACGTTGAGACCGACTTTTTCTAATCCCAACCAACTTTATCTTATGAGTGACAGTAGCATTTGTACAAGCCACAACTGTCAAACATTCCTTGCTCATTTTTCCACCATGACATGTTTCGTTGTTATAAACGAAGGGCTTGTCAGGCATGAGTTTAAAAAAAAGTCCGAATTTGTCTGCATTGTAGCAATCTTCAGGCCACGTGTAACAACTAAAAACGTAAGTTTGCCAACCATTGATCAACTTGTGAACTTTTTTTGATCTGTGGCAAAAAAAAGAGCGTCTTATCCAACAAAACAGAGGGTCCTACCGAGGACTATCCTACTGTGTCATAGGAAAATTCAAGGGACCGACGAAAAAGGGCGTACCTTTTATGCGGGAAAACGTCTTAACCAAGTTTTACTGTATGACATACATTGTATACTAATTATGGTAAGTATACCTATTACAACCCCGCCAATAGAACAAAACAAAACAATAACAAATTTCATGTCACACAATGACATTTAATGTCACACCCATTTCCCATTAGAGATTTTTAAATATTTTTTTCTTAGTAGTGAACGAATGAAGCGGTCCCATTCAGAATGCCGTTTCCCCTCGGATATGAGAGTTTTTCGACTTATAATTAGACATTGGTGACCTCTCAGAAATGTGCGTGTTTATTTTCGAATTATTCTTGGCTCTAAGAGTTTGAATCCGTTTAAATTGGCTTTACGATACCCAGCGCACAAATTTGCCAGACTCAAAATTTGATTTAATCAATCTTGGATATCTCTCAGCTCAAATGGCCTTTGTGTGTTATTTCATTGTACTCACTTTTGGTATTTGGTTTTCCTTCAATATGTGCCCGCGTGTTTACTCCTTGTTGGTTGTCCTTGTGTTGTTTGTAGCTTTCGATATTTACTGATACCGATATTTTGTTTCGGAACCTATTTCCAATCTTTTTAGCCGATACCAGGTTTTCGATATTTCGCCTCTCATGTCGTGTAAAGCCATTTCTATTAGAAATTGGTCACTTCATAATTTCTTGTATTTTATTAGATGTTTGTTAACCATGAGGTAATTTGGCAACAGTTGTTGCAGTTTAATAAAACGGTTCTTTCTGTGATCGCCATCGGCTCTCAAAAAAGGTCGCTGTATCTGAATCAAAATAGAAGAGATGTCAATATTATTGAGATTTAATGATGTATAGTGGCTTAGGTTTCATCTTGACCACTTACTCTTAAAAGGGGTGACAAACAACCCGCTTTATACGTGGTCGGGTCTGAGCCCCGTACAATGCTCTCAATTATATTATATAATATTATGCTTAGTCGCTGGCAGGGATATCCTCCTCGGTGCTGCTCATCTGAGTCGACTGGAGCCATCCCAGCCAGCGACTGAGCCTTTTTTCCGTTGACATTAGTTGGCGAAATGCGATGTTGGTTTTTGAACGTCAGGGATGATATTCGGGAACAATTATAACATTCTGAGGAACATGACATTGTGACACTAGAAAATATAGAGAAGCAAAAATTTTGAGAAAACGGGCTGTTCTAACGGAGAGACAGTTTGCTGTTATGATCGTCAGATTGAAAGGAAGCCGTCTCATATGTAATTTCGTGATTTGCTTACTTACCTCGCATGTTAAGTACACACTATCAACATTATTTTGACAATTTTTTGACTTGCACAAAAAACGTTCATTGTATCTGAATCCATCGTATAACAGACGCAGATGTCAAAATTATTTAGAGATATTATCAAGTGGGTTGGGTCCTATGATAGGAAATAAGTGGTCAGATAGGACTCCTATCTTACCACTTATTTCCAAAAGGGCGAACCCGCCTTATGCAATGATCCCCTACTCACCAAAGGCCTCTTGGGAGCTAGTCCTTTCGTGGGATCTGAATTGGGCACTGGCTTGATGTTTCGCGTCGTAATACGCTGATCCCACTTTTCCATTTATTAAGGAGCCGTCAGTGAAGATATTCCATCTATTAAGGACCTTGTTTATGTTCTAATTGAAAATGCATAATAAATTAATTGCGCGTTTCATTAATTTAAGGTGGTTTTTTTAACGTTCCTGATAGTCCTTCTGTATGGATCATAATGGCGTTGTGTAGGTATATACTTGTAGTAGCGTAAAGTTGGTAGGTAATGTTAACGTATGTAAGACATATGCCTACAAACGGAAACTACGCTCGTAAGTCGAATCTCCTGATTATATATATACGAAGGCTGATAATGATAAGGCCCTATATATAGGGCCTTATCATTATCAGCCTTCGTACAGTCAACTATACACCCGCAATGGCGCACTGTACAACTGCGCGAATTGAATCTGAATTGAAGGCGACAAAGGCGCTTGAGCTTTTCTTGAGGTTTGGACCCTCTTGGTGTGACTGTGATCTTCTACTGAACATCATAACAAATTTCCCAATACTCTCAATAGAGAGTTTTGATGGCGATTTTGGTAAATCAAAATCGTGAATGAGTGAAAAACACATTTGTTGACATGAAAATAGTTTGCCATTGCAGGAGTTCCGTCTAACGTGTGAAACTTGAGGTTAAACCAAATAAGGGGAGCAATAAACAAAATATCAATAACAGAAAGAGGGTACATGATATTAACAAAAATACGGATACTAATTCATTTTGTTTCATTAATTCGTTGATCACATTTGGTTTGTATAGCAAATCTTAACTCCATCATCCTTAATTTTGCAATACATGTCTTGCCCACGAAGGAACTGGATTACAGAAGATCACATGACATTTTATATCATTGTATTCTAAAATCACCCTTTTGATGCTAAATGTATTTAATTGTCCTCTACATGTTAGGGGAAATAGAACATTCTGATAAAAATTATTAGTTTCATTTCATTTGTTCATCTTCAATTTGCCCAAGCTAATCAGAGAGGTTTCGTATTGCCGTTTTTTTACTACGTTAAATGTTGAGTATTTCTGAAAATGTACATACATTAACGCAATAGTTGCTCATCATAAGGGGTGATTGGCGACGGTAGAAATGATGATGAGAAATTGACACAAATATGAAACGATAATATAAAATAGGCAATAATTATAAATTGTGCAATTGGTTGGGGGTCAACTTACTAATACGTATTTCCAACATCTACGATGATTACAAGATTCTGAGAGTAGCCCAAGCTATCTACTGAAGTAGGTTGACAAATAGAGACACGTACCGTTTTGGTGGAAATAGGGTTTTTGAAACTTATTGCAGATTTTTGGCAAACAAAGTAATTTGCTCTCGATGTCAAGAATGGCTATGGGGTACCTAATAGGTAACAACGCTAACTAGGCTGTATGCTGGGAGAAATAAATAAATCAAAATTGATGTGAATTTATTTCTTGATTTTCTAAATACATTCGATTTAAGGTTTTGACGTGGTTGAACAAACAATAAACATTTTTCTCACTTCACACACGTGGTCCAATTAAACCACGACGCTGTTACTTTCACTGTAATGCTTCGCTGATAAATTATCTTATCAATTTCTTGCATCGGTGCTCTCTCCCAAAATTATTTTATCAGACGCTATCGAGTTTAACGTTGATTTGCATGAAATGATGGCGGGTACGAGTCAGTTGATAAGGACGAGCTGTACCCCAAGGCCAGCGTGATGGGCCATCGTAAACGACGCGATATTATATTTTATTCGTGAAATATCGTATGGTGCGAGCAGGAGTAGCATATGCTTAATATTAACCTGTGTAGATCTATACGATTTTATAAACTCGACGTTCTACTCACTGGGAAAAGGGTTTCAAGAGTTGAGTTCCAATAGAATTTCCACTTTCCGGTCAAAAATAATTCACGAATTTGCTCAAAAGGACCCTCGCAAAGGGGACTACTCAATTTTTTAGAATAGCCCTCTTTCATGTTCGCGTGAACCGCTTAAGAAAATAGTATTCAGAAAAGGCGTTCTCCGTGCTTGGATGATAATTCGTACTTTGAAATTTATATTACATGAAGTAAAACGACTTGGAAGCAACGATAAGTAGGCTTACTGGTGATTGGAGTGAAACAAGGATAATAATATTATATTATAATGAAATGACTTTGTAAATGCTGCGAATATTTCACATTTAGTAACGGTAACTCATTTGGATCACTATTTTAATTCAGGGTGACCCAAAACAATCATTGCAGTTTCAAAGGGCGAGTTTTTAAAACCCGTGTAAATTAAAAGAAGTTGGTTTGTTTAATCAAATTCCATACGTCACCCCATTTTGATGGTCCTATCACACCAATAGCGGAAATTTCGTTCGTTAAACGCTCCGAGAGAGCGTTTAAACTTCGTCCAAACTGCAAATCGCCTTCATCAGTGCATCGCAGCTGAGAACGGCCACCTTCCTGAAATAATTTGTATGCTATAGGACCTAAATAATCAAAATGAGATGATGTATGGAATTTAATTTAAAAAACCGCATTCTTACAAGTTGCGCCATTTTTTCTTAAATCGCCCTTTGTTTTAGCTCACCCTGTGTAATGCAATTACATGACTGTGGTGAATTACGTTTGTAGACATTTTGACTATTTTTTTGTAGTTTGTAATTTGAATCAATGTCATAACTTGACTTGTTCTATTCACTCAGTTCCCTGTTGAGTTTGGTCTAGTTCGTTAATGTATGGTACTTAGTTGTACACGTTTCTCCTCCCTCGGCCTTTGATCGAAGTTTAGAGTAAGTATTTAATGGTAACTTCCTCTAGATAAACGAGATTCCACTTGAAAATGTGCAAGTAGGAAGATTTAGTTTGTCTTTCATGAACCAAGTTGTGCTGAGCGATGGTCGTCCTCCCCCACCGAGGAATCACTTAAGAAGAAAATCCTGTGTTTAGCCTTCCAGAGGGGGAGAAGCACTTTGCACTTAGCGTCCAACAGTAGACCCACTATCGTCTAACCTGGTTGTTTTGTAACGAAGTTTCAATCGATTTTCCCTCAACCCTCGCCGGACTAGTGATAGTTTCACGTTCCTCGAGGGCGAGCTTTCAGCCCAGTTGGAGCCTCTGACAAATATTTGAAAAGTTTCGGGAGAGAAAGAAAAGTGAGGGAGAGTGGAAACGCACTTATAACGCCTCCTTTGGACACGTACACGTTGCAGTTATTATTCAGCTGATCAAAAGCCCAACCATTTCACTGTGTTATCTGGAAAAACTTGTCTTCAGTGGATTTAAGTGCACATTTCACTTTTCAGTTAGGGTGGTTAGCGTTACTTAGTGTGAGTTGAGAGTAAAAAAAAAATCCAGTCATGCTATAGGAGGCTATAAGATGTTTGGAACATCTCACTCAAATATGGCCAATATTGAACTTATTGAGTAATTGTAGGTATTCAAGTATGAAGCTATTCGGTTAATTCGGTATGCATCAGGTGTGGTGCTCTCTGACTAAAGATCGGTAGGTGCTTGCTGTAGCCTTCTTAATGAGGACTGTTTATTTTTTGGAATTTATGGGTTATTTTCCCCCCTATAGCTGGATTCACATGTATGCGGAACCGCGGACTGCGTACGGCCAGGTGATTGGTGGAGAAAGTCAGTGGGGTGGGGGAGAACGTTTCCACAGAGATGTTTCTCTAGAGAAAATTTTTTTTTTTTAAATATTTATTTCCGACAAGTTGAGTAAATCAAAAAAAAAATTCTTGACACAACGGTTCATTATCTTCTTTGTACAGATCACCCTTCTGTCTAGATCACTAGGTCTAAATGTCTAGATCCTAAATGTTAGATTAATTATTATTATCCATTATCACTAATTATTAACAATTTTATCAAGTACCTACCTAGTAAAAATTATTATAATTTATTGTTAGGTATTAATAATTTGTATTTATTATTAATTATGATTAATTAATACGATATAATTTTGGGATTTTTAATACTACGTCGGTAATAATTTTTCTATAAAAGAAGTACCTACCAACAAACATTCGAAATTACCTTCATTTCCGTAGCACGAAACGCACCTTCATTTCCGTAGCACGAAACGCACCTCAGAACAACAAACTCGACATCACTTAAGCCATATGATGTTCCAAAGAGCTTGTTAGTATGAAAATGGACCTGTATTTCAACAGTTTGAGTCACGATCGTGTTGTGAGGCACAATCTTTGAGCCGTCATTGTGAACGAACGGCTGGTCGTACAAAGCTGCGGATGGTCTTAAAAAATTCTACGGAACAAATTCTATCTAAATATGAAATAAAAAACATACCGTTCTATATGAATTTTTCGAGATATGAGATTTTCAAATTTTCAAAATTCGTTTTGAACCCCTTCCCCTTGACCTAGGGTTATGAAAAGTTTCGAGGACCATTGTGGGGTTGGTCGAAACCCATAAAAAAAAATTTCGTAATTTTAACTCAACGCTAACTGGGCAAAGTGGCGCGGACGGCGTACGGCGGACGGCGTACGGCGGACGGACGGATTTTTTTTTATTCGATTTTCTGAATCTACGTATCTTGAAACGTAAACCAACAAATTTTGAGGGGGGGTTAAAAAAATTTTTTCTTTGGGCGATTCCAAAACGGAATCGATAATCACGGAATCGATTTTTTCTTTGGGCGATAATAAACCAAAATCAATCATACTTCTCAGGAAATATAATATCCAATAAGGGCAGAAGCCCGCGGTAGGAGATGAGCTGCCCCAGCCACCTCATCATCTTGGTCCCACATAATTAAAGTACATGTCAATAGTATTCGAATAAAGAAAAAAATATATATGTTATATACGTATAATACCCCAGTAATGCTATTCTTGCTGAGACAGCATCTCCTTATTATAAAAGCAGGCGCTCTCGCCTCGGGGAGTCAGTCTTGTCTTCACGCCCGTTCGTAGAACGTTACGCTGCCGTTTTCCGCCCGATTTCTGTGTGTAACCCGTCCGGGAAATAAAAGTTGTTTTTTAAAAACTCTTTTGCTCGTGCTCCCAACTTAACTGGCGCAGTCGGATCGGACACTTCCAGTTCGCGGTTTTTCAAGAAACACCGAACTTTCTTCGTGATTAAGGAAGCGTCACAGAACCTTTTAAAAAAATTCCCGGAATCGGAAAGTGCGAGAATCGGAGTTCACGGACCATAATCGCGAAAGGATTACGATACGGAACTACTGAACGGCCCTGGACACAGGACTCCTCGAGATCAGCGAATGGCTACCCTGTACGGACTGTAAGTAAACACGAATATTACTCAGCCGTCCCATCTCTTGTCTCGAGTATTCATCAAGGAGAAGGAGTGCTCGGTGGCTACCCTGCACGGCCTGGAAAACATTTCACCAAGCCGTCCCATCCAGCCTCGAATCCTTTAGCATAGAGAGTCCTGTACATTGGTGGCTACCCTGTACGTACTGTAAGTGAAAGTGAATATTTCACCCAGACGTCCCACCGTGTCTTGCATTCTGCCGTAAATTAAGAGAATCCTGTACATTGGTGGCTACCCTGTACGTACTGTAAGTGAAAGTGAATATTTCACCCAGACGTCCCATCGTGTCTTGCATTCTGTCGTAAATTAAGGAATCCCCACCTTGGATTCAAATACAAGGAAAAAGAATTTCGTTTAAGTTAACGTAAGTAAAAAGTATCCTCAAAAATTCCGAAAGTCAAAGAAGCAAAAAAGCCCAACAACTTTTGGGATTGGAACTACCTTCGAGTTTTACATAAACATAAACCCTTTTACATAAACATGGACCCATCTGGAATTCCACTTCCCGTCGATCCTCCGCCAACTCCCCTGGAACCGATTCAGGAACAACGAGAATATCGAAGACCACCAGAATTCCGTAGGGAATTCGAGAGCCTCATCCCAACGTTTAATGGAGACCCTTTAGTTTTAAGTAAATATATTAAACAATGTGATAAGGTCTATCTACGGTTTTATGATGCTAATGATGTTGATAATTTTCAGAATGAGGTAATAATGGGAGTATTCGTGTCAAAACTAGGTCCCGCAATTACTGACAAAATATTCATTAACTCCGTTGACACATATCCTCAGCTTAGGCAAGCCCTCTTGCAAACATACGGGGACAAAAGGGACACTTACACACTGACATTAGAAATTCGAGGATATTGACATGAGGAAACTAGATACATTCCATCTAAATCTCAACCCAACGGATCTTGATCTTGAAACCACACACTGGTATCCATCAATGTCTCCTAGCATATGGACCCTCGTTCTTTATGTCACGCTTATGGGATTGTTCGGCTACACCTGCATCAATTACCGACGTACCAACCGGCAAGTGCCTTGCCCTTCCTGATATAACTATTATTCAATCGCTTATTATGTCGCCGCAGGATCGTGATGTCATGTTATTCCATTCAATTGTAATCATTGCTATTACGTCATTATTATCCATTATTATTGTCATTGCTATTATTAGTATTGTCATTTTATTGTCATTGTTCTTATGTCATTCTTATGTCATTATTATTCTTATGTCATAATCTTATCATTTTTATTAGCATTATTCTCATCATTATCATTATTATGTCATTGTTATTATGTCATTATTATTCACTTATTATTATTCCATTATTATTCTTCAATTGTAATCGTTGTTTTTATATCATTATTACTTATCGTTCAATTGTAATGGAAAACGGACCGCTACCTGAATTCGAATTTTCGGCGAAAACCTCCCGCTTCACGGTGCGGTTTTTCTTCTTAGGGAGGGAGGTGTTATATACGTATAATACCCCAGTAATGCTATTCTTGCTGAGACAGCATCTCCTTATTATAAAAGCAGGCGCTCTCGCCTCGGGGAGTCAGTCTTGTCTTCACGCCCGTTCGTAGAACGTTACGCTGCCCGTTTTCCGCCCGATTTCTGTGTGTAACCCGTCCGGGAAATAAAAGTTGTTTTTTAAAAACTCTTTTGCTCGTGCTCCCAACTTAACTTATATACATCAGGAAAGAAAAATATTTAATATACATCATGAAATGCAGAAGAGAGGCAGAGGCACAATGAACTCCCATAATTACACCACTACAATTCTTTTAGTTTGGCCTTATAAAAGCTTTTAAGAATCAAAGAAACACTTCTTCCTTGAGCAATCAAAGAGAGGAGATCACTCTTGAACTCCACTTTGTAGCCATTAAATGTAATGATAAAGAAATAAATATAATTCTGCTGATATATTCTTCCGCACCTCCGCAGTCCGGAGGTGCGCAGTTTCTTGTTATCTTTCTTTATCAATAATCTGCGCTTCAGGCTGAAGCCTTCAGCTCTGTAACCTTCATATTTTGAAGTACAGTAGAACAGTTCTACTGTACTTCAAAATATGAATGATTTAAATCATCAAAATAATCAAAATGAATATCTACGTTCTTATTGAGTTAGTGAAGCAGGATCCAGAAATCGATAATACGGCAGCGGGAAGATCACTGTTGAAAAAGAGCGGGAAAGCTGATCTGCGTGAATTTCTGCATCCACGTGAACGGCACCCTCCGGAACTGCGGACTCTCCTTACCCCCTCCCTTCGTTTTACGCATGCCGCAGTTCCGCATCCATGTGACTCTCCAAACCCCCCATAGAGTGGCCCGATTCTGGTCATCCTCAAACTTAGCCTTTTGATTGACAATTATAATATAATTATATTTGTATTTAATGCAATACGAGAAAATGATGACCGATTCGTTGTTGCAGGTAAAGGAAGATCGTGTCTGATTCCTGTTTGTAGTCGACGGGAGTAAAGAGAAGCGCGGATGCTGAAAACCAACAGGACAGCGGCGCCGCAATGGCTGACGAGGTCGACGACAATGAGCGGCTCGGCGGCAACATCGATGGCATCAACGAGGAAACCCGACTCGTGTCTGCCAGTGAGCCGCCGAAAATCATCCCAGCTCACCAGGTGAGCGGTATTTAAAGAAAAATAAATAATTTGTTTATTAATTTAATTTACGTTTGTCCAATACTTCAGAGCGTTTTTCTGTGGTTTATAGATCACTACATACCTACTATTTAGTACGAGGGCTGTGCAAAAAGTAAGGTTCTCTTTTTTATATCAGATATAAAAGATTCTCTGCTTTAGAGCGCGGGAAAAATCTGAAACTTGCTAGGATATTTCGTCTGGGTGTTGTGGTCACACTGATTTTTTTAGCGCTCTCGTAAAGTAAACGGGCCTACCGTAGCAGTAGTATCATGGAAGAAGGATTCCTTCTTCCATGCAGTAGTATAAACATGGAGCGTAACGTAACCGGAGACAATAATCAAAGGAAACACACACACACAAACTAGGTGAACGTGTCCACTGAAGAACTCCGCGCAAATATTCGTTTTTATTTAAAGGCAAAACTGGGACCGAAATTCATAAAGAGTTGGCTTCGGTTTATGGTGAGAATTGCATGAGTGTGCAAAAAGTTTGGAAATGGACGGAAAGTTTCTTAAATGGACGTGTAAATGTGAAAGATGTGCAGAGGAGCGGCCGGCCGTCAACAGCACGCACCGGTGAAGTTGTTGACGCTGTCAAAGGAATTCTCCACGAAGATCGTGGTCTCACAATCGACGAAATCTACGAAAACCTCCTCCAGCAATGAAGGAAACGACGTGCAGGTCAGTGGGTACCATTGTTTCGAAAGACCTTGGATTTTCAAAGGTTTGTGCTCGGTGGGTCCCTCGGCTCTTGAGTGACGAGCACAAGCAGTACCCAGGAACTCCTCTAAAAGTTTAATAATTAAATTATTGGGACATTTTTCCTCACCCACCCGATTCTCCGGACCTCGCCCCATCCGATTACCACCATTTCTCGAAGATGAAAGGATATCTGGGAGGCAAACACTTTACCAGCGACGCGCAGCTAAAGGCTGCGGTTGTCAAGTACCTACGGGAGCTGGTCACGCCAGGTACGAAGATGGATTGCGGAACCTTGTGCCACGGTTCAAAAAATGCATTGAAAGGAATGGCGGATATGTAGAAAAATAGATCAAAACCTGAATAAGAATATAATAAGAATACAGCGACATAGGTACCTTAAAATGAATTAAAACTCAAAACGGCTGGTTGTACAAGGCTCCGCATGAACTTGAAGAAATCTCTAAATTTAACTGATTCAAATGTGTAATGTTTGGCTGCTGTCTTCAAGGGAGATTAGGCAATATGCCCACCCAGAGAGGGATATCCGGTCTGTGCTTCCACAGAACAGTACATCCCCAGAGCGGTCGAACAGAAAGATCAAGGACAGGGGCACACAGCAGCCATACATTACATGGTAGCAGAGCGTGGTTGGTAGGTACGTGCTGACTTTGCCTCAGTACCTCCTCCGCTATTTTTTGAAATTTGAGGAGCTTTCCCAGAAGGGACTCCTATGATAGTAGGGATCAAACCCATGTTGCGTATAAACATTTATATTGGCAATTCAAATTCTTGACATAGTGAATTTCTTTCACTCCTCCAATCTTCTATAATATAGAAGATTGGAGGAGTGAGAGAAATTAGGAGTAATAGAATATTATTCTATATTTCTACATTTTGTGGGTAAACTTCTAGGTATATTCATATTTCTATAACACCCCTGCCAATATCCATGCTTGTGGAAGCATAGTTCTCCAAAAGTAGTAATTTGCAGTAGTAGGTACCATTACGATGGAGGTTAACAATATCTTGGAGTTTTCCAGTGGTTCTTCCTGGATTGGAACTCCATACTTCTTTCACTCCCCCTTTTTTCTATCAACAACAGCCTGGCATACCAGGTGTTGTTTGAAGGTGGGAGTGTGATGGTTGCTGTGACCCTGTTGTCGATCTTTTTGTTCGACCCCTCTACATCCATAACCCAGAGGTCCGTGGATCAAAAACACGCTCTGCTACCATGTAATTTAGGGCTGCTGTTTGTCCTTGTTCAAGGGAGGTTAAGCAATATGCATACCCAGAGGGATATCCGGTCTGTGCTTCCACAGAACCGTATATCCCCAGAGCGGTCGAACAAAAAGATCGAACACAGGGGCACAGCAACCACCACAAATGTGAACTAAAGACTAAACAGTTCAATTTGAATTTTTCGGGATTTGAGATTTCAAGTTGGTTTAAAAATTAGCGTGCTGTATCGTCAAGTTACCACTTCATTCAAAAGCCACTATTGAGTTGTAAACATGAACCAAAATACAAGACAATGCCGTTCATTGGCTCACTGCGATTGTTAAATACCGACCAAATTTGACTGAAATTTCTGTTTTTCAGACGGTTTCTGGTGGGACGGACCAGATGCGGCTGTCCGGCGAGCAGACGAGGTTCGTGGGGCCGGCACACCCCCAACACTACCTCAGGGGCCTCAGGTTGAGCGGGTCAGCTCAGTCTCTAGTCCTTGCAAGTAGAAGAGGTAAGTGATGAGTCACAATGAAGTGATCAATACGATTTAATTTCTAAAACAGCCAGTTCGATCCTATTTTCAAAGACCATACTCAGATCGCCTTGAATTGTACAACAATCATTTCAAGGATACATGGAAGCCATGTAAGCAATAGTTGGTACTGAGAATACAAGGCGACCTTCGTTTCATGATGTCTAAAACTAAAAATGCTTGGGACTTTGATTTAGTTTCAGCATAAAGTTGTGGGTATGAGTATGAAAATTTGCTCATTTCAAGGTGATTGATACAAACATACCCTGAACTTACATCAAATAGGGGAGTTTGAGGGAATTTGAGGGGTTTCACAACCTTGAAGAGTGAGGAAGCAAAACATAGCATCAACTTCTCAGGATTTTCTATGTTTCTCGCGTTTCTGATGGACCATCCTAACAAGCTGATTTTTCAAGAGGAGCCCAAACCCGATCTGAAAGCTGATTCCCCTTAAAAGTAATTGCTGAACCCACATCGATCGATCCATGAAGGAAGAAAATGATCGAAGAAAAACCCCCCAAGGAAACCTTTACTCATTGTAACATGTCCATTTTAATCACCCCATTACTGCACAACGCTGCCCTCTTCTGACCCTATCAATTCGCCGTTAGTAAAATATAGTGTCCCGAGATGACTTGTAATAATAATTATAATAATCCCCTATAGTCGTTACACGAGCTAGTGTGGAGAGAATATTTGTTCGAAACTATTATTAAATAGTAATAGCTGTGGAGTCATCATGCGTGACCAAAAATATTTTCTAACTCCTCGAAACTGAATCTTATTGGAATGTAAAAAAATTATACTCCTAATGGATATAGTGCCGTCACTGCCGCAGTAGCAATGGGCGCCCATTTAAAAAAAAAAATAGTGTTTGACATAATTTTTTATGGATTTCGGAATACCGAATCGACTTTCGAACTTTATACCAACCGTCTAATTGGCCATATTTGGTTATGGCGTCGGTTTAAAAAAATAAAATAAAACACGTGTTTGTTACCGTTTTCCACAGTTATTGGTGTACGTGTCACAGGTCGATATCTACATTTCAATTGTCAACTGGTCGGCTCATTAGTGTTGCAGATAATTTCGAAAATGTGCTCATTAGGTGGTGCTGCATTACCAAATTTTGTGGACAAATCTCGAGACGTGAGCGACCATCAATTTCGAGGGAGGTCCACATTTTTTGGTTTCTTAGCACTAGTGTTGTAGGTTATTTCAAAAATTCGCTCATTAGGAGGTGCTGTATGACCAAGTTTTGGGGACAAATGTCGAGAGTTGAGCCATCAACGATTTCGTGGGAGTCCACAATTTTTATTTCTTGGCTCAATATTGTAGTACGTTATTTCGAAAATTCGCTCATTAGGTGGTGCTGCATGACTAAATTTCTTGGATGTACGTGGGGAAGTAAGCTATCAACGATTTTGAGGGAGTTCACTTTTTCGGTTTCTTGGCTCACTATTGTTGGTTATTTCGAAAATTCGCACATTAGAAGGTGCTGCATGACCAAATTTTGGAGAAACATGTCGAGACGTGAGCCATTATTAATTTCGAGGGAATCCGCATTGTTGACTCACTAGTGTTGCAGATAATTTCGAAAATTCGCTCCATAGGAGGTGCTGCATGACCAAATTTTGTGGACGTACTTAGACGTGAGCCATTAACCACTTTGAGGGAGCCCACGTTTTTTTTCTTTTTTTTTTTTCTTATACGACCCTACGGGCTCAACATTGAAATTAATAATTACCCAACACGGACTATTACCCTTCCTATTGCTGTTTAAAAATCAAATTTCTTATCCAAAACGAAATAACAATCAATTCATCACACAACTGAAATTATTCAACTGCAGCCTGATATTCATTTATCTCTGTAAAAGGTGATTCATCACATCATCTCGTAGTAAACGCACTTCTCTCTACATATTACGTTGTTCTCACTTGCTATAAGTCACCGCTATCTCCATATTCCCTCCTTCGTATCTGCAAAATCTCAGGTTCCTTTTTGATGGTTCCATTTAATCAATAATTGATTAAAAAAAATTAAAAAAATAGATTACCGAAGTCTAGAAAGGTCGTTTTCTCACAACCTCTCCTAAGCGCATCAATTCTTGTTAGGTCTTTTTTACGACTTTAAAATGGACTTTTATTGAACCCCTCTCGGGACTATTTACGCTCGACACCTCAACACCTTTATTTGGAATTTTGAGCTGGCGGAGAAAAAAAGAAGAAGAAAAAAAAGTGCGATAGAAATAAAATACGAAAAAAGACGTCCTTTATCCTGTGCTACATTGCTCGTCCGGGTCTTGAGGGAAGCTGAAGCCGCGGTTTCATTCGTCAACGGGCGTTCGCGGTGTGAACTTGGTGCCATCATCTGTTGCGTAACTTGATAATTATGGTCTACCCGGGTGATTGTAAGTACAAATTACTCGTTGATGAATTGACTTGTACGTAGACTAGTACGTTTTACACGCAAACGCTACGGAATCGGCGATACTGCGCGTTCTACTACACGATATGATCTTGGTACAATTCGCGTAATACGTAGTTTTGTAAGGACTCGTACTCTACTTACAAATACGTTCCACATTTTATATTACGTTACAACGTACGTATGTGGCATACAGGGAAAGGTCTTGATATACGGGAGTTTCATATCCTTGCTCTGACAAAATGGATCCGGTGATAGTTGAATCAATACAAATATATATTCAAGATACAAAGATATAACAAGATATAAATTTATATTCATTTGTTTACTTCTACTAAGGTGCGAATTTTGCTTACAAGCCAACCAATAAAGCATAACCATTGTAGTACTTGTAACATTCAGAACAAAATGAAAATGTGTTGTGTTGCCAATTAAGTCAGTCCGGAATCAATTGCGGTCGAATTCAAGTTATATTCAACCTAAAATTGAATTGTTCGAAATTTAATCGGGATCGGAGTCTTAGCAATCGAGGAAACTGTGAATCACATCACCCTTTATGGGTAAAATGTATTGTGGTTGCATGAAATCGGACTGTGGATTAAAGAAGATAATATCTATGGTCTAGGGATGTATTGTAAATATCGATATTTTTCTTGTGATATATCGATATTTTTCGCCGGTATCAAAATGGCACTATCGGGTCCGATATATGTCTACAGTAATTATGGGTCAAACTCAAGGAATCAATTCTACAGCTATTTGTTCATTACTCAACTAAAAAACCGACATTTTTCACTTTCAATATTTTTTCGTGTTTTCGACCTTGTCTCAGTAAAACGGCTCTAACTCTCTTAAATTAATAGGTAAAATCCTAGTATTAAAAAGTAATATGTAAATATGGAAAAAAAATTTTAAGACAGTCCTAATTGATGGAAAAAATGGCCAATGTCCGAAATTTGAAGATTTCTTAAAAATCACCGCTTTTTCCTGCGTATTTTGCGCTATTAGTACGGGGTTTGTTCGGCGTGCACTCCTCGGAGAAAACTTGCGCAGAATGTCAGCTTTCCAATGGTATAAAAAAATGTTTTTCACAGTGTAATTTGGTGAAGAAAATGATGTTTGAGTCCTGAAAAACGTGGGTTTTTAGGTGAAAATCGACGTTTTTCACCAACAGCCAACTTGCTTCATGGAAATGAGTTCGTTATAGCAATTTAAGAATTCTTTGACGCTGAATCGAATGGTGACACTTCCATGCCCCCCTGATAAGGAAGAAACTCGTTTTTTGACATCACATTTTTATTAAATTGTTGATTCTTTAAAAAAAATGACTTAATCCTTTTTTAAAAATAAGTAATTATTTAAAAAACGAGTTTCTTCTTTATCAGGGAAAAATCGGATTTTATATCAGGGAGTTAGCAAACCCCACCTCTTCCTAACGGTATCATCAACTTTTATTTTTCATGGGGAGTTAAGGGGAGTTAGAGGCGTTTTACTGAGACAAGGTCGAAAACACGAAAACAATCTTTAAAGTGAAAAAGGTCGGTTTTTTAGTTGAGTAATGAAAAAAACTCTGGGAGGTACTTTTTGTTGCAAATTAGCTGTAGAATTGATTCCTTGAGTTTATCCCATAATTACTGTAGACACGCTGCGTATCTATTTTTTTTACAAAAAATATAATTATTATCAATCAAGGGGAATTTCGGCTTAGGAAAGAAACCGTAGAGTAAAGAAACTTTTTGGCTACTCAATGAAGACTTTTTCGCTGAGTCTGACGGTTCTGGTCCTCTGGCAACACCATCACAGAAAATTATGCGAATTATGCGCCCGATTCTGCCCAACTACCAGCTTTGCTTTTGAATTGTCAACACGGATTTTTTTTTTTTGTGTGCAAATTTGAACTCAATTTATCTCAAGTCTATCGACAGTTACCGCCTCGAATGACACTGTCACGAATGTCATTCCAGACGGTAACCAAAAATCATAATATGATTTTAATATATACATATTATGTATATAATATATACTATTATTATATATTATTATTAATAATACTATTATAACTATTATAATTATTATTATATACTATTATTATATACTATTATTAATATTATTATATACGTATGATTGTTGGTGCCTTGCAGCAGAGAATTCAGGATGGTCTTGGACGAATTTTGGTATAAAATGTTTTCGGAAATTTGAGTTTTAAACATTTTGGACCGAGAACAATAGGTTCCTCATCTTCGTAAATTCGCTGATAATTATTAGCGGAATGTAATCAATAATAATCAATCATTTACCACTTGATAACTTTCAAGTGCTGTAGGTAGTAAGTGGGTAAATTTCTTATCTATTTACCCCCTATCTATAAACCTAAAGATATCTATATATCTAAAGATAAAATTTATCTTTGCTCGATTATAATGTCGTAAAATGACTTTATAAACACGTTGCATTGCAACTTAGAAGATCCATCCAAAATGCAGTCTTCAAAATTCGTTAATATTGCTCTCTTACAAAAACCCTTTTCAACTTTGAACTATTCCGCTACGAATTTCACGAAGCCAGTTTTTAAAGCTCAGAAAGTACTCTTCGTGAAATTCGTAGCGGAATATTTCAAAGGTGAAATAGTTTTTCTTTCGATTACCCCGAAGCATCGAATGTGGAGATATGACACTATTGCACCCAATGAGCGATGTGTAAGTTCCTGTTTATTCGTATGGGCATCGCATGGGACGGTCAATTTTGGAAGATTGTCTCGTGGAACCTGCCGGTATTTTACTGGGCGAGTTTGTACAGGTTGACTTCTACAAGTTGAGAATTTGCCAGGTAGAAGTTGCCATTCCGGGCGCTCGCCGGTTTATCTCCAGCTGAGCATCTCTAAACTGTGAATAGAGGTCCGGCTCACTTTCCTGTGGGGACTTGATCTAAAAGGGATCTTTTGAAGTACAGTTAGACGCCCCTCTGTCTCCCCAACTGTACACAGTTTGTGAAGGCTTCGCGAGGCCGACATTTATTCGTTTTTAGGTACTTGCTTATCCGGATGTAGTACCTGTATCCTGTACAGGGTGAGTAATATTCCTCTATGTTGTAGAATTTACATTTCTCTTTCAACCTAAAAATATAAATCCACAATAATCATGCAGTGTGGCTATAACAACGAATTTTCGAAGAAACATCTGGTTTTATGTAAAAAATTTAAGATCTCCATAATACATAATGACATTTAATGTCTCCATAATAAATTTTATTATAAAAGCAGTAAAATGGAGACATGGTGAAGTCAGAATTGCGAGCAGATGAACGGTGAAGAGCTTCTCAAGTAGCAACCACGTTTCTCCATCTTCAAAGTGCTCCAGTTTGAGAACGGCATAAGATATCGCAATTCTGATTCAGACTATTTCATTTTTGGAATCGATGGATGGGTAATTCCCCCCTTAAAGGTTTTTCAACGCTGAACACGATGGTGAAATCAGAATTGCGATATCTTATTCCGTTCTCAAACTGGAGCACTTTGAAGATGAAGTAAAGTGGTTGTTACTTGACATGTTTTTCACGGTTCATCTGCTCCAATCTGATAACGAATGTATCGCCATTCTGACTACACCATCGTGTTCAGCGTTGAAAAATCTTCAAACTGAGGTGTTAGTTGGCAAAAAAAGGAGACAAAATTTGTTAGAAACCCAGTAGAATGGAGACATTTTACGTAAAACCAGTTATTTCTTCGAAAATTCGCTCTTATACCTAACCATGGTGCATGGCTGTGGGTTGTTTTCTCATAAAGACGGAAGTCTTGTGGTGAATGTTTTGGGAGACTAATGACCACAAACCCCGGAAGATGATATTCTTTCTAAAGAAGACGCCAAGGTCGTTGGATAACCCTTGATCTCACAGGAATTAAGTCTTTTATGACCTCTATGCGACAGCTTCCTCCAGTTGGTGGTAATGAAGGAAATAATTTTGGAAAAAGCTTAAAAAAAAAGAAGCAAAACACGCTAGTTGTTCCGCTCGTAATGAGACAGTAATTCGACATCACGACAATCTCAGAATCTCGCCATAAAGAAGTGATGGTGATAAGGGGCGATCATAGATAAGGTATTAGATATGGGAAGGTAAGGCATATTGAAGGTATTATTATGCATATTGAAGGTATTAAAGTAGTGATGGTGATGATGTGCGATCATAGATAAGGTATTAGATATTGGAAGATAAAGCAGATCTAGACCAGTCTGGATCGCACAACGCTTTCTACTTTATACCGCCCATAGGATCGTATGCATACAGGTATTTAAGGTATAACAAACGTACCCATTAGACATTTCAAAACGTATGTCCACCAAATTGTATGTTATTTGGTTGTATCAGATATGTATTTCAGTCCAATCAGTAGATTGCTTGTACTTGTTTTGTATTCGTTCAACTCTCAGAATTTCCCGATCTGATAACAGTGTGTCAATTATTTCATTCAGGAGTATAATGGCCTTGGTGTATAATCAAATGAGTGGAAAAATTCTCCACAGCGCGATTTTCCAGAATCCGAGTGCACCTAACTCGTTAACTCGTCAAGTCTGTGTGTCACGATTTCGGTTATACACAGTGTAGTTAGTGTACGATCCTTAGTATTCCTCTATTCGCTAAAGTGTAATTTACATGGGAATCAGACTTGAAATTGAGATTATTGTGTGAATGATGTTGGTACTTACGAATATGTGGTAGGTTATATTGCGCCATTTATTGTTCATTTAAATGAAGTGAAATGGCGTAACAAACTTCAAGTTTCATGGCATTCACTGCGTTGGTATCATGTGAGTACGAAGAAGCTGACTTGTTCCACACCATTTGCAGACTGTGGTACTTGCTTTTATATCATTCACAGCTCTGGCTTTATTACATAACTACGTATCGTAATGTGCAGGTTCGATTGTGGTCTCACCGACGAATGGCGAAGTCACATTGGGCCTTAAAGCTCCTCCGCTCATCAAGACGGACAAAGTGATGAACGGGAAGACCCTACACGTTAAATTCACCGGCAGCGAGGACCCTTCGCTTTCTAGCTCCTCTTCAGATTCTACCCTAGAAGGTACGTGGTTCTACGTATTTAGTACTAGAGTAGTTGAATCTCCCTCTCCTGGCCTCAGACCCTCACAAATCGTCACTTAAGAACAGTAATGGCTTATTTTTAAAACCATCACTTTTCAGGAACAACAAAAAACAGGGTTCCCTCTCCATTTTCAGGGATGTCCAAGAAAATTGACTTCCTCATAACATGTCTTCATCATTATATTATGTCCTCACTTTAGGCCTTAGTTAGGCCTTAATAATGTTAGATTGCGTGGTTAGATAGGCCATTATTGAATTATTATGGCCTATCTCTTAAGAAAAATATTATGTTGTTATGGCCCATCTCAAGTACCCTGTGGAAAAACATGATTGAAATAAATGAAAATAGATTCTTTTCACTATTTTAATAAGTAGAACTAAATATCTAGGCAGAACTCCGAAATTATTGATTAATGTTTTTGCAACACAGCAACATAAAGGAACTAGTGGAAAGTAGGGGGAGCATGGGGAGTGATGAGGTAGGCCACAATCAGTAACCAAACAAATGAAACTAGATAGGCTGTTATCAAAAATCTGATTCCTCAAGGGCTTCTTCTATACGGACTTGATCTATGGTTGAGTTCTTGTGACGAAAGCCAAACGTGGCAAGAGCTTTCAATTACGGGTATTAATCTGTTGTGGATCAGTTTTTCAAACAGTTTAGAAAATACAGTGAGAAGCGAGATTGGTCTGTTACGAACTTGGTTGCTCCTTCGGCTTGTCTGGTTTGGGGATCATTTTGACTTCCGCAATCTTCTTTAGCTGAGGGACGGAACGAAGTTTGAAGACCGCATTGATGATCATGGTTATTGCAATGACTTTACGTGGCAGATGCTTTATGATTTGGCCACTCAGGTCAATGGAAACTAGAGCATTCCTGAACGAATACCAGCTGAGTCAATAGATATAGCTTCAAATCTTGAAGGTTTCGTATGGTTCACATTTTTCAAATTTAGATTTTTTATTTGTGAGATTTCTTTTGGGTTTCGGAACAAAACTGTATGAATAATTGAGTATGAATAACACAATACCACTGGTGTGTCCAACAACGTATGTTTGATATGATGCACCTGGATTTTTTTTTTAATTCTCCCTTGGTTTATTAATACACGCAAAGAGGAATTTGAATCCCTATTTATGTACAAACAAATCGAATTGTATGTTTTAAATCAGCATTATAATTTTGATGTTTTGAAGGCATTGCAGAAGTACGAGCTCCTGACGGAGGTTGGGGTTGGGTCATCGTCGCAGCTTCTTTCTTAGTCAATTTGATCGCAGACGGGATCACATTCAGTTTCGGAGTCATATTCGTCGAGTTCCTCAATTATTTCGGCGAGGGAAAAAGCAAAACGGCGTGGATTGGATCTCTCTTTATGGCCATACCCCTGCTGTCAGGGCCCATCGCTTCCTTTTTAACTGACAGGTACGTTGTGTGGTTATGTTTTATCAGCTGTATGAGCTTGCTGCTGTAATGGTTTGCTGAGTTTCCTTGCTTCCCGAGTTTTTCTTACAACCACACAGTGGATACCCAGGTCTGTGAATGCAGACCAGGATAACCCGTCCGGGTGGGCATAATTGCCTAACCTCCCCGGGAACTGGGTCAACTCAGCAAACCATTCATTACACTGCTTATTGTGGGGTGGATGAAATGAGAAATGTGGCGATGGGCACGAGTTTGCCGCCTTTATTAACTTCACTATTTATTAAATATTCTTGCTTGGTATTGCTCCAACCTCCTGCACTATGCGTTATTTTTGCGGAGTTTTCCCAATTGCCCTAACTATAATAATAAATCCCTATAACGCGTTACAATGCCCTAACTTGTCTCCTTTTCTTAGGTACGGCTGCAGAAAATGCTGCGTGGTGGGAGGACTTCTTGCGGCGGCGGGGTTCATCATCTCCGCCTTCACCGACTCCATCGAGCTCCTGTTTTTCACGTTCGGGTGCCTCGCTGGCTTCGGTCTGTCACTGTGTTACGTTGCTGCTGTCGTCATTGTTGCATATTACTTCGATGCCAAACGTTCACTTGCCACTGGCCTGTCCGTTTGTGGTAGTGGCATAGGTAATGTCCAAACCTTCTATGAATAGCCTTGTGCATAATTTGTGCTCGAGGTTTGTTATACTTAATAGCAAAACTCCGAATATCAATGCGTACTAACACGTGAATTTGGATTGTTGCAACTAAATAAATAAACTTAATTGTTAGTATTTTCAATTCACCTTTAGTGTAGAGGTGACAATAATTATAATTGATCTAGTAATAGGTAGTCTAATTGGTTGTTTTCCAGGAACGTTTGTGTTTGCGCCTTTAACGCAGTGGCTCCTGACAGAGTACGGATGGCGGGGTACGACGCTCATACTTGCTGGCCTCTTCCTCAACCTTTGTGTATGCGGAATGTTGATGAGGGACCTCGAGTGGACTAAAGCGAAAAGGAGAGAAAGGATCAAGAAGAAGAAGGACGAAAAGGCTGCGACTGCCTCTTCCGTTGACACTTACTCGGCGACCAGCATTGGAGTCGCACATACGCCGACGTCCTGCCCCAGCATTGAAGAAGTTAAGAAGCTTCTGCAGCAAAAACCCCGTAAGAATAATTCTCGCAGAAATCCCAAATTCTTGAAAGACTAGTAACAAACCGTCTTGTAATAGTTCAAGTTCATCTACTTGTAGCGTCTGGCAGTAGTGAGTAACGGCACCTTCCCCGGACGCTGTTTGCCATATATATTGCCCCTATTCGTATTAAACCATTCATCGTCGTTATATCCCCCAGCTGCCAATAGAATCCTGGGAATGACAGACGTCGAGCTGTTGGAAGAAGAGGAGCTGTCGGCGGGTCAGAGGACGTGTTCATCTCTAGTCAACCTTCCTACTTTCATCAAAAACGGTGAAAAAGTTCCGATTGAAGTTCTCGAAATGCTGTGGACCCAGAAACACCTTTACCAAGCCATATTACACAACTATCCCGGTCTCCTCATTTCCTCTAGGAGCTTGTCCGACTCTGCGCGCATACACGAATTGGTGAGCGTTATAATTAGTATTTATGAAGCGTCATATCATGAGTATTTATGAAGTTTCTGATAACAGACATTTTAATTATTATAGATTAGTTCTATAGTTAGTTGCTGTGATGATAGAGAAATCAAGAAGGATTGTAAATATATGAAAACCTCTCTTGTAGGTCATTTACACTACTCCATCGAGCCTGCCTCTGTCTGGTTGGACAATCCTCTACGTCCTATTTTTCACCATTATCGAACCATAAAAACCAAAATTTTGATCAGGTCTAATCGTCATTTATTGTAATATTCAAAAGCACTAATCAAATTTGACCATTTTTTTACGATACTGATTTGTTGATCAGCCCATCAATCCGACCGAACATGCTCAGCCCGACCGGAAAGAGCACTTATCAGCCAAATTCATCTCCGACACGCCCGTCGTCACAAGTCCAACGAGCGACCCGTGGTGGACCAAACCTCATACACACGCCAATAGAAGTCTTCCTACTGCGCATTACCTCAAAGACTTGAGAGTTCACAGGTACGTTTCCTAAATACTCGTATTAGGTGTAGGTGCGAAGAAATGTCTTATTATTGCATAATTCCTAATCTAACACTCGTCGCCAATTGTTACATATTAGTTACGGAACTGGGAGGTCATATGAAGGCGGCTTGAAAATATCACTGACTGATTTATTTGATTTATTATTTCGGTGTCGGATTTTTGAATTAATCTTTTCGTTTTCTATATGTCCAGACATTCATTGACATACCGTGGGGCCATGTTGAACATCAATCGATATAGGCTAAGAGCATCGTCCTGCCCAGATATATACAGGAACTCCATGACGACAATAGCTAAAGAGAAAGTAGAAGTGAGTATTCAACTTTATCAATATTGTTAAAAAATTAGCGTACCTGGTAATATAAGAATGTAATGTAAGAAAATAGGCCAATTTAATTAAGTACAGTCAAGTGCCCTAATTTGGGTCAGCTTTGCACTTCAACTTGAAATAACTACCCCTTAAGGGCTTCTGGGCTCTACATACCCAAATTTTTAAAATTCTACATGGCCATTTAGTATTTAAAAAAAATAAAATTGCGTTTGTCCCGAGTTAGAGCTATGGGACCTAACTTGGGACAGTCGTCTATTTTTCACCTTTTTCCCGCATTTAGAGCTCTTATATTGAACTTGAGCAAACATCACGCTAACATTAGACTTGGAGGAGTCCAAGATCCGATCCGGATATTTGCATGTCCTTCTGACTTTGACAGTCTCTCTACCTGGTTCGTCCTGCATGCTAGTTTCATCGTAGTTGATGAATGCTTCGGGTGGGACATCTTTGGGAGACTTTGAGGGACTCTTGAAGCTCAGCAAAATAAGCTCTGGTCAGAGCTGGAGTCACAGCTGCTTGTGTACGTTTCATGTTGTGGCACAAGCGGCCCTTCAGGGAATCCTTCTGTCTTTTTAGGAAATTCTTAAGCCATCTGAAGCCCGGCCGGTTCTTAACAAATCGGGGTTCATCAATGCCTTTGGCGTCCAAAAAACGTTGATCGATGTTCTTAAGGTCAGTCTTGGGTAGAGGAAATCCCCAGTAAGCAGCTACCCCAAAAAAGTCAGCAATAGCTTCTTCTGCACTGAAATCAGGTGGACGGCCAACTTTCTGTTGCTGCTTACCCATTAGGTATCTTTGAACGAATGGCTTAGGCACGTTGAAATGCTGCTCTGCCTTGCGCAAATTTGCTGTTTTAACTCCATCCTTTTTGTACTGCAATGCCCCTTAACTGTCCCAAGTTAGAGCAGTGTCCCATTTGATCACTTGACTGTACCTGGTAATATTCTTGAATTGAAACTGCATAACATGTATTAATACATATTATGTATTAATAGATAGCAACAAAAATGATTAAATCAGGGCAATCTCCTTGAGAAAAAAGGCGCCATGAATATCATTTGAAGCCCTCTTACACTTGATCGATCTGCTGCTCTATCTTCTTGTAATAAAAATCACTAATGGTGCTGTTGTGATTTCTAGTGGTACGCAGGGCTCTTCGAACTTGGCTCCCTCCTGTCGGACATGTGCGACTTGAGGTTCTTCTTAAACATTCGCTTCCTCCTTTTCGCCATCTCCAATTTCCTACTGTACACCTGGTACGATGTCCCTTACGTCTACCTGGCCGACTACGCCATCGGTAAGGGCTACCCCGAAGGGCAGGCCTCCATGCTCATTGCAGGCATTGGCATCATCAACATGGTTGGCGAAGTAAGTTTTGAATTGAGTTCCTACTGCTAGAATTTTAATGTATCAAGTTACATATTTTCACTTATTAAAATGTCAACTTTTACCAACTTATATCCCAGTCCTGTAGGATTTACTGCAAAATAACGAATTTCGGATCCAGGCTCAAGATAGGATTTGGAAGATGCCCTCCTTGTGTGTAAGTACTGCATGGTAAAAGGGAGACACATTGTTCATTAATGCCAACGTGAACGAGTTAGAATTTTGTTTCTTAGTGGATACAAGTGCAACTGCCCAGATGTAGCGAAACAACTTCAAATCAAAGTGGAATCTGCTAAATTGCCCGCTTTGAGGACGTGGGGACAGCGTAGAAGTAGTGGTGTTAGAGGAACTGTAAGTTTAAGGGGGACCATTTAACAAGTTCCTGAAGATGCCCAAATCTGTTTGATTTCTCGTCCTCTGAACATTTACATCCCCCAACATTCATTGGTCTGAAAATGAACGTAGATGATTAACAGGTTTTTCTACGGGTAAACTTTACCATCGAATTAATCCCGTTTATAATTTCGTTTAGATATTATTAGGGTGGGCTGGAGACATGACGTGGATCAACGCCAACCTCGTCTACGCCTGCTGTATGTTCCTGTGTGGAGGCACCGTCGCTTTGGTCCCTCTTGTGGACAACTACTACGGCCTATGCGCTCTAGCAGGTGCTTTCGGCCTGTTCATCGCGGCCAATTACTCCCTCACTTCCATCATCCTCGTCGAGCTCATCACTCTGGAAAGATTCACCAACGCCTACGGCCTCCTTCTACTGGTTCAGGGCGTCGCCAATCTCATCGGCCCACCGCTCGCTGGTATGATTTTATAGTAGAGACTTCAGAGATCTTTTAGACATGGGTATATCTTTAGGGCTGGGGTCATTCTAAAATCTGTGTGACGATAGAAATGCAACGTATTTTGGAACACTTCCCTTTGTGGTAGAGTCTTATATGAAGGCTCCGATTGGACTCTAATTGGCTGAAGATCGCCTTTTTAAAAAAATTTATGACTTTGTTGCTGGTCGACCTGTCGACTTGAAATTTGAACCACAGCTTCCTTCAGACAATCTCATACGAATTTTGGAGTAAGGTGCTTCGTCACATCGGCCGAGTGCCCTGAACGGGTAGCTTTGTTGCTGTTCGACCTATCTACTTTAAATGTGATCCACAACTTCCTTAGGATGGTCTCATACGAATATAGCTATCGTACTAGATACTGTTAATTTTTAATAAGTATACCTACAGTCATAATTGTCGCCATAATACAATTGCCAGAAAGCTATAATATAATCATAATAGAACTTGCTGCAAATTGAATAATCTGATAGCAGCCATTCTTTTATGGTGCTTTTCCTGAGGCTTTTGGATACCCCACGTAAGGTTCGGGTCCGACGATGACGATCTCTGACCCTTTTTTGGCCAGTGTATCCGGCACCTCATTCCCCTTCAGCCTTGAATGCCCCGACACCCACACCAAGGTCACATTATTCCTGTCCAATGTGTTAATTTTGTTGTTCAGGGCATTCTTGCAGTCCATCACAATCCGTGATGGCTCGTGTGTGACCATGGGCCTGACAATAGCTTTATATGCCCATAATGTCATTCTGGGGGTAAGCCCCCCCCATGTTTTGCTGAGCATCCTATGGCAAGTCCATAGAGCTCTGGTTCCTCTTGCAAGAAAGTATTCCACATGGCTGTTCCATGTCAGTTTTTGGTCAATTTTATATTATATATCTTATCATAAACTTTATTTTTATATTTTTCTCATCATAAACTTCAGCTTAGCATTACTACCAGTAAATCAATGATACTGTATTTAGGAGTTTTCATTTTCATTTGGAAAGACATATCCATGATCTAAACTTTCTCCCGTTAAGGAGTATTAAATAGAGAGATTTTCTCTAATTTTAAAGAGAGTTTTCAGAAAATATCATTGTAACGCCTTCAATCTGAAATTTCTAATTTACTCCTCATAATCACCTCGTAATTTGTTGTTTTCCAGGGTGGCTTTACGACGTGACGGGCAAGTACAACCTGCCCTTCTACCTCGGCGGGATCTTCATCGCCATGTCTGGCATCCTTCTCATCATTCACCCCCTCTTTGAAACCAAAGAGAAAGAAGGCGAGAAGAGAGGCAGCCCCAACAAAACCAGCAATAACGTTTGAATTCCTTAACGTTGCTTCAATAAAACGGAGAAACTGAGAGCTGCGTCATATGAGGTTACAGTTTGGTTGTCAAAACGATCCTGTGACGCTCAGGGCCACCTCCCCTCTCCAAGCCCGTTTCAACGTATTTTGTCTTTGTGGCTAAGAGCCAAAAAAATACTGCTGATTTGAGAAAAATCTTTGAAAAATAATCGCCCGTGTAGGTAGATTTTCGGGTGACAAGTTTTTAAAAAACCACCGTAGCGCCTTGATTATTCCGTAGAAGAAAACAAAATCAAGACTTTTTCCAATAATTAAATAGTTCTCTCAAGTGTTATAGTTGAAGAAAATTTCAACGTTGTTTCAATATAATAATTAAGATTTTTTGAAAAACTCTGCCTAATATTTAGTGGCATTAGTTGTTTGTTGCCAAGGCTTGTGATTTTCAAATTTAAAGAAAAACTTGGTGAAATAACAATTTTATTGTTTAAAACTATGAAAGCGACCAAATACTAGTTTTTAATGTTCTTTTTAAGTAATTACTTCGTTTTCATGTAAGAATAATAGTCAACAATGATTCACTTTTTGCAGATATTTTTTCCTTGTTATGTGTTGAGGAAACTTAGATCTGTGATAAAAGTTTAAAGTAGTATCGATACTAGAAATCAATTGCGATTTAAAACAAACGAAAATTAAACCAAACAATTTCATGAAAAATTAGTTTATTCACCAATTTTCAACTCCATGCTTGGAAAACATGGTTATTATAATGATTTAGGGGCTAAATGTGAATAATGTGAATCTATGTTGCTAGTAATTGGTCCCTCTTCCTAGGGATTTGTGATAGGTAATAACTAACAGTTCTCTCTGTATGTAGTCAATGATGTGTGGAAAGAAATATCTGCAGAACCGTTATGTTGTAAATGCCACAGCGATAGCGATTTCACTGTGGCATTTGGTGAGGTAGGTACCTAAACGTTTTTACTCAGTTCCTTTTTTTTTTTAGTTGAAAATGGCGTTGCAGACTATTGTTTTTTTTACAATTTAGGTTGTTCTCTGCGTCATAGGCATTTGTTATTTATTTGTTAATCTTGTCTCCCCTCTACCCCAGCGAAATATTTTATAGCCACTCAGTACAAAAATATTTTGTTCAATGTTAATGACTTGTTCCTTTCGATCAATTGAAACGTTCAAAATGATTATTGTAAATGATAAAGAAAGACCATATTTAAATATTGATATACTTAATCATTTGCCACTATATCATTGGGCAGTTGAATTTCTTCGTAAAGACATAGCTTAGTAAACGTTGAAAATTACGTGTAGGGGTCGGAAGCTCATTTTTTTGTACGAGGGTCGTTTCAAAAGTAAGTTCCGATGTGCTGGGAAAAAAAAGAAATTCCATCTAAAATTGAAACAAATATACTTATATAAGTATATATATTTTTTTTGGATTTTTCAGTTCATTAACTACCTATTTTTTCACATAGCCACCATTTTTCTCGATGCATTTACGGAAGCCTGTTGTTCTTGTGTTCGTCAGTCAACAGACGAGGAACCCACCTTGCACAAACTTTCACACACCTCAATTCCTCTGTAACAATTCGGTACACTGACGAACGCCTAAGTTCATTCGACATTGAACATGACCTGATGACCCAAAATCAACCCAAAAAACTAATCGGTTAGGGTTTCGTTGGTAGGGAAAAAATAATTAAATAAAAACAATTTTTTTGTGTGGCTATGTTATCCAACAACTGAAATAAGAGTTGCACGTCTCCTTCTCGCGGCAAATCTCGAATTATTTGATTGGCTGCCGTTCAAAATCAGGTGGGTTACATAGCTTTTCCGACTCAAATTAAAGGTTTTCTGAAACAAAATAAAGGTTTTCCGAAACAAATTAAAGGTTTTCCATTACAAAATATAGGTGGTTTTCCACTTCAAAATATAGGTTTTCCATTTCAAAATAAAGATCTTCCATTTCAAAATAAAGATCGTTAAGATAAGTTCACTGTGGCGTACACTTAATGAAAACAAGACAAGGACAGCCTGCCTGTCCATTCTAAATCGAGTTTGATTATGCATAAGGAATAGTCCATATCAAACTTTGAAATGGACTATTCCTTATGCATGATCAGGGAGATTTCTGCCTCATGCGTGCATTCCTTCTTTATGTAATCCTTATCCCGCGCGTGCATCCCTTCTTTATGTAGCGTATTATAGCAATCGATTCTCCCCCTATAACAATGTACACATACCTATACTTGATAATATAATATATTATATTATACTTGATACATAATATGTATCAGAATTATATATTATATAATTCTTGATACCTACATATACATTGATATCAAAAGAGGCAATTTGAAACGAGATACCTTTAAAGTAAAAAGCCTTTATTTTTAAATGGAAGATCTTTATTTTGTATTGAAAAACCTATATTTTGTTTCGGAAAACCTTTATTTTGTTTCAGAAATCCTTTATTTTGTTTCAGAAAACCTATATTTTGTTTCGGAAAACCTTTATTTTGTTTCGGAAAACCTTTAATTTGACTCGGAAAAGCTATATTTGGGTTACTAGCGGGGTTTCGAAAACTTCATATCGCTGGAGCCGCAGGCGGAGCTCCCGTTCGCCCTCTGGAACAGACTTATCGTTATCACGACGACAATCCGATTTTTTGGACATTTTCGTTGTAGTGCACTTTCGGGTACTACTGTGTTGTGCAGACCATGTCAAAGCCGACATTACGTCATTCCCAGTGGATTTTTGGAAAAATAAGAAATTCGGTTCTCGTATCTGTAGATGCTCTCTCAGTGCACTAATACGCAGATTGGCGTCGTGGCAACAATACCACCCGAGTCAAATTAGTACGTACCGATTTTTCTCGAATTTGTAAAGTAGAAAATCACGACCTTCACTACGTCATAAGTGCCATAAAATGTATTCAAAGTTCCAATTAGTTTGATTGCACCAGTCAAATATGAGAATTACAATTTGGCGCGTTGTAATTTTTTTTCAATTCAATCAAATTTCATGTTCACTACCGTTTGTAGAATTGTATGGTTTCAAGGTCAATTATTCAGGTCTTACAAACCATAGGTTTCACGATTGATCTGTGTCAACGTCTCAATGACTTTCTAAATATTATCTACTGATGACAACTTCCAGTGAAAAATTTCGGCTGACAAGGGAGCGTTTAGCTTCTAGACGCTTCCGATTCCGTTTAGATTGAGTTTCGGTCGAACAATTACTCGTAATAACCTTTTTTTCTTACAATAAACGTTCTTTACAATTGAGTATTGTAGACAACAAAAGTAGATTTCGGAGTTATCTTTTAAAAAATTTATTAAAAAATACAAAAAAAAAAACGAGCATTTTAACACGGATTTATGCAGAAAAATTGATGTAAACCAGTTACAAAGACTGTACATATTGTTAACGAATAAAAAAATGTAAGCTGTGAAATCTAGGAAATATTCAAATCTTCCAGTCTCGTTCACTTTTATTTTTCGTATTTTCTTTATAAATTAGTATCAATTAGCTAGAATTTAGCGTAGGTAGAGTTTTTTCGGATAAAAGCACTTTTTATCGTCATTAACCGATTTATAGGAGGGTTTACAATAAAGAGAAATTATTGAAAAGCTCGTTCTAGAGTTGAACTACCCAAGATTTAATTCGTTCTTGTTTTAGACAATTTTCGAGTTGTAACTTCTTTTTTTTTAGGATAGAAAACTTCTTTTTTGAAAATGTTTTCAAGATCTTGTGATTTGTAAATACTGATTTGTTGGTGCCACATTGAGTTACCTTGTACATTTTTCTTTCGTTTCAGTTGGAAATATTTCGCCTTTATGCTTAGTTCGATTTCTTTTCTCTCTCTAATACGGTTCAGCAGTTTACGGACAGTATTATTGAACTGTTTAAAGTAGTTTGTACTTTTATTCCATTAAAATATACTTTATTTTGATATTTGTTGCTCTTTTTCCTCGTCCTTATTTGATCTCCTGGTGATGGTTGGAGGCCTAATCCCTGCAACTAGGGTGAGTTCGGACCAACCCTTAGGGAGGAGTATGAGTTGAGGCCTGTAGGGATTACAACATTAAAGCTGTACTACATTAAACAGTAAAGCTGTACCTACATTAAAGCTCGCTGGTTAACGTGGCAAAAGACTTTTAATGTCGAACACGAAAGCAGGAGGAGTATGAGTTGTAGTATGGGAGAAGTATGAGCTGCAGTATGAGTTGCAGCCTAATCCCTGGCTTTGTATTTTAAAATATGACCAGTTATAACCATACTACCACGCTTATATGCCAAGTTCCAAAAACAGTCATTTTGGAATATCCTACATCTTGCTTGCTGATTTTGACTGTTCAGGCCTACCTATCCAATTGAGTCATACCATGTTCTGAATAATATTCAGAATATATTATATTCCTTAGTTTTCATTTCTTCAATAATTTAAGATAGGAATTTCGGAATCAACTTTTTCCATTGAAGGTAGTAATTAGGTACCTAAGTATCTTTGTTAATTGTATTACAATACAATCCGTCTTTAGCCGTGGGTTACTACCTTATAAATTGATCCAATTTTGGTTTATGATCTGCGATAATGAACCATTGGAACCGACCAAAGAAACACATTTTTCAACCCCATGTCAAAATTTGTTGGTTTACGTTTCAAAATACGTAGATACAAAAGTCGAATTAAAAAAAAAAAAAAAGTCCGTCCGCGGCACTTCACCCAGTTAGCGTTGAGCTAAAATTACGAAATTTGGCTTACGGATTCAGACCTACCCACAATGATCCTCGAAGCTTTTCAAAACCCATGGGGAAGGGGTTCAAAACGAATTTTGAAAATTTCATATCTCGAAAAATTCAAGAATTTGCAGTTTTAAGTTGGGGGTCAATCGACACAGAACTTTAATAATTCCCCCAACTTAAAACTGCAAATTCTTGAATTTTTCAAAATTCGTTTTGAACCCCTTCCCCATGGGTTTTGAAAAGCTTCGAGGATCATTGTGGGGTTGGTCCGAATCCGTAAGCCAAATTTCGTAATTTTAGCTCAACGCTAAGTGCCGCGGACGGACTTTTTTTTTAAATTCGATTTTCTGAATGGTTTACCTATCTTGAAACGTAAACCAACAAATTTTGACATGGGGTTGAAAAATGTTTTTCTTTGGTCGGTTCCAATGGTTCATTATCGAAGATGATAAACCAAAATTGGATTAATTTATAAGGTAGTAACCCACGGCTAAAGACAAATTATTTGTCTCTTGATTACTCGTTGTCAAGACTATCACAAGGTTAAAGAACCATTTCCAGCTTTCCCCAGGTCACTTTGAAGTCTAAAATTTATCAAGTCTTGATAAAAGTTATACCAAGGATAAGACAAAAACGGTTGTGTGAACTTGGAATATCCGAAGTTTATTCTTGGGATAAGATATTCAATGATGGAATAGTGAAGGTACGCCTGCAGTAGTCTTAACCCATTCAGTGCCGACGGGGCAACTGTTGTCCCACAGTGGTTCCACCCCCAGTACCGACACCCTCGATTGACTGCTTTCCAACAAGCGACATCTCTTCACTCAAACCCGCACAACTTTTTTTCTGGTCCTCCAACACGAAACCCAAGGATAGCCAGTGGAAGCTAACTAAAAATGCTTTCAGAATCAACTGGCAGATGTCGTTTCACCATAATATATTCCCTAGACATGAGAGTTGAAAAGTCGCGCTCCTGTTTGAATGCTCGGGACAGCATGTGTCCCGTCGGTACTCGCGCGGAACCTGCCCGAAGGTGTCGGCACTGAATGGGTTAAGGGAACAGGTAGAAAGAGAAAAATTCACTTTTTTACAACGAAATGACATGTATTTTTGCAACATTCATCTTCCTTGTTTTGGAGTTCACTCAAATATACAATAACAACCTACATTTCAATGCTTTGTACAATATTACACTGAGAATTATAATACAAAAAATATATTACCATATAATAATTACAAAGTTTCTTTTTGGCATTTAGGACAAACGAAGTCAATATGAACACAAGGTAGAAATGTTCAGGTTTTGAAATCAATAAGAAGCATTCAAAGATTTATGACAGATTATTGGTATTATTTATTTTTGTGGTTGGTATATGGGTTGGTATATAGTATTTGCGATCAAATTTGGTAATTGTTGCGTCAATTTTATTGACTGAAGTGATGAATTTCAATGGGGGCGATGTTGTTGCTGCCACTACATTTTTGGGGGACATAAACCATCCAAATGGGAAATTTCAAAGAAGGGAAGTCAAATTCAACTACAAATTACATGGGATTGAGGGTCATGTTGAGATCCGCAGTGAATCGTTGGCAAATTGGGAATTTATACGAGGATTGTTCCAAGTGCTAAGTGCTGAAAACAGAGATCAAACGTTGTTTTTCAATAGAATAGAGGCGAAACTTTGATACACAAGTGATACAACATGAATTTGCAGTACGGATATGATCACGAATATGCGTAAGTACAAAAGAACAATAAATGGGTTTAGAACGCGCAAAATTTAAAATTTAAAAAAATAAAAAACAAACAGGTAGTCCAGAAGATCGGCAAAATATGTGGCGTCTGCTAGGAAAAATTCTATTTCGAGAAAATTCCTCTAACTTTGATCGGCTGCATCTCGAACTTTAAATATACAAAATTCTAGCAATTGGCTCTACAACTTAGAGGAATGGTTTGGTCGAAAACCGCTTAGTTAAGAAGTTCAATTGCCGAAAAATCTCAAAATGTTCGGAATTCATTTCGGTTTTTTTCGCTCACAGGGAAACCTAGGGGAAAATTCCATCAACTTCGGAATTTTTCCACGTACAATGTACATAATATGTAGATATTATCTACTGGACTAATAAAAGCAATTTAAGTATTGAACATTTTCATGGTAAAACTTCGTGAATACGTTCACACGATTGCGATGCAGAGTTTACATGAGAACTACACAGTACACAACGAAAAGGTTATTGTAACACGGAACAACAGGTTCTGGAAGTAATGGAATATACTGGCACCTACACCATTGAGTTTTAGGTGCAAACAGGGTTCATAGAAAGGTTAGAAAATATCAGGTTTTATTCTTTTTGACGTAGAAATCGGAATGAGCGCATTGTAAATGAGATTGTGACCCCTTACAAACTGGGAGTTCCAGGGAGCTCTCAAATGTGGTTGGATACCGCCCTTAGTTACCATTTCTCCCTCAGTGAGTATGAGAGTGTCCAACGAGAAATTTGCATTGGCCAGGTTCAATACCGAAGGTTCGAATGCGAAACTAAATCAATTCCTTAAAACAGGCCAAACCATTTCTGTATGTCACATAATTGCGACTGTATGATAGCAGAACAGTCAGTGAAATTGAACACAATATTGACCAGTACCACAAGCACTGATTATGGTGTAGTGCGTTTTGTAGTGTAAATAACGGTTCATAACGACTATAACAACTTGAATAGCGTGATTTTTCTCGCTAGACACTCTGATAGTCACAGTTACACTTCAACCTGAGTTGGTTCAGCAGGAGCGGCAATTGGGTGAAAGAATAATTAAAAAAAGTTAAATGAAAAAATAAAAATATCGAGAGAAAGGTGAACTACAAAATGTATAACATCTTACAATGATTTTTATAACACTCATTTCATGATCAGTGAAAGTAATAAGAGAACTGAAACTAAATAAAATTGGAACATTAACCCCGAAACCGTAATTACGAGAGAAAACAACCAGCGAGGCCCACTTTAAATATTCGGTTAGTTTCAAGGGCGAAGGGTGTAACGTCGAAGGAAATTTTCTGTCGGATAGTACGAAACTCATGACATGAGTACATTGCACATGACATGTACATTGTACCAAACAGGCGAAAAAGACCATCGAGCGAAAAAAAAAAAAAACTGTAACTCTTCAACCATTTAACATTGAACAACAAGAGATTTAGCGGGGGGGAGGGGGGGATTTGGTTCGCTTGTTTTGGGTTTTGAGTGCTCATTGACCAGAAAAATAAAAAAAGGCGTTCAAAAAACATCCTTCCTAGGACTGAGTAAGACTATTCATTTGCTCAATCCCTGAAAAGCTGTAACCTTCCGCTCATTGAGCGCAAACTGTAGATTTAAAATTGGTTCGGTTCATATGTTTTTGGCTTTGAGTAATAGGAGCGCCCATTGACCAAAAAAAGCTCAAAAGCGTTCAATCTACAGAATTTATTGAATGAGCTTTTTATTATTTTATCACCCCCTACCCTAACTTCTTGATGATAAATATCATAGAATAATTCTCAGACAACACATTCGAACTGAAATTTTGAAATTCGTGGGTTCTTAGGGGTCAATAGAAGGGTAGGTACAAGCTAAGTACAAAATCAGTCGAGTGGCGCAGCCACCAAGTACCTGCTACCTGTTTAAGGCATTAGGCGTTCAAAATGCTCAAAGCCCGAAACAGGTGAACCAATTACCATTATCATTATCTTTGATAATGAACCATTGGAATCGCCCAAAGAAAAAAAATGTTTTAACCCCCCCTCAAAATTTGTTGGTTTACATTTCAAGATAGGTAGATTCAGAAAATCGAATTAAAAAAAAATCCGTCCGTCCGCCTTACGGGGCACTTTGCCCAGTTAGCGTTGAGCTAAAATTACGAAATTTGGTTTCTGGGTTTGGACCAGCCCCACAATGATCCTCGAAACATTTCATTACCCTTGGTCAAGGGGAAGGGGTTCAAAACGAATTTTGAAATTTCGACAATGTCATATGTCTGAAAATTCACATAAACCGGTGTAAGTAAAAAAAAAAAAAAAAAGTTTTAGTTCCCTTTTGAATGACCTGAAAAATTACGAAGTTTTAAAGACCAATTTGATTTTTGTACGACCAGCCGTTCGTTCACAGTGAGCGCGCAAAGGTTTAGGAGAAACACTAAACTTCGCGTCTAAAACGGCCGTTAGGCGGGTCAACCCCCCAGACGCCCATCATTAAAACTACTTTGTTCTCATCTTCCCGGGAAAATACAGACTGGAAATTTTAACCGTGAGTCGGGGATTGACCACATTGCAATATTCACCCTGTTTCTCATCTGTAAAATCGTTTAAATAATACCATTTTGTAATAATACAAATTAAATTTTAATGATGAGCTATTGACTTGAAATTTTAAATATAGGTCAGAACTGGATGACAATGCAATATTCACACGGTTTCTTGTCTGTAAAATTGTTTAAATAATACCTATTTGACATTTCAATTTTCACTCGGTTTGTATGACACGGTATGATATATTATTGTGTATGATTTTGTATAGTACAGTCTGGTATGATAGGAAAAAAGTCGTATGGTATGGTATGAGTACGGTGAGAATATGGTATGTTCCGATTTGCAACACTGTCTGGTATAGACAGAAGGGTGATCTGCACAAAGAAGATGATAAACCGTTGTGTCAAGAATTTGCAGAGTTTTTTTTATAGTGCATTCAGGGCCGTAGCCAAGGCCCCCCCTCCCCCCCCTGCTTTTTCGACTTGGAAAAGTTGGGAAATTTAGGGCTGTGAAGATAGAAAAAAATATTGGTGGAAAAATAAATGACAAGTAAAAATGTTAGAAAAGAGAGGGAGAGGGAATTAAGAAAATGGAAAGAATCAGGAGAAGGTTGGGATTTCCCAACAACCATAACTTGGAGTTCCCATACTCAGAAATCCTGGGTTTTTTGAAAAGTTCAAAGTGGATTACCCCCCCCCCCCCCCATGGCTTTTCTTCTCGCTACGGCCCTGAGCGCATTATTATTATCTTGAAGGTTTGGGTAGTTTGAATCTCCAAGTACACCAATCAAAATATTGGAAACCGAATACAAATGAACCAAATCCTAGATATTCACCTCCCACCTCCCCTTCTCAATGGGTTCCCAACAACGGGGAACTTGCATGATCTGTAAGTACATGATATAACACACTTTTTTTCGAGAAATATTTGATCTAAATGTTACGAAAACCATAATAGCACGATGAAGTAAAAGAGAAATAACAATCAAAGTCAGAATTTTGAACCCTCGCTAAGTTCACCTTTGTAAAACCATACGCATGAGATTTAGAAAATTAAATAAAATGAATAATCTCACCGTTACACAGTTAAAGAGCATCGTCACACAACTTTCATTTTAACCAGCGCATTGTAATGGCGCCTTCATCGCAGGCGCGGACTAGATAACAAAAGAACTCGGTAAAAAAAACAATGATTCACCTTTCACCAATTGCATTTCGGAAAACCAACTTAAAACTAATAATTTATTATAATTTATAATCATTTATTAAAATAAGAAAATTTGAATTAAAACCACGATGAGGTATCAAAACTATAAATTTTCTACGTCAGACGAATACTGCAACTTAGAAAATTTCTAAGAAAAGGTAAGAGATCATAAGGAATTGCAGGGACAAAACTTATCAACTTATACGAAACTTGTCTGAGTGGGTAAAGTCGAATATTTGTACGGGCTATTTGTCAGCGTTTTGTTCGAACCAATTTCATATGTTCATTGAAGCCACAGGTAAGCCATCGAATAAATAAATAATTTATGTACACAACAAATTTTACACAATGAAAGACGCTTTTTTTGTGCGGGGAAAACGATTGTTTTTAAGAAAGCAATTTGAAAGGAACCCACAGTCAGTCGATGTTTTTAATGGACGAGAGCAACCACTGATTCAATACGATGTGATCTTGGATTTGCTTCTCGGGAACGGCGGAGTCCAAATGCGTTCCTGGGTTCTGCAATAACAACAAGAGAATCCAAAATGATCAGATCCTGAAACGACTTCAAACAACATGACAGGTGGAGCACAAGACACAACCGGTTCGTTTCTGCAGGCAGTCTTGTACGATACATCGAAAATGAATCGAAATTACGATTCGATTCCATTGTGCAATATTTAGCGAAATAGTGATGCATCGATTTGGTCTCGATGCATAGGCACTTTTCAATAAGTAAAAGAGAAAAAAAAATCCATTCATGCAGTCACAGCAAGTTAAACGTAAGATCTATCAATTTTACTGGTTATCTAACAAATCGTCACTTGAGATCCCACATGGGCTAACTCACTTTTCCTAAATTTACAGGGGAGACAAAACACGTGTGCCCAGTCTTGCTATAGACTTTTCTGCGATTTTGTTCTACTACTCTTGAGTAGAGATGTTAAAATCTTCTGTAAATCCTGCATCGTTTGTGGTCGTCGTGGGAAGACAGTCACGAGAACCAAGGCCCCAATGCAGACCTATACATCAGGTGCTCCTCCACTGGTCACAGTGCAAGTTGTGGGAACATCAAACGGCGTTAACTGATCTGGGTCTTCGCCATCTTCATCAAGCTCAGATACCCTGTTGGCTTCAAAGTATCGAGCTTGCAACCGCGTCCCATTTACAACTACTGCACTTCCAGCCAGATCAATCAAACACCTTTGACCAGCAAGGAAGTCCATCCCAAGTACAAAATCCTCTCAGATGGAAGCAACGAGTACAGTGTGCCTTCGCCCCCTTCCTTCCCCCAACTCAAGTAAGACGTACGCCTGGCCCTGTACTGGAATCATCAGATCTATATCAGGTGATCTGATTCCAGTACAGGGCCAGGCGGACGACTTACTTGAGTTGGGGGATGGAAGGGGGCGATGGCACACTGTACTCGTTGCTTCTTCGACGACCACCTCAACCCTTTCCATGGGCTCCCTTCCTGGTAGCTCAGTAGAACGAGAGTCCATGCTAACTAGTCCTACAATCGAATAGCATGAGATCCCATCGCTGCCACCAAACAAAAAAGTAGAGAAAATTGCAGAAAAGTCTACAGCAACTGGGCACACGTTTTTGTCTCTCCTGTAAAGTTGGGAAAAGCGCGTTAGCCCATGTGGGATCTTAATTGACGACATTTTGTTTCTATTTTTTGCCAAGTAACAACTCAGTTTATAGATTTTTCAACGCTGAACACGATGGTGAAGTCAGAATTGCGATATCTTATTCCGCCATCAGGTTAGAGCAGATAAACCGCGAAGAACATCTCAAACAATAAGAAGAAGAAGAAAAAACCATGTTTATCAACGGTAATAATATGAGCACATAATTATTTACTGATCATTAACCACGTTTCTTCATCTTCAAAGTTTGAAAACGGAATAAGATCGCAATTCGGATTTCACCATCGTGTTCAGCATTTAAAAAAAACCTTTAAAATGAGGTGTAACCTGTCGGACCTTTTCATGTTGGGCATGGGTAATCCCCCCTACAATTCCCCCAACCCCCCTCTTAGAGTGGCCCGATTCTGCCCATGTACGAACTTGACCTTTCGGTTACCACGACGGTTCTTTGTGCAAATTTGAACTTTTTATCTCGATGTTATCGAGAGTTGTCGTCTGGAATGACACATACATAGGTATATAATATGTAATTATTTATGTATGTGTCATTCCCGACGATAACTCATATTATAACTTTTGGTGTCAGGATAGTACACTTTTGTCAATGTTTTTGGACAAAAACTGGCTTTAAAAACCGCCCTCGCTTAAGGATCTCCCCCCCCCCTCCCTCAATCACTGAATCCGCCCTTGCCCTTAACAACCCCTTCAAATGCTCATCAACTTTGAAACTGAGTCCAGGTCAACCCGATTTTTTGTACAAGGCATCTGCACTAAGATATTCACCTCGCGTTGAGAATTTACTAGTAGGCACTTGAGTCCCTACAAGCCAATAATGGAGTTTGCTATTTTCGTTGTTGATATGATGAAAATATACATTTTTATCGCTAAAATATGTTTTTAATGTAGTACATAGTATCTTATCCAAAAATGCAGTAAGATATAAATTACATGCCACATTGACATTCCTAGCTAGAGCGCTCCCCTTTTGGCTTCTAATCAAGGACGAGTGCTCCTTGTGATGTGAGGTGGTAAACTGACACCCATACAGTTAAAGGAAGAAAATCGAGTTAGATTGACTCATCGGAAATTCGACTCCACTACCAGCTTAGAAGGGCTATCAGGTCTGTGTCAACAGACTCGGACCATCCCAAGTGGTTCTACCGAACCGCCACATCATCACTTCTGCCTGCAGATACGAACCTAATACTTCAACGTCGAGCTTAGCTCAACTTTGAAGAACACAACTGTACACAATTAAACGTGAAAGAATCCAAAATTTTCTACAATATGACCAATTAATGAAATATTACCGAGACTTACAGTGAGAAGTAGCGTCTTGATCGAAATGAATTGTGATGGGGAAAGATCCAAACTTGCACAGAGCTAAAACCATACAATTTATCAAACATGAGATACATAATATATACATATTTCCAAAGAAATTCGTTGTTTTCAACTAATACGGTTTGAAATGTGACATCCTAAGGATTATTCCTTGTTCTGGAGGAACTCAATTAAAGAGGCACCGTGACACCACAAATCTTATGAGTAGAATCGAAATCTTATCTCAATATTTTTGAAAGTAAGACCCACACGTAGGGTAAACTTTGGGTAAACCACCAAAGGACGATTTGTGACCCAGAAAAACTCAATAAAAAAAGTCTCATATCCACCTAAATGTCTGTAAAATGCAGCATTGTCCACAATATAATTATAAATACAATAAATATATTTAGGTTACTGACTTGTAGAGTTGAGGTGTTTTACCTTAAAAAACAAGAGGTCGGTAACTTTCTTGTTTTTGAAGGTGAATTGCCTTACATGCTAGTTAAGGCGGTTCATCTTCAAAAACATGGCAAAAAAAATCAATTCGATTTGATTTCCCCGCCTTAAGTAGAGTTTTTGGTTTCAAAATCGATTTTTCAAGCATTATTGGTGTGCCTCTAACAAATGGGTTCGATAACACAAACTGGAGGGGAACTACATCCTGATTTCAATAGAAAACTAAAAAGCAGATTTCTGAAATACCTACGTGGTTTTTGGAGATAAGGCGTTTTTGCTTCACCCGGAGGGAAATACAGAACAATTGGGACTTGGAGGGAAACCTTTACTTTGGGTGTTGAGGTTAGACCGTATTTTGAACTAATTTCTCCGTACTAAATGCTGTGATGTTCAAGGAAGTCGAGACGGTGGTTGCTGCAGGTACCATCTCGTATCCACATTACTTTACACGTAAATCTCTTCAATGTGTATCAAATACCTGAAGAACAACTCGATTCCACTTGTGAGTAAATCGAGTGTTACAACATGACTGAATGAAACTTACTGGGAAACGTTTACGACATACAGGGTGTAATCCTTAAGGTCCTATCACCGGCTAGGGATCGATTCTACCACTAATTTCTAATGAAAAGTTTCCTATAATTTTTTTACCGGTTGAAATCCGACTTTTTTCGTGAACATGAACAGCAGTCTTCTGGTTACATACCCTTGAAAACGTTTTTGCTGGGTGGGAACCGCCGCTGGTATTCCCATACCGCTTCACTGGTGTTTTGGTTTGTGAAAGCACAAACCAGCAGCATGTAGGCATATTCTTGAGTCGAACAAATTGCCATGTGACAAGTGGATGAGTAGCCATGTCACGAACTGATCAATTAATGATGTTCGTGTTAGTGTTATTATGAGCAGGCTAATTTGTTTAATTGCTATGGGGAGAGGGGGATGGACGTTAAAAACATACTACATTGATCTAATTGCCTACGATAGTATTTTTAGCTTGGCCTACCTAGTCTAAAAAAATTACCACACAAATCAACAGAAATTAAGACAATTTTCGAAAAGTAAATTGGACAAGATATCAGTGACTGCTTGTTGGAGAAGTCTTGTTTCATCATTTGACTCAGCGAGACAAAGATTGCGAACAAGATTGCTGCCTAACTCATTTTACGGTAAAAGTATCGGTATTGCGAAATATTTTACTTGTCGATTTTTACTTAAAGATCCACGTTTTTCGGCGCGGGAACGAGGATTTTACACCAAGGGTCCACTGTAAACAATTTTTTTATCATACCGTTGGAAAGCTGAGCTTTTGGGCCAACTTTTAGGGTTACAGTATGCAAGTAACAGGCAGATTCAGTTAGGCTTACAAACGTTTGACAAAACTGTACATTTCCGAAATTTTCGAGACTACAATTCGGGCTCATTTTTCAACATCTGAATCTCCTTTAAAACGCTTCATTTAGCACTAGGGAGATAGAGAATACCACAATCTTTCTAAAGGTATGATCACATTTGAATTTTGAATGGAAAATGAGGGACTTATGGCCATTTTAGTGACTCAAGGACGAAAACACGAAAAAAATCTCAAGTGAAAAAAGTCGGATTTCAACCGGTATAAAAAAAAAAAAAAAAAAAAATGCATAGGACACTTTTCATCAGAAATTAGTTGTAGAATCTATTCCTGGCCGGTGGTACGACCTTAAGGGTTACACCCTGTATACAATTTCGAAAAAACGTTGGCCGGTTACTCATAGAGTAGGCATTGGACTGACTCCATCGAGCCAAACCGCTCAAGTGACGTACCTGAGCCTCGTTCTTGGACAAAAGGTGATTGGAAGGTTCAACAAGCAGAGGGTGAGACACCGCCCATTGAGGCTGCTGCGGCAGCAGCCGCTCTGGCTCGGTTCTGTGCAATGATGAACGGCTGACGGTGGGGGGCGTGGAGCTTCTTGTGGTGAAAAGGCTGTCGCTTCCTCCGTTTTTTTCGCTGGAATATCGAGCACCAAATCTGTTTTGTTTTTTTTTAATCATTTTTTCCAAAACCCCAAGACAACCACAGAATCGAGAACAGAAAAAGAAAAAAAAATGATTAAAAAGCGCTATGAGGATTATTTTTGAAAGCAGATGCAGTGGATGAATAATGAATAAATGAATCTGAAACATGACGAAACAGAATATAAGTGAACATGGTACAAAAATGAGAAAACAATAACAAAAAATGGTGACTAAACAAGTACGAGATGATAATGGCATGAGATGTTTGCGAGGTGAATGATGATTCGTTCATGCAGACACGAGCACCAAGCGTTAATTTGTGACATGTCCAAACAACAAAACTGTACATTTTCCGAGAAAATAAGAACCACTCGAGCAGCATGACAGTGTTACCTAATTCGTATAATCTAGAGGTACCATGGTTGGCGTTACAACCAAATCTTCGTGAGTTATTTGGAGTGGAAATCGGTTCCACTGGAACCACTACAGGGGCCAAATGTGTAGCGAACATTGTAGCTTTGTATCAGAGCTGTTTTGTTGTTTGAACAGTCCATAGTCACTCTAGTTGGTCACACTAGTGAGTTTTTATGTACAATGCGAATGATATAAATACATAGACTAGTGTGTACAGAGAGGCGAGGTGAAGTACAATTTTAGACATAAGCAAATATAATTTTCAACCCGTATCATTCGTAGTTCGTGGAGGTTGTCGATAGATGAACAGAACAGTAACTGAATACGAACAACAAATGCTTGAAGCTAAAGAGAAGAATTTACACAGTAAGACTTGACTCAAATCGAATCTATTCCCGCCTCAAATAGGGAGTCAAGTCAGACTTCCACTCCAAAATGAAGGTGACCAATGCAAATGTAATTCATTTTAAAATCGCAATAATAAAGTGAATGTCTGTTTCCCACTGAGTATTCCTACAATTTGGGGCACATGGAATATTTACAAAGCTCAACACAAAAAGTTTGGGCGAAATAGAAATGAGATTCAAAATTGGATGTGGTGAGCATGAGTGATGCTCCCACGGCATTCTCGAGTACTAAAAACGATAACTTCAGAGAGTAGTCAATTTACCTTTTTCTTTTCACTGTTGCTGTCGGGTTGATGTGAGAAGAACTGCCCTAGACAAAAAAAACACTGATACTACCACATATTATGAAAGAGTGAACGTTATATCGACTTAGCAAAAATAGGCACACATTCCAACAACACCATATATCTCGATCTTTTCGCCCTAAGATTGAATTACAGAGTTGTTCATCCGATGACAAATAGTTCGGCATTGTCAGGTCATAAATTAGAGAAAGTAGTCTTACGGAAGAGCCTTTGGAAGAGCGAAACTCCTGGTCGAAATGAGGAAGCTCTTCTATTCTGGTGACTCCGTTTCTTCTGTATCTCAGCAGCTCGGATAGCCGCTGCTGGAGGTCCCTCTGGCGCTGAATGTTTTTGACGAGGCAGTCGTGCTCTTGGGCCGTTTGGAGTTGGCATAACCACCTAAGTTTTTCTTCGACCTCCCTGAAAAAAAAAAATAAAAAAAATAATCAGTTCAGGATGTCACAAGAGATGATTATTATTTAAGAGACTCGCGACTTTGAAGGACCAAACAAGTTATAACCCCACGATGTTATATGGATTACAATAATTGAATTTGAATAAAAACCAAGCCGGGGTGTTCGTGTTTCTTACAACAAACAACTTACTGTTCGCCAGTGAGACGTTTGGGAATCTTGGCTTTCCGGTTTGCGTAAAACTGTGCCACTAAATGGTAGTCTCGACAGATCCTCTTCCGTCGAAACCGTTCCCGTAATCTCTGCGTGTACATGTCACAGTGGGCTAAGGTCAGGGCTGGAAAAATACAAGTAGAAATGAGGATTGAAACAATGTCGTGGATATGCATAACCAGGGGTCCACCAGTCCACATGTCACAGTGGGCTAAGGTCAGGGCTGGAAAAATACAAGTAGAAATGAGGATTGAAACAATGTCGTGGATATGCATAACCAGGCGTCCATCAGTCGTATTTATGGCGTGTTCATGAGGAAAAGGCTTTTGAAGTCTGAACTCCAGGACTACGAAATAGCGGTTATGGGTCTGATTGAGCAGTCCCTGAATCAGTGCAACTTTACTGACCAAAAGGTGAAATGACTACCCTCAAATAGGCGAACTAACGTGATAACGCAATACAAGCCATGAACCCTGTATTATTGGGGAAACTGTATTCATAATATACTAACCAACATCAAGCTCGTCATCTGCATTCATAGTGCTGTCAGTGAGCAGAGGTGTTAGGAGCTCCTCAGCCTCGTTATCGTACTCCTGCCAAAAGACAATCATACAATTCATTATTAAATTTAATAGCATTACATAATTTGCAACACTTCTGGAACACTGTTATCCAGACTTTGAGACCCAAATTTGTTATGAAACGGACCTTTTCGAAGTCGTCCCTTCGAGGAATATTCCCTAGTAACGAGGCTTCTTCGGGGGTGATGTCGAGAGGCGGCAGAGCGGGTAGGACGGGGGGCGGCAGAGGTTCGTCTTTGGACAGATCCACCTGAGATTCACGTTTCTCATAGGCCCGCTTCCACGTCTCTTGCCCGATGTTACCGTTGAGGAAGTGCTTGCAATACTCGTCTCGGGCTTCTAATAGTTTTAAAAACAATTCCGTAAAACGTGGTGTATCATGTGTACAAGAGAATAAAGCTTTTAGAATATGCATTATTGCCCAACTGGACCACCCCCTCCCCTTTTAGGCCTACGACTAAATGTCTATAAGCATGGAACATGTTCTTGCCATTCAGCTGATCCGGGGCCTGGGCAGCGTCAAGTTAAAGTCCTAAGGAGGCTACATACCAAATTGCACCTTCATAGTGTGAATGACATAGAAATTAGCTTTAGTTTAGGAACCAATCAGCTGATCCGAAGCCTGGGCAGAGTCAGTTAAAGTCCCAAGGAGGCTACATACCAAATTACACCTTCATAGTGTGAATGACATAGAAATTAGCTTTAGTTTAGGAACCACTCAGCTGATCCGAAGCCTGGGCAGTTCAAGTTAAAGTCCTAGGAGGCTACATACCAAATTACACCTTCAGTGTGAATAGCACAGAAATCAGTTCTAGAAGCCACTTAGCTGATCCGGGCCCTAATCTGCGTAACGTGTTAAGTCCTAAGGCGGCTACATACCACATTTCTACGACCACGGGAATAATTCTTGGCTAAACTTCTGTAAGGTATGTGGAATTTACATTTTTTAAACAAAATATGAAAACACTTATATGACCTCTGGTATTCGTACAGTCACAGAGTTATCGTGAATAGGAAAATATTCGTTAAATCGAGAGCTTTCTAACGAGTGGCGAACGAATTTTGTACGATTACAAAAAATCAAAGAAACATCATTCATGAATAGCATGGGTGGATCACAGGTTGCCCTGATGAAAGCGTATTCAAGTGAATATAATTCGAGGGTCTCACGGCAACACCCCACATCGTCACTTTTAAGCGCCTTCTCCCGGCGGATCGATCTAACTAAATATAAGTTACCTAAGTATAAGTTAGGTAACACTAGGTAAATCCCACGAATTATTTTACTGAAAAAGTAAGTCAGTAAAAGTAGTCATTGGCAGATGGTTTTTTGGCTCTACTGAAAAATTGGCAAAATGACATTGAGGGGAGTTGCCGTGAGACCCTCGAATTGCATCTTTGTGCCCAGTGGTTTGTCAGAACATCAGCGGCCACTGATATTCTGTCATTTCCCTCCCAGCATATTTCTTCCACCACTGAAAATGCCCGATAACTAACATTCTTAGGTAATTACACTCATGAAAATTCTATATTCATCGATACAATTAGAACAGAAATATGCCATCAAATTTTGACTCTTCTTCCGTTCATTTCTGAACCATTATGCGGCACTCATATGAAAAACTCGTCTTATTCAGTGAACCAAAGCTTTAAATGCTATTATCAAAATTGATGAATGGTCACGGTATAGTTTGTTTCTTCAAGATCTCACCTTCTGCCGATCGCATGTCAATATGCTTGCTGATTTCAGTCCAGTCAAAACCGTATTTTTCAATGCCGATAATGAGTTGCAGCTGCTCCTTCGCCGACCATCTCGTACGGTTTGCCGCCGGCTCCAAACCATCAGCATCCTACGTTTACAAAGTGAATAATATTCACTTACCATATATATTCACAATATTCAATATATTATATTGAATAGGTAATGTTTGAAAAAATACCAAATGCAAATTGAGAGGATCAAGTTAGTAATAAGCTCACCAGAAATTTGTAGGGGTGGTCATTTTTGTGAGCTCCTATTTCAGCTCCAGCTGAAAAGCACTATAAACAACAAAATGTTAATATTGGACGATTCAATCAAATTAGTTACAAATCAAACAACTGCCCAACCAATCAGCAGGAACTCATTACAAACGTGTGGTTAATGGTTTCAATGTAATGTAAAATAATATCAATGAACTACGTTCACGGTACCCAACTAGTGATGTTTTATCACTTGTTGATAGTGATCATAATGTAGTTCAGCGGTATTAGAGAACACTGTAGACCACGTATATAATTGTTTACACATTAGGCCAGTGAAAAACTGGCCGATTGACCAAATCTACGTTGCCGGGGGAAATACGAATATCAATAAACGAAATCCTCCGATCGCCGTTTGAAAAGTACCGCTAGGATAAAAACAAAATGGCTAACGCACAAGCGCGACGTACCTGAAGACAGAGATCGAAGTCTTTGCAAGTCGCGCATCTGATACGCAATCCGGATATTTCCTCGACGCAATAAGTGCAACTCACTTTGGCGAAGGGGTCTGTAAAAGACGAAATATCACATTTAAGAGAAGTAAAGGGCCCCGCAACACGATTTTCATAAGAAAATCATAAAAATTCGACCACAGCGAATCCAAACTCACCAGACGCCATTTTACTTAGTGGCTGATTCACGACAGTTGGGCCAACATTACAGTTGCGAACATCTTCCCCTCCCAGTCGAAATAAAAACTACAATTAAACCATAATAACTACGATTAAACCATATTAAGCCGATAATAAACAAAACTTAACTTTTCAGCGGAAGTCCGTGATAACAAAGATTATTCTCAACGATAAAGGTCGTTCCATCTCGTGAAATTACGAAATATTACAATCCACTCGTCATGGATACTACTCGTAATATGTAAATATTCCCCCGTGATTATGAAATAATCGGTTAGGTTTGTTTTGCAAAAGCTGAGTACCTTCATTTATAAGATTTAAAAAAAAAAAACCGCAACATACGCTGAAATCTGACAAAATCCCGAAGGAAAACCGTGATGACCTCAACCTTCCATTTTTCGAGTCAAAGCGAATCGGACGTTTCAAGTCAGGACTTGGAGGCCGTCAAGGTTGTGTACGGGCGCCGCGGCGCGCCGTTGGGTCCGAAGACGAACCCCACGTAGTGTAACCCCACGTAGTGTAACCCCCCGTAGTGTAACCCCACGTAGTGTAACCCCACGTAGTGTAACCCCACGTAGTGTAACCCCACGTAGTGTAACCCCACGTAGTGTAACCCCGCGTAGTGTAACCCCACGTAGTGTAACCCCACGTAGTGTAACCCCACGTAGTGTAACCCCACGTAGTGTAACCCCACGTAGTGTAACCCCACGTAGTGTAACCCGACGTAGTGTAACCCCACGTAGTGTAACCCCCCGTAGTGTAACCCCACATAGTGTAACCCCACGTAGTGTAACCCCATGTAGTGTAACCCCATGTAGTGTAACCCCACGTAGTGTAACCCCACGTAGTGTAACCCCACGTAGTGTAACCCCACGTAGTGTAACCCCACTTAGTGTAACCCCACGTAGTGTAACCCCCCGTAATGTAACCCCACATAGTTTAACCCCACGTAATATGCTCAGTTGTAACCCCACGTAAGGCTCAGTTGTAACTGTTGATGTTCATATCGTGACGTAGTCAACTAATATTGCGGGTAGCCTACCGGCTACGCCGTCTAGTTTCACATTTTGTCATTACGCAGTTCCGTTCCGTTCTGTTTTTCTGCCCTTCTTTATTACAACCCAGTTTTTTAAGACCTACTGACTGCTTTTAATTAATAACCAGCCCTGAGTGTTTCCACTAAATAAACAACAGGTGATGTGCCCAGAAACTCTTAGCTGGTAAATCTGTTATCGATCTCTAGTCCACCGCTTCGACCTTAAGGTAAGAGACGACTCAAAAGTAAAATCTCCTTGAAAATATCTTCAAACGCAGTTGCTGTAGATGATCTTTCTCAGATCGAAAAACTCAAGGGACTTCAGAACTTCACATTGTGGAAATTCGAAGTCATCATTCACTTGAGGGCAAGTCGGTTGTTAGGCATTGTTGATGGAACCGAAAAGTCTATTGATACGGATTCTGTCGAAGATAAAGATCTATGGTTGCAAAAGGATGCAAAAGCTCAACGCATTATTATAAGAACTATCGACAAGAAGACTTCTTATCGAGTTCGAATGGACCTTCAAGAACAGCAATTGTCGACTCAAATACATCGTGAAAAGAAAACAAAATGTTGACTTCATATCGACTTGAGGTGTTTATGTGGGTTCAAATGGACCTTCAAGAAGAACAATTGTCGACTCAAATACATCGAGAAAACGAAATAAAGTTAACTTCATATCGACTCAAGGTGTTTATTTGAGTTCGTATGGACCTTCAAGAAGAGCAATTGTCGACTCAAATCCATCGAGAAAACGAAATAAAGTTGACTTCATATCGACTCGAGGTGTTTATTTGAGTTCGAATGGACCTTCAAGAAGAGCAATTGTCGACTCAAATACATCGTGAAAAGAAAAAAAAGTTGACTTCATATCGACTCGAGGTGTTTATTTTAGTTAGAGTTAGTAAGGCTGAGCCTCAGGGAGCCTCAGGGAGGCTGAGTGACGCTGAGCCTCAGGGTGGCTGAGTGAGGCTGAGCCTCAGGGAGCTCTGGGAGCTCAGGAAGGCTGAGTGAGGCTGAGCCTCCGTGATTTGAGTTCGAATGGACCTTCAAGAAGAGCTATTCTCGACTCAAATACATCGTGAAAACGAAAAAAAGTTGACTTCATATCGACTCGAGGTGTTTATTTGAGTTCGAATGGACCTTCAAGAAGACCAATTGTCGACTCAAATACATCGTGAAAACGAAAAAAAGGTGACTTCATATCGACTCGAGGTGTTTATTTGAGTTCGAATGGACCTTCAAGAACAGCAATTGTCGACTCAAATACATCGTGAAAAGAAAACAAAATGTTGACTTCATATCGACTTGAGGTGTTTATGTGGGTTCGACTCAGTGAGGCTGAGCCTCGGGGAGCCTCAGGGAGGCTGAGTGAGGCTGAGCCTTGGGGAGCCTCAGTGATGCAGAGCTCGGGGAGCCTCAGGGAGGCTGAGTGAGGCTGAGCCTCAGGGAGCCTCTAGGAGCCTCAGGGAGCACAGGTAGGCTGAGTGAGGCTGAGCCTCAGTGATTTGAGTTCATATGGACCTTCAAGAAGAGCAATTGTCGACTCAAATCCATCGTAAAAACGAAGAAAAGTTGACTTCATATCGACTCGAGGTGTTTATTTCAGTTCGAATGGACCTTCAAGAAGAACAATAATTGTTTTATGGTTTTCACTATGTATTTGTGTCGACAATTGAAGACCGCGGCCGAAAAACAGTCTATGTTACATTTTTGAAATTTTACAGGAGAGCTAAAAAACGATTGAGAAACCTTTCGATCCGAGAATCGGTGGCTCTAATGTAACATAGACTTTTTTTCGCCAATTAAATTCCAATCCACCCAAAACGGTAAAATATTCTGCAATCATTACAGAGCTGTTCTTGATAGTAACCATTATTAGATGTATACACAATGGCTTATGGATATCTACGCTGCAAATTATTACACAACGGCTTATTATCCTTAGCCGTGCTGTATAAGAATAGTTGTTTATATGTATCTAACTGTATTATTTTCTTCCCACCAAGGCTGAGCTAGAAAAATATCATAGAAAAATAAAAAGACGAATATTAAGTGAAAATGGGAATTGAGTTTATTTCCAGGTAGGTACGAAAATGCAAAAAAAAAAAAAAAATAATAACTTTAGTACATTTTGAAGGAAGCTAATAGGGAAAAATACTTCTGGTCATAACCTATTTAATTTCAGAGTGATTAATATAGCTTGGAAAAGTCTGAAACTTTATAAGTCTGCGTTGAAAAAGTCCATGTAAAATATGTTTGTGAAAACGAAAAAGTTGAAAATATTAAAGTATTAGGTATTCATTCGTTCAAAGCAGGAAGTTTTTCATAAAACTCTCTATATTCGGGGAGCAAATATGGGACCATTTTTATAAGGTCATTCTTCTTTGCTTTCGAAATAGGTATCAGTGAAGTGCGTAGGGGAGGAAGTTCGCACGGTTTGGGCAAAGGTCTTGAAGGTGCACTGTATACTTGGAACGATTCCCACGGCCGTAGCGTATTATGAGTGGCTCGTGCATAGATGCAGAAGGGATCATCTATGGAATATTTCATCCATAACTGCTTGGTGATCTTCAAATCTTTGCTTTTATTTTTTTGAAGGTGTCGGTCTATCGTGTTAAGATTCTTGAAATCTTCCGGGCACATTTCCATCACAATGAAGGGCTTGTCCAGTTTTGCTTCAGCAATGAGGTACTTCCATTCATTTGGCACATACACTTTGGCAGTTTTCTTCTTTTTTTCTATTAGTGCGAAATCTCGGTCACAGGGCAAGAAGCTATGCCCCGAAACGAGAAATTTTTGATGAACTTCAGAGAAAAATTTTGATTGCACTAGGTAACAACACGTGTTCAAAAGAGTCCAGTTATTATTTTGGCCGACACAACGATCTGACCATATAATCAGCTTCCGTTCCTCTTCATCGCCGAGTGTTCTAAAGTTTTGGAGGATATATTTGATCAAGCAAGAAGAAATTTCGATAGATCCCCTTGCTGCCACACATTCGTACCATAAGTGCATGGTCGCTAGGCCCGATCCCATGTTGTGAATAGCTAAATTGTAACAGCTTAGCTGTCTCTGATAGAAAATATCGGAATGGTGTAGGGTTGGAGTAAATAAAACTTGTTGTAGGTCGATGCAGAGCACAACAATATTGTTATTTTCTTTGGCTTTACCAATATCTATTTTTAATGCGGAGTAACCTTGATCAGCTTTTATATGGTGAAGATCACTTTCTCTCAAGATTGAGTTCCTCTCTTCTTCCGAATTTGCTGCTTTGAGTTTTATATAAAATGAATCGCATAGCTTACAGGTGTCACTTCTTGGTTGACCAAAGCTCAAATTGAAAGTTTTGAAAATTTTATTGAATTGTGTTTTACTAATGTCCTCCGCAGGATATTTTTCTTTAAACTGTCTATATATTTTCGAAATATTGAGGTCTGGACTGAGATATTTCTTCTCCGACTTTCTACGGCTATAATGTGAGTCCTGTACTGGGAAACTTTTTATGTGCTCCTTCACCAGCTCTATAGTTGCAATAAGTTTTGCGTGCGGGCGTGACATGTGCTTGCCACGCTGGTCTCTTGGCGATGTATTTCCCATTTTAACTTTATTTTGTATAGTTTGGATACGTTGATGGCTTATAGAAAACGTATCCATTAGGTTTTTTTTACATACCCTGATATTTCCCAAGAAATAGTGAAAGGTGCAAAGCTTTCTCGATGTAGCATCAGTGATCCCTCTTCTTCTACGAGTAGGTTCCTTAATCCGAATACAGTTTATTAGATAGAGAGATTGTTCATCATACGTAAGTTCATAAAACCTTTTGAAGTGGAGACGTCTCTCTTCTAAAGGCACGTTTTCACATGAATATGGACAAGACTCACCACAGACACGTTCATGTTGAGGTGGTAATTTTCCGGGAACCGGGAATTTGAGTTTTGACATGTACGGTTGCCCGGAGTTTTTTAATGCTTTGCGTTTAACATCTATCCAATCTTGAAAGTTTATGGTTCGTATCTTTGATTTGTTAAGTCTATCCACGTCGTTGTGTGATAGTTTAAATGAGGAATCCATCACGAGTCTGTGCACAGAAATCCGGAATTTCACACTAAAAAAAACTACACAAGTAAACACAGGAAAAACGACGAAAACGGTGAATGACGCGCTGCTGGCTACCTAGCAACAGTGAAGACGCTGTAACATAGATTGTTTTTCTTCTGAATCGCGGACCTCGTTTCTTGCTATTTTTGTCGTCATAACGCCCACCACATGTGAGAAAATTAGGGTTTTTGTCTTCGAAACTGATAGAGGAGATCCTAACGAATCGTTTGATGCCAATAACTCATTTTCGAAAAAAATGTAACATAGACTGTTTTTCGGCCGCGGTCTTCAATTATTGTCGACACAAATACATAGTGAAAACCAAAAAAAAGTTACCTTCATATCGACTCGAGGTGTTTATTTGAGTTCGTATGGACCTTCAAGAAGAGCAATTGTCGACTCAAATCCATCGAGAAAACGAAATAAAGTTGACTTCATATCGACTCGAGGTGTTTATTTGAGTTCGAATGGACCTTCAAGAAGAGCAATTGTCGACTCAAATACATCGTGAAAAGAAAAAAAAGTTGACTTCATATCGACTCGAGGTGTTTATTTTAGTTAGAGTCAGTGAGGCTGAGCCTCAGGGAGCCTCAGCGAGGCTGAGCCTCAGGGAGGCTGTGACGCTGAGCCTCAGGGAGGCTGAGTGAGGCTGAGCCTCAGGGAGGCTGAGTGAGGCTGAGCCTCAGGACGCCTCAGGGAGCTCAGGGAGGCTGAGTGAGGCTGAGCCTCAGTGATTTGAGTTCGAATGGACCTTCAAGAAGAGCAATTGTCGACTCAAATACATCGTGAAAACGAAAACCTAGTGAAAATTATTATAATTTATTGTTAGGTATTAATAATTTGTATTTATTATTAATAATATTTATTATTAATTATGATTAATTATTACGATATAATTCTGGGGTTTTTAATACTACGTCGGTAATAATTTTTCTATAAAAGAAGTACCTACCAACAAACATTCGAAATTACCTTCATTTCCGTAGCACGAAACGCACCTCAGAACAACAAACTCGACATCATTTAAGCCATATGATGTTCCAAAGAGCTTGTTAGTATGAAAATGGACCTGTATTTCAACAGTTTGATTCACGATCGGGTTGTGAGGCACAATCTTTGAGCCGTCATTGTGAACGAACGGCTGGTCGTACAAAGCTATGGACCTTAAGGGCACTTTAGACTATGGTATTATGTTTTCTGGGAAAACTGACGATCTTGTAGCCTACTCAGAATCGTCTCTTGGGACAAGTACCCCAAATGGTAAATCCACCACGGGATTTTCAATTAAATGTTGTGGTGACCTAGTATCTTGGAAATCCAAAAAGCAATCTCGTGTTGCACTTTCAACTTGTGAAGCTGAGTAGGTATATTGCTATGTCTGAAGCGTGTAAGGAATTAACAAATATTAGAAGCTTGTGCAATTTCTTGACAGGTTTGGATTTTCTACCTACGTTACGATGTGATTGTGCACCAGCTATTGCTATTGCCATGACGAATGACTCTAGGACTTTGAAACATGTAGTCAAACTTAGCATGCATTATGTGCATGAAAATTTTAAGAATAATAAAGTACATATTGAGTGGGTGTCAACAGAAGATCAGATAGCTGATTGTTTCACAAAAGCTTTGCCTTTAGAAAAATTTGTGAAATTTCGAGAAAAATTGTTGACAACTCTAATGCTATGTTTGTGTGAATTACAGGTGAAAAAGAACCTTGGGTGCGAGAAATCACTACAGTATCACCAGGCTCCTGTTGACTGCACTTTGAATCACAGTATCATCAGACTCCGTTTATTTTCTTTACACCAAATTCGATATCCTTCGTCACCGTCATAGCCCACCAAGATTCCTTTTTGAGCTTTTGAGTCTATTTTATGTCTGTGCTGCTTAGGGATGTGTACATAGCAGACTGAGCCTATCACCCGAAGATGTTTAATCCCAGGATGCTTTCTCATCCATAGTTCATAATATATTACAGTGGCATTTTTCCAACTATTGGGGAATGATGACGAGGTGAAACAGAAATTAAAAAGATGCGTAACAAACGGGAGGATGTGAGGTAATAACAGTTTAACAAAGCTCAGAGGTATCCCATCAGATCCCACCGCATCAGATTTTATAAATGAAAACGCACTCAATACCTCGGCCTCACTCACATTTCGAAACGAAAACCCTTCCCAAGTCGAGCCGAGACTAAATCCGGATACCGTTGGTTGAGTGCAGCAAAAATGATTGCCATTGTCAGTTTTATCGCCAGACCGATAGATTTCGGGCAAATCGAAAAAAAGTCCACATGGCTTATCTTTTAGCGAATTTTCGAAGAAAATGTAGCTATAAATCTATCGGTCTGACAGTAAAACTGATTGGTTTAAAAGACGGGCCGCGAGATTTCCCATAAGAATCCGTTCCTAACTCATTTTGGCCAAAAAGTAAGTTTGCCCATGTGGGATCTTAAGTGACGAAATTATAATATAATTAAACAAAACATATTATGTTTTGTTTATCCGAATGCTGGTTGTTAAAGCAAAATATCAGACGGGTATTTTAGTGAAAAGACATGTATGCAAAATTTGCATAATGTGATAATAGTACTTAAACTATTTAATAGTTTAAGTACTATTATCACATCCAGTTTTATGAACTGATAACGTGGTTACATTCGTTTACTAGCGTAGGCAAACAAAATATTTTCTTGAGGTGAACAGGGAAAGGGTCTGATTTGAAGAGTCAAAAAAGGGGAGTTTATTAGTTTTCGCAATATTTTTTCGGGCCGGTAAACTGAGATCATGTTGAGCAAAAGTTCGATTAAGATATACGCGAGAGTTAAACCAACAACGGAAGCAGTCAATTATTACGATATTGGCGTAAGTACAAAAATATAACTCAACTCAATTTGGTACTTTGATTTACCTATTATTGGGCAGACAGTCTTTAGTCGGCCTTATAGTTTATTATAGGGCTGTCTTATCGCAAGTTCCCTCCCTTCCCCCATTTCAAGGTACAAAAGTTGTTTACTGTACAAGGCAATAACGGGAAGTGACTGCAGTGATAGATGAACGAGTTCAAATTTGAGATTTGCCTAGGAGTGAAGAGAGTTAAATAATTAAATTAATTAGTTGAATTAATTCGATTTAATTCTGATAAAGGGTTGTCAGTATCTAACAGTGCGTGGACGGGAATGAAATGACTTTGTACCTACACTTTATATCATGAAATAAATGAAAATATATAATTGTGCACAGTTGAAAGATGGAAGGCACGAGTGTCTTATTATACACACAACGTCCAAAGAAAAGAAAGATACTAACTCAGAAACCCATTCATTCAAGTAAGTCACATGTTGAGTTATGGCCTAGGACCCTTAACTTTGTATTACCTGAAACGTACGTGTTATGTTATGTTATGCATAACATGGGCCAGCCTTATTACATTCTACATAAGTGCATTGTGTATTCCAAGTCATGGGCGTACCCAGCGAGGGGCAGCCCCTCCCCCCCCCCTCCTTTATGCCAAAAATAAATCCTTATTAAATTTTGTTGCTGGAACTTATTACAATTCTTGACATAACTATTTTAATAATAAAAAAAATACCTACACTAGTCCGTGATGAAATGTTACAACCTGAACGATCATTCATCATCCCCCCCCCCCCCCATTTTGATCCTGTATACGCCCTTGATCCAAGTTTCAAGTCTTTATTCCAGGTTTCAAAAAGTGTTTAGAGAGTCCGCTCAGCAAGCCGACCTCTTTGACGAAGTTGGGCGTCCAGTTGTGCAGGCGTAAGTAGATCTACTTTAGACCTGAATCTACTTTATGTTTAGTTTAAAATATCAAAGTGATATTAAATATTTTGACATATCAAAGTGATATTTGTGTCAATTGACCTGTTGACAGGGTGTTTTCTGGTTATAATGGAGCCATCCTAGCATACGGCCAGGTGAGTAAGGAGATAATAAATAAATATTGTTTGGTAATATAAATATTGTTTGGTAAGATGAATAAAATATCGAAACTACAACTAATTTACCCGCTAACTCCAAAGTCCACTGCGCTAATGTGCTTTTTATTGCTAATGTGGTAGTTAATTTTACTGTGGTTTATACGATTGCTTCTACGGTTTTCAACGAGTAAGTCCTGAAAGTTAATTGAACAAAACAATTCGGATAACCTCAGATATGTTGAATCCCTCGGTACGGACTTTCAACGTAAACCATCTACAGATGTTGAAATCTGAAGAACTAAATGATCAAACTTATTATGTGATCAGGAGGATCAGCACCAGATTCACCACCAGATTTCGTTTATAATATCTAAATAGTACCTAATAATTTAAATATTATTACTTATGATGATATTTAAACATTTACCTTGTAAATATAATAGACCGGAACTGGAAAAACGCACAGTATTTCTGGAGGGACCACTTCAAGCACTAGAGGGATGATTCCCAGAGCGTTTCAGCAAACGTTTGATATGATTGCAACTGTAAGTATCCAAACCTTTCATTAATTTAAGTAGAATTATCGGTGATTTTGGAAAATTTTCACTCCAAGCATTGAGTCAGGCACTAGGGGGGCACTCCTAGATCTGTAACGGTGGCGTACTCTAGTTCAGGGGCGTAGCGTAGCGCTTCCCCACAAGAAATGAAGAATGTAGGTAGAAGTTGAATGATGAAAAATGTAAGTATTAAAAATGAAATGATATTTAAAATTGAAAAAAATTGAAATAATTGAAAATTTGAATCGCCTTGACTTGTAGACTTGTGTTTTGTTATCTTACTCTCTTTAATCGTTCCAAAACATTGTAAATACCTGAAAGATCGGTTTCCAGGATCAGGCGAACAACAGCCCCCGCGAATTCGCAGTGGCCATGTCTACGTTGGAAATATACAACGAGCAATGTATAGATCTTCTCAGCAAAGATACGGCCGGACCCGAAGAATTTAGGTGAGAGTTGTCGTCGAGTTGCACAGACATACTAGCAATCTCACGAGCTTAGGAAACACGATATAACACCTTGATACTACTTATTATAACACATTCTGTTGGCGCAGGGTTGAATTGCGGGAAGATGCCGCTGGGAACGTGAGACTTCGAAACTTGAAAGAATACCCTGTTCGAAACATGCAAGAAGTCGAAAAGTACCTGTTTCAAAGCCTGACCAATAGGTACACACATACTACTACAGCCACTATCTCAGTAATTTACTTATTAATAACGGTTCTTAAAAAACAAGTTTATAGAGTTACAGCAGACACTCCCATGAACCAACATTCGTCTCGATCTCACTGCATATTCACACTCTATTTGAGGCAGAGAGTTCAAGGGGAACGTAAACAAGTGAAATCCAAGCTCCACATGATTGATCTATCAGGGTAACCCTCACTTTAAACATAAATATTATTTCATCATGAATTACGAGTAGTAGTTGGGGAGTAGTAGTACTTTAGTAGTTGGGGAAATTGGTTTCAAGATTTATTGAGCAGTTTGAGGTCCAGTTCCCTACAAATGTCCAAGTCCCATCAAATCAATTGAGATGCTTCTGAATGAAATAAATGATCTGCTGAGATGCCTAACTACTAAAATCCGGGATTATTCAGTTGCACTCGGGCAAACGAAGGTAAACCTGATGAAGTTGAGGAATCAAAATCCCATGGGCAAAATTTGAATGAAAATTGTAAAATCAAGAACACTGGGCCTTAAACCGCTCTTGAAACCTTGTGCCACAATAAAATCGCAGTAGAACAAACTGCTGCAATGAAGGATCTCATTTAATCTTTGTCAATGAGTTGGCAACAGTGAGTGATGAATGTTACATTAAGCACGTGTGTAATTGACTCATTCACACAAAACCATACTGGACTTTTATTAGATGGAAACGTCACTGTTTCAAAATATCAAATTGACTTTGCTTGGATCTAGTACAAAAGCATTTGCCCTTTAAACCAACTCTTTTTTGCTATCAAAAGGTGGTTTTAAATCAAAATGCCAATAGAACAGGAATATAATATATTGCCCATGTCAACCACTTTCAACTTCTAATATTATTAACTTCTAATATTATTAGAAGTTGAAAGTGGTTGACATGGGCAAATACAAGGGGGTTCTCATGGCCGCAAATTTTTTGCGGTTGCAATAATATATCGATTTTCAAGATAGTGACACCTCCCAAATTGCGAGGCGTTGCTCTTAGGTCCATACTAAGGCTGATTTCGAACGTGAACGTCTTTGGCGTGCAAAAAGTGTTTTATTACCTATAGGTGCCCGGGAGTCAATTACACTCATCAGTTAGGATATGAATCTCATGAACGCACTTCCCATATCAAAGTCTGGGTTTTTTGGAGTTCAAGTGACACAAAAATTTGGTCTAATGGCGCTAAATAAATTTTGGACCGCAAAGTTCTGTCAACAGATTCTAAACAGCTGTGGACTACAGTTGACAAGGCCTCTGTTGAAACGAAGCTACATTTTTGTAGGAACTCATATACTTTTAAATACATATTACGTCGATACCTTCTTATGTTTTATCCTTTGTGTATCCCTACCATTTATGTATCTTTCCAAATGATTTTTCCCCTCATTTTAAGATCCGAACGCGTTTGGAAGAACCGGACTTCCGGCCATTTGCTCTACGAGGCGAAACACATCAACCTGTCTCTCCATTACCTCGAACAAGTGATAATAGCCCTGAATGACCCTAAAAGATCTCATGTTCCGTACCGGTATGATTTAATTTGTATTTCCCATCAAATTAAGTATGTGAAAATATCACTGGATTTTGGGGAGGGTTTGAAAATCGATGGATTTTCTATACCCATTGCTAAACATATATATTGCTATGTCTTCTATATTTCTATACTGAAATTATTGTGTTTCGTTAGAAATTCGTCTATTACAAACTTCCTGCGCGATTCGCTCGGTGGCAATTCACGGACGGCGATGGTCTTCACGATATCACTCGAGCCGAATAATTTTTACGTAAGATCCCTTCTGTTTCGATTATAAAAATGTTTGATTAAGTATAAAAAGGGTTTGAACTGAACGTCGAGGGTAGGGATAAGGGAACTTGGATAATCGAGAGGCTGTTGCGCCGCATGCGCACAGGAGAGGATAAATCCTGACTCGATGACCGGCACTGCGCATACGGTATTGCGAGATGTTGCCCTTATCTCTCTTATCATCTTACGGATATATTGATTTATATCACTACCTTCATATTTTCCAACCCTGTCCTATGAATTAGTCGCCCTCAGAATCCCGTATCTTAAGACCGACGCCTAAGGTTTTATTTCAAGAAGGTTCAAATAAATTATTGGTTTGGATTAGGTGAATCAGTTTTTACACTCTGCTGAAAATGCACATCTACCTAATATAAATGTAGGTATCTACTAAAAAGATACGATTTGGTTCTCTTTCTTTCTTCTCTTTATTCTATAATCTGTATTTTCAACTACGTTTTTTCTTACTATTTTTCTTCACTAATTTCTGTTCTGATTTGCTACATGTTTAATAAACTATTTTTCGTATTTTCCTGTATAAATACACTTTAATTGAGTCACTGAAATTCCTCACATTAACTCTGCTAATAGAGCCCAATGGTGTATTGAAAATTGGAACCAAAGGACTATCATTGCACTGTAAACGTACGTAAAGCTTGTGAGTGGTGATCGGAAATATTGTTATAATACCTCACTGATCATGTTGTTTTAGATCTGTTTTAGATCATGTTGTATTGACATTTTATGTCTTTACTATGGCACATAACTCAAAAAGTGTGACATTACGGTGTGACGAAGAAAGCGTTATGAAAAATTTCTAATGATTTTCACGTAAGTACAACCGATTCGTTGCTACGGAACTTTAACTTCGCCAGTTATCATCGCACAAAAATCGTTCACCACTCGTTGGATAGCTCTCGATTTACCTAACCATATTACGTTAACCACTGCGGAGTGCGTGGCCGACAAGCTGCGGTGTGAGCGTGATTGTTTAAATAATTGTTTAGAAGTAGGTGATCATTCTCAATAATTTATAATAATATTATTGTTATATTATAACAATTTAAAAAAAATGAAGTACGTGGTGTGGGCAGACTGACCAATTTGGGTGGACAAAAATCTGAAACTCGGAGATCCTTTAGGAAATTTCACGGAGATCACGAAAGTAGTGAGGAAGAAATGGGGGTTTCAGATATCTGCCTCCTTCTGGCCCCTCTGACGTTATCACCACCTCCCTTTGCTATCGCCCGATCACCTAGCCAGCCAGCCCTCTGACGTCATACGCTCTTACGGCATAGCATTGACGTACTAGTTGGCCTTCTGCCAGCCGTCTTACGTCATACGCTCGTGCGTCATAGGCTCTGACGTCCTAGTTGCCCTCCTGCCAGTCGTCTGACGTCATAGGCTCGTGCGTCATAGGCTCTGACGCACTAGTTGGCCTTCTGCCAGCCGTCTTATGTCATAGGCTCTGACGCACTAGTTGGCCTTCTGCCAGCCGTCTTACGTCATACGCTCGTGCGTCATAGGCTCTGACGTACTAGTTGGTCTCCTGATAGCCGTCTGACGTCATACGCTCGTGCGTCATAGGCTCTGACGTAGTGGCCCGCCGGTCGCTTGTGTTCTGACGTGATCTGAGGGAAAGGGTGAATCAAGGGGACAAATTTTTCCCGTTGGTGTCTGGACTCGGCCCTGTTTCTTTCGATTATGAGTCGAGTACTTAACCTCCAGACCAGAATTGATTGATTGATTAATTGATTGATTAATGAGATTTTATTGGCGAAGGTACATACATTGGTTTAAATTTAAGTGTCTTAAGGTACATATAGCCGGCTTTAAATGTCTCGTAGTCTTAAATAGTATTGTATTAAATACAAATTTTGTGAGATGCTGAACCAGTACGATGAATTTGGAGTGTTTGAGATATGAGTATCTATCTCGTACCTATCTTTTTCGCTGTAAAGGGGTTTTCCTCGAATTTGTCTGTTGTGCCTATTCGGACGGCAGAACATCTTCTCAACATGATGGTGAATTGCCTGCCACAAGAACAAACCATTTCCATCCAAAATTGTCGCTATTTATTTCAACGTAATCACTATCCATTCGTGAATCGAATCATCAGATCATCGAATCATCAGATTTTGCCACCTTGTCAACGACCAAGATGCGTTACCTCCACAACTAAAACGCACTAACAATGACTGCTAAATAACTCTCAACTTTCAACATATTCCGGCTCGAAAATAAATAATATCATTTTCCAATTTCCTCATTTTGGTAGGAAACCTTGTCTACTTGCCGATTTTCTCAGAGAGTTTCACTGGTTAAAAACCACACGAGGAAAGTGATCGAGTACGACAAAGACGAAGAGTTGGATTTCCTGCGTTTAGAAGTTGAAAGACTCAAGAGAATAATATCAGAAATGATAGTGAGCATTTTGGTTCCATATAAGAAACCTAGTGAATTACATGCATAACCTTTCAAAGAATCAGCAACCTCATTTTAAAATGGGGAAATTTGTGAACCCTTACATAATTATTATTTATGTGGTTTTCAAAACTGACATACTGCTAATGTATCTTGAAACTAGAATCAGTAGGTCTTGAATTCAAATCAGTATAAGGGATCGAAAGTTATTACTCCAATGTCCAAGGTTTTTTTCACATGTCTTGAAAGGGAGAAGATCAAATGAGGTTGAAGCTCAGTGCTTCTGAAGAGTCGGTTCCCTACAAACCCAACGCACCGCTCTGGATCAAGAGTTCCAGCGACACGAGGGTGGTACCTCAGGTTAGATAGATCCCCCAGGTGGTCCGTGGTAAATGCCCTACTTCTTTTTGCTTCCAGTACTTGCCTATGTAACAGACATTTGGCTCTACCACCTGTTGGTAGGTACCTTTAGCAACTACTTAAGAATGCTGCTCATTGGTTCCACATCACCTGTAGAAGTCAAACACAGACCGAAACTGAATTAGCTTTGAAACCCTGTTATACTCCAGGTACACCAGAACACAAAGTTGACATCGGGGACCGATCTCACGGAAGCTGATACGACTAAAAAACTAGAGCTCCAGACCCCACTTTCTCCCATCTCAATTCACAATGTCCAGGTAATTTAACTCCTCATTTTATTGTACCTATTTTAGTTGAACACCAGCCATTATGACAAAGAACTGAGTTTCCTTAGGCTGTATAGACCTCTTTCTTTTGGGCCACGTGTGTACCACTGCCTCTTGAACTACTGTCCTTCACGCAGCTCTGTCGTTTGTGATATGGAACAACGTTGTTCCATCAAAGCTTCCTCATGCATACTACCCTGCACCTTTCTCTTGGGTCCTCTTCCATTTTGGTTGAAAACTTTGTTGGGACCCATTGTGACTTTGTGAGGCCAACAACGAACCCAACAATCCTTCTATTGATTAACTGGTCAACCTCGTGGTTACTACCTTCAACCAATTTCGCTCCAAATAATCTTCTCAGAATCGTAGCAACATCCGTAATTGCACATCCTAAATCAAACTGGATCCATTTTTGAACATCTCCCATCCTAAATTATATAACGTAAATTGGACTCTGCAACTATAATCATAACTGGCCTTTTGAACCATAATCTTAATTACAATTTTGAAAACAGCTTGCAAGACTGAGACCAACTTCGAAAGATTCAAACGCAAAAAGTTCTCACTGCGCTTCCACCGCCCTGACAGACGGCTCGAGTTCAGATGAATCCGACGTTGTGACTAAACTTACAAAGAAATCCCATTCATCGTGTAAATCTCATTTGCTTTACTATAAATGTATTACTTGACGCTGTATATATTTAGTAATCTGAATAACTCCCCAGGCTTAGGAGTCGCTCATCTTCCAACACGAGCTTCGGCTCATATGGAAGATTCATTTCCAAGACATTGATTGTACGCATTTGTACATAATAGGTATGTACAAATGCGTACAATCAGTGTCTTGGAAATAAATCTTCCATAATATTATTATTATTATCATATTACTCGTGTTGGAAGATGAGGGACTCCTAAGCCTGGGGAGGTATTATATACCTATTATATGTAATGATTGCTGTTATGACTAGCATAGTATTGGTGTTAAACACCAAATCTCTAACAGTGTAATTTGTATTTTTGGAAATTTAATAATAAATAAATAAAAACAGACTTGCTCTATTAGGTATAGAAGAATTGAACATTTCCTCGAGTATTGTGTTACAGCTGTTTCGTCGACCTACCTCGACGAGATATACAGCCTGCTGTCCAACGACGATCCGCAAAAGTCGGAGGTTTTGAACATAAATAAGCTCCTGGCGATCATCGGCCTCGATTTGCCGTTTTCCGACAGGAGTTCAGGTCTGTAAATATTTAGGGTTTTTGAGTGGACATATCTCAAACGTTATTTTCCATTGAATTTTAGGTGAATAATGGCCATCGCTGTAGAAACGAAAAACGAAAATACTCAATTAAGCTCAGAATACGTAGGTAGCAAGGTCAAAAACAAGAGAGGAGTGTCCAGGAGGTCCGAACATCCCCCCCCCCCCCCCTAAATATTGAGACATTAAAAAAATATTGAAAAACCATAAATTTAAAAAAAGATTTCTATGAAAAATGAAGTTTTTTCCCATTAGGTATGGAAAGTGTTAAAATCAGTTTAAAACTATCTCTCTGCCGTTTTCTCACTCAGCTAGTGCCAGCAGAAGGTTCCTTTCTGCATAAAACGATGAAACTACCCCCATAAACCCCAAAACAAGCCATTTCTTATTTCGTACAGGAAGTCCCTTTCTGTATGAACCGATTCATTTGAAGTTGCATGTAATAATATACGACAGTGAAAGTGTAAAACCGTCTAAGTAAGTCAAAAATCATCAATTTTTCAGGAGACGAAAAAAAACCCTATATTGCGTAATTACTTACATAATAAACTTATGCAGTTTCACAAACTGTCATAGAGAAGTAATTATTGCTCCTGGAATGATTCTAAAGGATCAAAAAGATGCACAAGGCCACATTTTACCAATACAGCTCAAAACCTTATGTAAGGCCAAATTTCGACTTGGACGGTTTTACACCTTAACTATAAGTTGTTGATAGTGGACATTTGATTTGAATTTTCACTGAGTGAATTCAGGGCGGCAGTTCACTGATGAGGACCAACAAGAATTCAAACGGTACCTCGAGCTCCCCCAAAACCGCGAAGTGCTGAAAGTCTACGTTCGTCTGAACGTCATGTTTCAAAGGCACGTTCAGAACGAGAAAGTCCTCGTTGAAAAAGCCAGAACGCGTTACATTGCTATAAGTGAGCACTGTATTTTACGTTCTGTTGTATGGTTGTGTAGTATTACACTATACCTACTCATTATATAACGAATTAGTTAATAGTTGATTGCTATAACAGAAGAAGCGGACGCTAAGCTGAGTGTTGAAGGTGAGAAAAATTTTCAAGACGACCAGAATTGGAAAGATTTTAAAACGAAGCAAGAAATTAAATACCAGAAGTATTTCAAACTCATAATGGTAAATACGATTAGACGAATAGTGGACGTAAATTTGGATTATTCCTCACTTATAAATAAATTTGTATGAAGAAGAAGAAGAAAGAAGAAAAAGCATGTTTATTTTTACAATATTGTACAATTGAATTGTTACATAACTGATTTTTATTTAATAACAAAACATGATTGGCAATGGGTGTGAAACCCGTCTGCCGGGTTGCCTGAAGTCGCCGATTTGTCCTTGAAATTGTTGTACACTACCTATATTAAACATTATGTATATTATTTATTAATTTGTATCTTTATTTATCTGTATATGTATAGTATACATTATTTATTTTTCTGCTAAACCTGGGGGAGCCTTATCACCAATTAAATTCAGCCACAAGCATCTCCCGATACCTACAAGATTGCTGAGTGAATAAATTTGAATGTATGTTACCTTCAATCATACATGTATTATGTACCTACCATAGCTTATACTGATCAGGCACGTATTTTAAATTAAGAAATCCAAGAAGAAGCGCCTCCATTACATCAAGGGTTTCACTCAAACGAGGCTTCTCTTGGCGGAGATCTTCCAAGACTGGCGGCAGAAACATACGTTAGTCACAACTCCAACTCCCGACATCGATCAGGAAATGACGAGGTTGGCCAGATGGGTGCATTCACTGAGGTTCCCCTGTGAAAGTGAGAATTGATAATAATTTAGAATCGCGTTAGATGAAATGACATGATTCGGAAGACATCTGGCTGTAGGTCGCCTCGTGTAGTTAACCAAGTAGAAATTAGTTAACTAGTAGAAATTGAAGGGAAACGAACGAACACTATTTGAAATATTATAAAAATTTGGCAAACTGTTGGGAAGTACGATCCGGTTACGACCGGGTTTGTACTCTTCCCAAACTCGCAGGACGACAAGACATAGTCATGACAACGTTCTACACAAATATTAAATATTACTCTGAGTAATTCATTAACTACACAAATATTAAAAATTACTCTGAGTAATTCATCATACGTTGCAGTATTCATTGTTGTAACAATTATTTCCACCATGGGTCAGTAGACTATTTATATTATATATAGTCTACAAATATTATTAAATTGATTTGCTCAATTAGGTAAGTACCTTAAATTTAACTATTCCAGAAATGTCCGCGGAGGTTGATGAAAATTGTGAATTTCAAACGAAGCTAGGTGGAGGGGCTTACGAGAACGTTGACAGTAATTCGAGGTATGACAGCATCGTCCGTTTTGTTTGCAACAGTGTTCCTAACAAATTGGAAATTTTCCATGCAACATAATCTTATTTACGTCCTTTATTACTTCTTATTATCTATATGTCTGGCTTTTACTATGCAGGTTTACTTCAATGAGATACGTCATTAATGAAGATAATCAAGAAAAGAACAGCGTGAGTCAATTACGTATCTGAATGCTTTAAAAACCGGCCTTGAATATGAAGACTCTAGTTTTTGTCGTTAGTTTGAATCGAAATATTCAAAATATTATAAATATTAAGGGTATTTTCAAAATTATAGGTCATTTCCAGCTCAACTTTTCTTGTGAACAAAACCTCGTTTTTTTTTTGTTTTCATATTGTGTACTCGTATCTATGTGGGTTCCTTAACAAGTTCCTTAAGCGCGCACACACTTTATTGGATAGTTTGGGACATGTGGAATTTGGAAATGTTCAAGTTCATGTTCAAGTTTGTAGGGAGAGAGAAGACAATGGAAATTTGAACATAAAACCTGGTAAATACATAATATGTATTTACCAGGTTTTATGTTTACATATTATGTAAATGATGAAATTTCCGTTTTTCCCTAAGATATTATTGTAGAAGAGAGTATCCCGCAGTTGAAAAGGTTTTGGCCAGTAATAAAACATGGGTTGGTGGGAGCATAAAAATCTGGAAAGTTCCTTACCTACCCCTTGTCACATGTGTAGGGAGAGAGAAAATGGGGTAATTAACTCATTTTAATTTTGGAACTAATAAACTTATTGACCTCAAGTTAGTTGGTTCATTTAAAGGCCGTACTATCATATCCCTCTCCCCCCCCCCCCCCCGTCCAATGGGATTTCTATGAAAAAACTTTAGGCACAAGAGCTGTGTGACAGGAAATGACCCCTAATTTTGAAACGATCCCATTAATTGTTCGTAGGAGCAGCAGGCCTTGTACGAAGACTTGCAGCGGTTGAACAGTTGGGCTTGGAGCCTTCGGAATCAACCTCGCAAAATTCCTGACCCCAACGCTGAAAGTATTGTCGACGATTTACGTATTGCCGCGGGAGGTGACGTCAAAATTTTATCGACGTAAGTTTTCGACTCTGCCAATAATGTCGTAATCCACGATCTGAATCGTCAGAAGTACCTTCTTATAAAATCATAATCACACCTGTTTAATTAACGAAACTTGACGAGACCATTTTATTAAACAACTTTGTGAGAGCGTTAGTTCTGGGTTGTTCTAGAACGTTAGTTGTATCAACATTCATAAAGTTCGTCTGGCTCTCCGCAGATGAAGTGACACCTATCCGACTCCTGGTGGTGACTTCAGTACGTCTGCGTCTTCACGATGTCGGCAATTTCAGCCTTTCAGTGGCGTAATCATTGATCAAAATCGGAGATAGTCACTGTTGCTTTTCAATGTCTACCGAAAAGGCATTAAAGTACTTTCAATAAAAGCATATTGCAATAAAGTTTGGAGTTTCACTAAACTAATTCTATTCTATTTCATCGACGCTAATATTACTGATGGCTGAAAATCAATCTGACGAGTAAAATATAATTGGCTGTAGACTTGGGTACAATTGGTTGAAAATATGTGTACCTACAAAGCCTTTTCAAGAACTCTAAAATCGCCCTGCCAAAGTTCTGAGGACGCGTTAATGAAGTACGAATTTGGTTAATTTTGCATCCCTGATTGCACATCGTTTAATGAATACCACTCGTATTTAATTAATGACCCTTAATTAAAGTCAGGATGCTCTGGTTTGTTCACGTGTTCTAATGAGACCTCATATCGACCGATCGGTTGTTGAATTTTTTTCTATTTTCGACGTCAGTGTGTAGTTGTTATGTGCGGTGTACAGTTGAAAAACTGAAAATTCAGCTGAAAAACTGAAAATTCAGTTGAAAAACTAAAAATTCAGTTGAAAAACTGAAAATTCAGTTGAAAAATGGAAAATTCAGTTGAAAAAACAAGTCAAATCCGTTAGGTAACTGATGTTGAGTATCTACCCGACCTTTGAAGTTTCGTCCTCCTCCACCCGTCCCTCACCAAACCTGACCAGTTATCTGTAGTCATGGTAACCACCCCCTCGCCCCTAATGACTCCTCCCTCCCCCTAATGACTCTCCCTCCCCCCAAATGACTCCCCCTCCCCCCAAATTACTCCCCCCCCTCGCCACCACAACCTGCCCTGCGCCTTATGGGTAGTCATGTAACTACCCCCCTCTACTCTTATTGAGTTCTATAACCACCCCCCTCGACACCTGATGACTTCCTCTTCCCTCCCCATCACCGATACACCTCCTTCTCCCCCAATCCACTCACCACTAACGACTTACTTGCCCCCCCCCCCCCCCTATAGGTACATGCGGATACATCGGCACATGGATATGTCTCGTTTTTTCTCTGTGAAACCAAATAACGATAATACAAAAATTGGGTACTTGGCATTAAATTCAAAGAAGTACATTCATCGCATTACGAAATCCGGTTTATTCTAACAAAAGGCACACACACATCAACAGGTGGGGGCACCCTGTTACCTTAAACGTATTGCCGCTCAAAATTTGACCAACAGATAACAATTGAATAACTTCAATGCGTCAGAGTAGGTATATTTCTAACGGCTTAGCATTGTGTAGGAGAATTTTTTTTTCCTTTAAAACATTCTTTATTACACCAAGTTTACAACTTATTAGCAATTTAATTTTGATCTTATTTACTACGTGTAGCAATCGAAACAAGATACAGAACTTGTTAATTGTTGAGTCAGATAACTGTTGAACTATTCATTACTTCACATTCACTGTGTTAGTTCGTGAGGCTTCCTTCTTTTCAATCTTCTCAGTAGGTCACTTACATCCAGCAAATGGACAGCTTCGATGTTGACATGACCCCTTAGTCGCTCTTGGTGGGCGATGGCCACTTACTTGATAGTTTCATCGATAGATTCCACCTCTAGATCATGGTGAAGTCTATCATTCTGAATGTACCAGGGTGCATTAACTATGCTCCTGAGCACACTGTTTTGAAAGAGCTGAATAATTTTCCGATTGCTCTGAGCTGTGCAGCCCCACAGCTGCGCTCCATAAGTCCATACTGGTTTTAGGACTTGGTTTTACAGGGTTAGTTTATTTTGCACAGACAGTTTTGATCGCCTGCCCATTAACCACGACATTTTTCTGAGTTTAAGAGTCAGTTCGGTTTTTTTCTTCTTCACGTGCGAAAGCGAATATTTCTAACGGCTTTGCATTGTGTAGGAGAAATGGGGCCGTTATAACACAAACGAAGGGGTCTGATAATAATTGTCCGTTGCTATTTATTGGTATGATGTTATGTGTTAAGTACAATTTTTTTTCAGTGTAAAAAATAATTTTTAGAAATTGGGTGTAGGAGCCACTCAGCTCATCCGGGGCCTATTCTGCTCAAAGAGTAAGTCCTAAGGAGGCTACATACCAAATTACAGCTATAAATAGGGTGAATAGCACAGAAATCAGCTTTAGGAGCCACTCAGGAGCGTACAATTGCCCGTTGCTGTTTATTTTTTTCCCGTGTAGTCAAATTTTTGCATGACCCCAGCGGTAAGACAAAACTATTGGCCAGTACATGACCACATTCTCAGTCCCAGTGAAATTATTCACAGTCGAGAGGGAAGAACCAAAAGAAAATGAAACGTCCATCATGGATCTTTATGGATACTAACAAATGTTCCCTCAGTTGTATGGAACATGTGAGATAATCGATACCTAACTATCGATGGTATGACCATCGAACCTCGACTCTTATCAACACCTACTTATCAGTTTGATAATTGGGTAATCACTGCGCATTTCCAAATTTGCCCGTTGAAATTTCCATTTGATTATTTTCTGAAATTACTTATCAAAGTCTCGTATCGGAGTGGCTGAGCTCATCAGTGAGTTTTCGATCAAAGGCAATCGGGCACGAATAGCGAGTTGTTGCCAAATGTCATCAATGCTCCATGATTGTTTGATTTTCAACGTAAGTGTACAAGTTTTCCCTTCGAACCAAAAGTTGCATGTTTTCTACCTTTTCGGTTTCCATGTGAAGGAAAACCTTATGATACGATCGAGTAATCGAACGTTTCTTTCAAGTTACCTTGCGGTTATAAGTTGAATCGTTTTCATTATTAAAATTTAAATACTAGGTATCGTAAATTACTATCGTAATTGGAAGTTGACGGGCAATTTGTTAAATATGCTGATTACATCACTTATTCATTATGTTTGCTATTCAACATACTACTTGTTTAATTCCAGCTGTAAATTTTCTGTCATGGACCCCGAAACAATAAGCACCAACACATCATTGGAAGACAAGACAGACGATTTCTGCAACAATCCGACTCGAGACTCCCTCGCTGAGGGTCTCATGAGCATCGTGAAACCTGCCATTGATCAATTGGACGAGCGTATCAAAGCAACAAGGTAGATACTAGAACACCACGTATCATCAATCATTCTAATACCACGTATCATCAATTATTGCCAAATTCCGTTTTTAATGGACCCTACAGTATGTTTTAACGCACGATCGAATGGTGCTGTCGCAAAGTCTCTAGAAAAATTGCTTATGGGAGAAATAGCCAGTTGTGTTTGTTTACTGCTTCCAATACCTCGTATCAGAATTAACTCTCGTCGAGGTATCCAATACCTCGTATCAGAATTAAGATCATTTTGGTGTTTGAATAACACGTGTTAGTTTCCATAGCTGCACTACAACAGATGAGACGAAGACTCAGAAAAAGAGAGAGGGGGATAAAACCAAATCCAGTCATGCTGCATGGCTATCAGAGCGAATTTCCGAAGAAATAATTGGTTTTATGTCAAATGTCTCCATTAAAGAACATGAGGTCCATGAAGAACATCTCAAGTATCAACCACTTTTCTTCATCTTCAAAGTGCTCCAGTTTGAGAGCGGAATAAGATATAGAAATTCTGACTTAAGCATCTAATTCAGCGTGTAAAAACCTTTAAAATGAGGTGTCACTTGACTAACCGTTTCATTTTTTGAATTTATGGGTGAACACCCCCCCCCCCCCCACAACTAATTAATAATGACGAATAAAGTGTACCTCAAGGGCACACTGTCCTCAAGTTCGATTTCAATTTACTCAGTCTTTTCAGTTTCAGTGACAGTTTTCATTTTATTTACATTGTAAGTACACCACTACTATTCTACGATGGTGATTTGGTAATACAATAAGTAATTACTTCAGTAGTAAATTAATTTCAAAATAAACATTTTTTCATTTGAATTTCGTTGCAATAATTTCAAATTAGCCACTAATCGCACCATTTTTGTGCTGCCAATACCACGTATCAGAGTTAGTTTTAGTTTCCAATACCACGTATGAGGGTTGTCGTGTTCACAAAGCCATCTAAGGGATTTTTTTCTATGTCCGTTATTGGAGAGGGTGGTCAAGGCACATCACGATTTTAAAACATTCAAAAAGACAACATTAACTAGGACTTGAACGTTTTTTTGCTCTCCTGAAAAGTTTAATATTTTTTGATGCGTGGTATGCGAATGAGGGTTATGTGGATCATTATGTTGGTATATCAAAGTAATATTTATTTTATTTGTGACCCTGTTTACAAATTTTCAACTCACATCAGGTTGAGCCAGTTGGAGTTGAAACAGAAGCTCGAAGGCCTTTCTGACGATTTAAAAGAAATCTCCGTTGAGAAAAGCTGCCCTCTAGATTTGGAAGAGTACTCCAACAAGTTGTTAAGCACCCGTCATAAAATCACTGTCGTCGGCAACATACTGCAAGCAACTCAGGTTTGTTCTGCTGCAATATGTCAAATACGTGAAATACGTACAACTATAAAGTATTTTTTCAAATGTATTTAAATGCATTTTGTGTTGCAGGATCGTTTGAATAAGCTTCAAACCCTCGTTAGCAAGGAGAGCACAAGGAGGAAAATACGTATCTCACTGGATGACCCAGGAGTCTCTCAGAGCGTCGATAGAGATTCTTAGTTATCATGGCATCTCACAAGTAAAATTCATTACCCCCTTTATTGCGTTTTGTTTGGTTTTGTTGGTTAGAAAATGCGGTACTTACATATTATTAACAATAATACATATTAATTACTATTTGAAAAAATCGTCTATTTCCCCTGAAATATGAGGTAGTTACACCACAGTTTACTAACTGTCACATAGCAGTGTATTCATATTTCAGTGGAAATGACCGATTTGTTCAAGTACATACTCTTTTTTTCCTTGACGTGGTTTTCCACGATTTCGTCGCGAGTGATTTAGTTCGTAGGTTTTGTAGGCAGGGACGTAACCAGGCCGTATTCCACCCGGGGCAAGAAATAACCCCCCCTCACCCCTATGCCGGTACATTATGACTCATACAATGACTCAACCATCTCAATATACCAATTAACCAAAATATAAATATAATTAATTTCATTCTTTTCACAATTTATACACTCTTCGTCTAAAAGGAGGAAGGTGTGGTAAATAAGTGCTCAATGTAAGATATTAAATGATCATTATTTAATTTCACAAACTAATAGATGATAAATCAATTTTTGTATAAAATGAAAGCCCTAAACAAACCTTAAAATGAAAATTTTCTGGCTTTTTTGCTGCAAATGTTTTAACAATGTCATTAAAAGATTGTGCTGAAGCTATTTTGTGCTCTATGGATATGATGGCCAAGTTCGTGAGTCGTTGTTGCCCTGACAAGTTCCTGATGTAATTTTTTATTATCTCCAGTTTACTAACACTTTTTTCATTCGATGTAACTGACATTCGTTGTGGTTATATTAGGATAGGCATCATGGAGACCGTTTTGGCAAATATAAACCAAAAGTTCGAGTGGAGTAGCTTTTATTTTTATTTTTTTTTATGTTAGGGCCTGAATCCAATTGATCGTACTTGAAACTTTCCACTTCTATTTCCAGCTCGCTCTGATCCAAATCATTCTTGTGGGGAACAGCCAGTTCGTTAGCATGAGTCTTTAATTCCTTTTCAGACATTGGTTCAAATCTAGCTCCATTCAAGAAACCAAATAAACCATTCATGTTTTGGATGGCTTCAAACCTTTGTTGCAGTTCGGAAAGAATCCTATTTATAATTTGTATATCCGACATAAGCTTCCAACTGACAGTGGTGGGAGGGATGGGGTCGCGACAAAAGCACACAGCGACATAAGCTTCCAACTGACAGTGGTGGGAGGGATGGGGTCGCGACAAAAGCACACAGCGACATAAGCTCCCAACTACTAGTGGTGGGCGGGATGTTGTCGCGACAAAACTCCCAGTGACATACGCTCCCAACTACTAGTGGTGGGCGGGATGTTGTCGCGACAAAGCTCCCAGCGACATACGCTTCCAACTAACAGAGGTGGGAGGGATGTTGTCGCGACAAAAGCTCCCAGTGACATACGCTCCCAACTACTAGTGGTGGGCGGGATGTTGTCGCGACAAAAGCTCCCAGTGACATACGCTCCCAACTACTAGTGGTGGGCGGGATGTTGTCGCGACAAAAGCTCCCAGTGACATACGCTCCCAACTACTAGTGGTGGGCGGGATGTTGTCGCGACAAAGCTCCCAGCGACATACGCTTCCAACTAACAGAGGTGGGAGGGATGTTGTCGCGACAAAAGCTCCCAGTGACATACGCTCCCAACTACTAGTGGTGGGCGGGATGTTGTCGCGACAAAAGCTCCCAACTGACAGGTGCTGGTGGGTGGGGGGGGGGGTATAGTGAACGGTTGAGATTTCCATCACACTTTATCCAAGCTCTGGACTGGACTGAAATGAGAGAAACCCTTGTACATTTTATGATTTCTTTGAATTGACTTGTTCAATTCAGTATCAGCTTGAAGGAATCATCTTCTTTTTTTTCTCAATATATTGTAGTTTTGTTTTTTTACAGAATTTTAATCCAGTTTTTAAGGTAACAGAGCGTGTGGGGGCATTCCTTTTATTGACAGTTTCTTCATATAGTTTTGTCCACTTTCTTATACTGATCTTGTATTTCAGTTTCCTCTGCTTTCCTTTCAGGTTCAATTGAACACAGCCAGTTTTCGGCCTCCATTTTCTATTCCTGAGTTTTCTAGGCCTTTGTCCTTTCTTGTATGACTATTGCATTCCTTATTTATATTATTGTTCCTTTTAATTGAAATGTTCTAATACAAATTTACTCCAATCGGTCATAATATTTTAGAGAACTTCGTAAAATTTCGCTTTTTTGCCAATTTGGCGCCCGGGGCTCCCCCCCCCCCCTTGATTCGTCCCATACGTCCCTGTTTGTACCTACATCCCGCTACAATTACGAATTGTTCAGTCTCTGGTTTATTTTGTTTCAGTCTACCAACCCCAACTTACCGCCTCGAGAGTGAACAGGTGAAAATCTTTCATTTTGTACTTATTCATGTAATCGTCTCTGGTTTGCTACGTTCGGTAAAGTAGTATAATGATCCTTGGCGGGGGGGGGGGGGGGGTTATAGTAGGCTAACTCCTTTTCTGAGCGTTATATTAATCAATAGTTATTAACAAAATAGTCATTTAACAAAACTTTTACATTTTAAATTAAAATATTTGCAATTTTCTCTTCTTCATAGCGAACCTTTCTACAATAGGTTGAATTTGTTCTCAGTATTGTCTTCTCCATGTACAACTACGATAAGTTGGAAGAATTTTGCAGCATTGAAGTTCTCAACCTATCGCACAGGGCTGAGCTTATGTGAATTGAAGCAGCTAGTTTGATTGTCTTTAATAAGTTGGGAAAGTTTTCTTGTTTAATGAGTTCCCTCAATTCTTCAAAGTAATGACTTATCTATTTTCTGAGAAATTTCTGGTTTCCAAAGATCTACATTTAAGTAAATTATTAGCCATTTCTGCTTCAAGTAATGTGGTGTCTACTCCAAGTATCCCATCATAATGTTCGAGGAAGACCTTCGATTTTTCATAACCCAAATTGAACAGTGCATTGTACAGCTTCAGCTAATTTTAGCGATAATTTTTAGGCAGGTGGATAGGTATCTAAAGTATCTTGTTAAGGCCATGTGATTTATTTTCCCTCGCCCTTTCGCAACCCGGGCTTGGGACCGGCTAAAGCGGGCTTAAAATAGATTTTGAAAGACAGCGGTCGTCAATTCGTCAACGACTGCTGTGAAAAATTTATGTTAATTTTTTCTACATTACTTCTTTTTTCATCTCTTTTATTCCTCCAAAGTTTTCGATGGCAGAGAAAGAATTTTTCGTTGTTTTAGTTATGAAGAAAAATTATCGAGGACTAGGATTTATTTTTAAATTATCCGCTTCAAATGTTTCATTATTAATGTTGGCTTGATCCAAACATGTCGGTAATATTCTTATCAGGTTGTATTTTTTCTGTTTATCTGTCCTTTTTTCTTATTGTCGAATAATCGAGAGAATTATTGGATAGGTATCATAAGACAAATATTGAAAATAAAAACACGGTTCCAAAAATAGACACGTTTATTATGCCAAAATATAACATGAATCTAATAATATTTCAATGATTCATAACATGTATATAAGTCGTATCAATCTAAGACTAATTCACAGTATAACATTGCCATTTTGAGTTTTCCAGTTACATTCGCCAATTCTAAGTTGGACATAAAAAACATACACGAAAGTATTACTGGGAAAAACATTGAACTGGTTGAGTTGGGGAGTTTGGCAGATAAAAACTTTTGTTTGATAAAAACAACCCCCAAACCCAAAGCTGCCATCGTTTTTTTCCAATAGTTTTGTAGGTACCATCTTCATCGTACTTCGTGGACTTGAAATGAATAGTTAGTAAGTAGTCGTTGTCATAAGACTAGTTTTTAAAGGTTGAAGTTTGTTCTTGAAACTTTGCTTCCCCACCAACCAGAATGTTGATTTTCTACCCTTAGTTACCACAGTTTTTCTAAAAACATTTTCTTGTGCTTTGAGACATTGGCACCAATCGATGTCGTTCTTGATGGTTTTCTGTCCAGAAAAGTCTTGATAGTTGAATTTTTTCTTAACGTTGCTAATTTGTATTTAAAAATTGTTTCAGTCTAGTTGTAAGTTATCACAGGTTATAGAAGTTGAGCGTTTTCATTCGGAGGCGAGGGAGTGAAATCACAAGAATAGAATTTCGAAGTTGTTGGGGTGCCAGCCGAACAGCATCGAAGTTAGTCCCATTTATTGATATATTAGGGGTATTCATGGTCCATTTGGACCGTCGAGTCCTATTAAATCGAAATCATCGAAAAGGAGGGTTATCATGAGGGCAACATGTTAAATCGAGAAGAAGGTGGCGCTACTCGCGGTGTGCCATAGCAACGGATGATCAGCGGATTCTGTGCGTAGCCAAATGCGAGTATTGTCCGTTTTTGTTCTTTTTGAAACGGACATTTCTGAAACGGCAGACGAAAACACGAGCAAAAACGGCGACGTACCCTCGAAATGCGGATTCCGGCTGGGCTTCTTTAAATGATGAGAGCTTCTTCACGAGGCCGCTTCATTTCGATCAGGAGAATTCGATATAACAGACCTCAAGCTCTGTTAAATCGAATTGGAGATCGAGAAGAGGTTCGTCGACTGCGCATGCGCTGTGGCATGTATTTCCATAGCAACCTCGACGTCGAAAACTCACGTACCATGAAGACCCCTATAGTTTCGTGTCCATGTGCCATATTATCAAAGACCGACACCACTAGTCTACCTCTTCCCTCAGCTACACCTACCCCCTACATCTTAGACACTAGCTCCCTCCACCAGTCCGGTCGCCCGTAAGTGTTCGACGTCTGGGTCAGCGCAGACTCCATCCTGGCGTACACCATGCCATCCGAGCTGCCGAGGGGAGAGTTCAAACAGAAGTCTGGAGGAGCGATGGCATCCACCAAACTGACCGCTTCGCTCCTCAAATCTTTGCAACAGTCGATTATTACGGATCTGAGGTTATTCGAGGTTTTGGGGTCCTTCAAATAACCGCTTTCGTACAGGAGGCCTAAATGTTTTTCCAGAGAAAATCCGCCAAAGAGAAGTAGTAAAATTTCTAAGACTCTCTTTTCAGCTTCAGCCCCTTCAATATTTTGTGCAAACCCCCAAGATGTGCGAAGAACGTTGTACTCCCCATAAACTATACTCAATTCCCTGCCAGCGTGCACTTGTATGTTATTTTTCGTGTCGAAATCCGAAAACCCTCTGCTTTTGAGGTCTTGTTGCAACACAGCAGTTTTATTTAGAAGGTAACAAACCAACGATTCATAAGCACGAATTATTTCTTGGACATTCTGTAAATTGGTTGCAGGCCTTCCCAATGATTTCCAGCGTTTCATGAATTCGACTGTGTGCAACGGTGTTTCCCATGTTGAGGGGTCATCTTTTCGGGACCACAGCCCAAGTAGCCAGTTTGACGTTTGTTGTAACAGGACGCTGTTATCGCCTTCGTACGTCACGTTGCCGTCGTTGTCATCCCTCAAGTCCCCGATTCCGGCGAATTTGAGGTACCCGTGACCCCCGCAGGCTTCTCTAGACTCTTGAATGCCGTCTCTTGCCAGCCATCCCGCAAGTGGTTTCGTGGCGCACGACAAAGCGTGTATTTCGCTTCCGCTCTCCTGCAGCAGTCGGGGGTTTCCCATGAATGACTCGATCGAGGCTTTGACAAATAGCTGGTTGAATTCCTTGATGAAAATTTTGAGAGCGAATGCACTGGCTAGGTACCTGAATAACCGCCATTGCTGCAAGGGGTATTCTATAACTGGTACTTCTTCACTGTCACTTGGTCCAAACTGCTTTCTAACTGCCGAGTAACGTATTGAGATCGTCAAAGCCTTAGTTAAGTATGTGTGACAAATTGTTATGATGCCTACACGTCCAGCTGACAACGCCCCTAAAGACGCCCCAAACCTCTTGTTAGGATCTTTAATTGGTGTGACGTACTGACCTTCTGGCGTAACGTCGCCATTTTTGTTGAGAAGGTTATCTTTGTGGACGGGATATTTATTGAACATGATGAAACCGTTATCCGTTCCATTCAACCCAACTTTTGGACCTAAATCGCCTATTTTCACTCCCGGATAAGAAATTAACGTTTCAGGGTCACGTATAGGCACAATAAATGCATTGAGGCCGCAGTCCTCTCCCGTAGGAAGAATAAGTTTTGCAAAAACTACGGTATGTGTGGCAGTTTTTCCTAAATTTCCCACCCAGCATTTTGCTGCTTCAAAATCTGGAGTGTGGAGTAGAAAGTGTTGGGATTTAGGATCAAATGTTGCTGTTGTTCGCATGGCTCTTGTGTTGGTTCCGTGTGATATTTCTGTAAGGGAAAAGCTGCCTGTCAACTCACACCGAGGGTCACCGAGTCTTTCGTACAAATCCATGTGCTTGGCCGTCCCCAATCCCATCAGAGTCGTTTGTACGAAAGCGTATGCCAGTTGAAATTTAACGCTGAAAGATCCATCGTAACTGAACAACACCTCAGTCAACGCCCGCATTTTTTCTGGATGTTGTAGCAGCTCTTCAAGGGGCAACACGTTGAAAGATTGGAATTTCTTGGACCTCAAAGCAGTGATCCTCCTGAACTCGTCGAAATTCATAATTTCGTGACCTCTTTTGAACAACGGGTCGCTCTCCATAGCTTGCCAACACTTTTCCTTGAACTTCACGATTTCCTCGCCATCCACGATAACTCTCAATTTCTTCCAATCGAAACTCGCTAGTTGTCTGTACTTATCGAGAGGTCCGTACGCGTTCAAAGTAGGTATCAACTTTGCCATTGTAACTTAGAGACGATCTTAACAAAACACTTGGCAATTCTCGCTCCCTAATTGATTCTATCAGTTTTTTCGCAAGTTTTTCACACCGCTAACACACGACTGATCACAATGAAATGCCGCTTTCCGATTCATCAACTCTGAATGACGAAGCAGTTTGTAGACAATTTCTCCTTCATCCGCCGACGATTCTCACGTATTGTCCTTGGGGTCAATTAGTTCAAACTTATTCACGTACCGCTATCGCAGCCCGATCGTCAATCACTTTCTGCAATGTATCACTTCTTGTCTTTATCGATTACATAACTTCTACGAATCCTCACAAATTTAAAAAAGATGTTTTTCAATCTGTCATTCAATTATCACGGCCTACTTCAACTTGTTATCTCTTATCACTTCCCTTATCTGACAATTTGTGATCAGTGACACTTGTTGAGTCGTATCCTTTCCCTTACTCTTAGGAAAGGGGCACATCTCGAAATCGCTACTTTTGGGAAACTGACTTCAAAGTTTTTTGTTTTTTGAAATCCTTTAGAACCAGAGATCTCTGGAGCCAGCTTCTAGTTGAGATTATCTATAGTCCCAACTTTTAATAGTAATAAAAACAATTTATTGTCCAAGTAGGTAAGTAAAAATCGAGGTACATTGAATCGGGCCACTTAGAAGGAGGATTTTGTGGAGTTTTAAGGGGGAAAAATTACCCATAAATTCCAAAAACAGTCAGACGAGTGATACCTCATTTTATAGGTTTTTGTGTGCTGAACACGATGGTGATGTCAGAATTGCGGTATCTTATCCCGTTCTCAGAGTACTTTGAAGGTGAAGAAACATGGTTGTTACTTGAGAAGTTCCTCACGGTTCATCTGCTCTAACCTGATAACGGAATGATATATCGCAATTCTGACTGCACCATCGTGTTTAGCATCGAACCATCTATAAGTATAGGTGTTACTTGGCAAAAGAAGGAGACGAAATTTGTTACACAACCAGTAAAATGGAGACATTTTACATAAAACCAGTCGTTTCTTCGAAAATTCGCTTTTATAGCAATGCTGCATGTCTGTGGATTTTGAGTTGTGCCCCTTTCATTCTACATGTGCGACATGATGCTGATAACTAGTTAATTGGCACTCAGATAAGAGTCAACTTTATGTCATTAACAACATATTTTGTAAACTACCATGTTTTCTGCAGGTGTACGAGCCCAGAGAAGACACTTTCCTCCTGCTCGATGCCCTAGAAAACGATTTGGCACTGCTCCAGTCCATAAAGCCAGCCGTCGTCTTGGAAATCGGTCCTGGTTCCGGCGTGGTGATCACTGCGGTTTCCCTTGCTCTTCCCACATCGTTTTGTTTAGCTGTCGATGTAAACCGCTTCGCATGTTCGACTACAGTCCAGACAGCTTCTATGAACAACTCACGAGTGAGTATTTAACAACTAACCACTTAGGTAGAAAATTTGTAGGTAAGTACAATATTTAATACAAGGCGTTCTCCACTTGGAGTAAAAGAAGAAAATGGGTGAAACTAGACTGAAAGTGGAGTAGAACGCCGCCAACCGCACCTTTCTATTTCAATCCGTTCCCAAGATATGATTTTTTAAAGGTTTTTTTCAGAAAACCAAGTTTTTTGCCATAAAAACCCACGTTTCTTCACTGCACAACTTTTTTCTACTTATGACCACGTTTTCGGATTCAGCGTTATTTTCTACATACGCCTAATGCACATTCGTAACCAAACACGAACTCCTAAGGACGGCAATTGCAGTTCAAACATCGACAATTTAAAAAATATTTTTGAAACTACTTGTACGTTAAATGCATTTCCAAAAAACGAGCTGGAAGATGTCAAACGTCATGAAAACTTGCAAAATTAATCAGCTTTCTAATGGTATGGTCAACTTTGCAATTCCTTATCGATTTCATGGAGATTTTCAAATTTGAATACGGAAAAACAGTAGGCGCCTACAAAAATACGAGTACCTACCATGGGGGCCATTTCGAAAGTACTTTACAAGTATGTGGAAGTAGGAATAGCAAATTTGACCATACCATTAGAAAGCTGATTAAATTTGCAAGTTTCCATGAGATTTGCCAGCTTCCAGCACGTTTTTTGGAAATGCAGGTAACGTAGAAGTATTTTCAAAAATTTAATTTTTTTTAAATTGTCAATGTTTGAACTGCCATTGCCGCCCTTAGGAGTTGGTTTTTTGATTACGAATGTGCATTAGGCGTATGTAGAAAATAATGCTGAATCCGAAAATGTGGTCAAAAGTAGAAAAAAGTTGGTTTAAAGTGAAGAAACGTGGGTTTTTATGGCAAAAAATGTGGTTTTCTGAAAAAACCTTTAAAAAATCATATCTTGGGAACGGATTGAGATAGAAAGGTGCGGTTGGCGGCGTTCTACTCCATTTTCAGTCTAGTTTCACCCATTCTTTTCTTTTACACCAAGTGGCGAACAGCCCTGTATTAAATATTGCACACATTTTCTACCTAAGTTGTTTCTAGTTATAGTAGTTGTTTCTAACTGTATAGATGCGGCATATTGTTTCTGGAATAATGGCATTTTCTAATCAACAGGTTGATGTCATTTGTGGTGATCTGGTGAGTTCATTGAAGAGTGAGAATATTATTGATCTTCTACTATTCAACCCGCCTTACGTACCCTCCATCGAGGGTCAGGAAACTGAACTGATCGACAAAGCCTGGGCTGGCTCGGATCTTGGTAGATCTACAACTGACAAGTAAAATAAATATCCCTTATAACATCGACCTCGCAGAATACATGTTCAATAAAAAATAACAATAAACACGTACTGTTGATTCATGTTCCACAGGTTGTTTCCCCTGCTTCCTCACCTCATGTCCTCCAAATCCCTCGGCTTCATCGTCGTCATCGAGGAAAACCGACCTGAAGAAATGGCCGATTCTCTCCGCTCGCTCGGGTTCGCCTGCGAATTCGTCGCAAAACGGAACGTCAGAGGTGAGCGGTTGAAGATCCTACGGTTCTGGAGAGGTTTTGATGCCACAAAATCTTTTGTAAATGACTGAAAACCCAACCCACATTGCAGTAATATCTTTATTTCATCTTATTAAACATTTGCTTTTTAAAAAATAGTTGTTCAACTGTCAAAGTGTGATCATGTTTAATAAAATTTAATGCTATTAACAACCGTGTTCATTTTTGGTGTCACCCTTTTCCTTTAAAATTACTCACATTAACACGTTCACTGCCATTAAAACCCACTGTGGGTCTCAGCTGTCCTCTCTTCCAGGCCATGACAGCGATTTTAGCGCTCATCTGCTGGCTCTGTTTAGCATCACAATTTTCGTGTTTCCTTGCATTCTCTGAGTGATAAGGCGATTTTCGGGATTCTTCCAATTCCCAATTTCTCTATCGTTTTTTGTTCAAGATTTTTCTAGCATTAGGTAAACCTTCTCAATGGAGCATTTAGAACCTTACGTCACTAAAATTGCCACAACTCCCTTATTTTGCACTAACTTAATTTTGAGGGTACCGTTGGAAAGATCGTTACATTTCCTGCCTCTTTAACGCCTGACAAATATTTTTTATGTGGAACTGATGAGAGAAAATTGAGTCTGAAAAGTGAAAAAACCAAAACTTTCATAGTTCAATAATTCTTTTCAATGTCAACACTCCTTTCAGAAAATCTCGTAAATTCACTATCGTGTTACACATCAATCTAGCAATAAAAATTAACATGACTGCACATTTTTGATTTAGATAAAACTGTTACCTAACCAACTAGTTTTGTTAAATCTAAAATGTGCAGTCATGTTAAATTTTGATTGCTAGATTGATGTGTAACACGATAGTGAATTTAGAGGATTTTCTGCACAAATTTTATTCAGAATTAAATTCTATTTTATTTTTATTTTAGATAAAACTATTGGAGCTCCTAAGGCAAAAATGTGCAGTCATGTTAATTTTTATTGCTTGATTATTGTGTAACACGATAGTGAATTTACGATTTTTCCTTGTAAATCTCGTAAATTCACTATCGTGTTACACATCGATCTAGCAATCAAAAATTAACATGACTGCACATTTTTGATTTAGATAAAACTGTTTGTGCTCCCAATTCGAAAATTTGGAGTCACGTTAATTATTGAACTATGAAAGTTTTGGTTTTTTTCACCCTGAAATGAAAAACCGTCAGAGTCGAATGGTAACGCTCTCAGATCTCTCCCACACTCGTACCTATTTATTTTCATTTTATCGTTATTCAATTTATTATCACTGATATTCATAGTAATTTTAATTTTAGGGAAGAAGTGTTGAAATTTAAAAAAACATTATCACTCCTCAGTCGCACCTTAAAAAACATTTGTTAGGCGTTAAAGAGGCGGGAAATTTAACGCCCTTTTCAACCGTATCCTCAAATTTGAATTTCAGTGAAAAATAAGGGAGTTGTGGCAATTTTAGTGAAGTAAGGTCGAAAACACGAAAAAATCTTAAAAGAGGGAAAAAAGTCGGATTTTGGATGAATTTAGAACAAAAGTCTACGAGACCCTTTTGGTCGGAAATTAAATTTACAACATGTAGGAGACGTATCGGACACCACTGGCGTTACACCCTGTATGTATTACATAAGATTTTTGGTGTCTTTTGGCAGTGAATGCTGGATGATCTGGAACGGATTTCGGTAAGTACCTACCTAATAAATTTTTAGGAAATTCGAGTTTTAAAAATTTTAGTCCGAGAACAATGGCTTTCTTTTCTTCGAAAAATCACTGAGAAGAACTTCATGGTCGTGTTACTTATGGTACCTACTTAGATAGATGCTGAAATTGTGGACCCATTTGTCTACCTCCACGGCTGAAAAACTGAGTGCAACAGCTGTTTACATAAACGAAGAAATGCCGAACAGCTGTCAGAATGGTGTAAAATTTGGTTGTTATGTTGGTTAACATGTTCACAACCTTGAACCCTACACGGTTGTTGATGGTGTGATATGTATGACTCACCGTATATTAGCTTTACGTACCTAAGCGATTTTTTTTTCTCTCGACATTACTATTATTATTACTGCTTGATTTCGAAGTTTGAAGCTATGAGTGGCAAATAAACCGTTATTTACCGTCAGGTAGCTGTGTACAGGCGATGTTATTGCAATTGTCTGCAAAATGTGACGGGTATCGATGAACTGTTGACAGAAAACTTGTTTCTCCCTTCGTAATGGAGCTGTCGTTCGTTGTGCGTTTTGTGGTTTTCGTCACGATTTTGGTGTTATTTTGGAACAACTGCCTCGCGACCAGAGGCATCGAAAATGATTTGGAGACGAAAGATCTCGGCATCCCTTTTTGCCCACCAGAAGTTGCCGAAAGACCAGTAAACAGGTAGTGTATTTATTTTTATTGTCTCAATACAATCATGACGAAATAATCGTACAATTCGCCAAAATGTCCTACGATAGTGTCGAATACTCTTTAAATCGGCGGTGTATCAAACATTGACGACTTATCATCACAGGTTATAGTAATGTTGACCTTCCATCTGGTGGAAGTCGTTCATCCAGGTAACGACTTACCTACGCGATCATCATCAATGATTCACCCCTGACCTAGATCGCCGCAAATTGAGTGTATTTTAAACTGCGATCCCTACCCGTGGTTATTGCCTACCCATTAATGCCTAATATGCATTTCTATAATAATCAATAGTTTACACATTTAATGTCAAACTGTAGAACGAAATTGATGTGACGGTTTCACTGCAAAGCACCCGTATTTTTACATCATCTTTCAATTTTTGATGATTGTAGGGTGGAGGCGGTAGTTAGGGGTGAACTTAACGGTGTATTTAACCTTGTTCCTCTACCCTTCAGCTCCATGACGCATTTCATACCCCTGTGTACCACCCAGTGTCCTGTAAATGGCGTAGCCATAAAAAAAAAAAACAACACTCCATTGAACGAAGGCTTGAAATGAAATATTCTGAATCTTTCAAGTGTGAACTCAATAATTTTATTAATTGGTTTTAATTAATTTTATTTTATAATTGGTTACAAAATAAATCAGTAGGTTAGTAGGTTGGCATGTCACAGGATAGAAAAAATTCCATAACCATTGTATCCTGATCCTATGAGAACCTATATCTCAAAATTCCATTAATTCTAATCACCACATTAAAATGAATTTTTCAGAGTAGTCCAAGTTACCTAAATAAATTTATATAATAAATTTAAAAATAAATTTATTTTAGGTAAATAACAAATGTTGTCTCCTTTCTTGCCAAGTAACACCTCTACTTATAGATTTTTTGACGCTAAACACGATGGTGCAGTCAGAATTGCGATATGTCATTCCGTTATCAGGTTAGAGCAGATGAACCGTGAGGAACTTCTCAAGTAACAACCACGTTTCTTCACCTTCAAAGTGCTCCAATTTGAGAACGGAATTAGATACCGCAATTCTGACATCAGCATCATGTTCAGCGTAAAAAAAAAACCTTTGAGATGAGGTGTCACTTGTCAGACTGTTTCATTTGTGGAATTTATGGGTAATTTTCCCCCCTTAAAACTCCCCAAATCCCCCCGTAGAGTGGCCCGACTCCACAGTTTTTCTTCGAAAATTCGCTCATATAGCCATGCTGTATGTCTGCATTTTTTTTTGGAACTAACGGCTAGTTTTCCCCTCGTTAAAACTCCCCTAAGCCCCCCTTAGAGTGGCCCGATTCTGCTCATCTACGAACTTAGCCTGTTTTATCTCAATTCTATCGAGAGTTATCGTCTGGAATGAGACATTAGGCAGTGAATTCAGGATGGTCTGAAACTGATAGTGGTTTCTCTTCGAAAATTCGCTAAAAATAGAAAAAGTATAGCAATATGGTGAAACAAGCAGTTGGAAAATTCGGTTAATCACTCCCTACTTGACAGGGTTATGAGCAACCTAAACTAAAATATAGGTGAGGGAAGGCGATGAAGAGCTTCACCAGGACTAGTTGATAGGGTAATTGGCTCTCTTCCCACTCTGCAACAAGCACGACGCGTACCTGCGTTGCAATCTTCACTATGGGCAATCTACATCCCATTGGGCAGGGGACTAGAGGTCCTATGATTGGTCCATGCTTGATGGTGGATGATCAAATTTTCCCTTATCGGTAATTTTCTCACCCTATAAAATAGTCTTCGACATTTCAATCTGTAAGTAATTATTGATGTGTCGTCATTAATTTTGATCGTGTCCGTTACCATAACGATTTACTGTTTCATACTGTTTAGGTTGGTGTTCGTCTCAACGATGGATGGCAAACTGTCTGCTCTCAATTTGGAAGACGGCGGAGCGCAGCAATGGAGCGTAGAAACTGGCCCTGGTCCGATGCTTTCGTCCAGCATTCACAATTTGGAGGTACAAACATTTCGTCATTCACGAGCATAATATGCGTAATTCGTTATTGTGGTTATTGTTTCGATGGGCTCATCCATTGTGTTTTTATAGCTCTCCAACAATGGCCAGTGGGTCCGGATGATTCCATCGCTTACTGGCGGCCTCTACAAAATGAATGGCAAGAGCATCGAAGCCGTGCCCATCAACGCTGAAAACCTGCTCAAGTCGTCATTTCGATATTCCGACGACATCGTTATATCAGGTCCGCTCATTTTTTTCAGTTAAGGGCCTGCATGATGTAATGGTTTGCTGAGTATCCTCGGTTCCCGAGTTGTTGTTTCGACCACTCTTGAGATGGACGGCTGTAGAAACACAGACCGCATCCCTCTGGGTGGTCATAATTGCCTAACCTCCCCAGGAACAGGTGCCCCTCAGCAAACCATACATTACATGGTACCAGAGCATGGTTTGTAGGTATGTGCTGGCTTTGCCTCGGTACCTCCTCCACTATTTTTTTTGAACTTTAAGGAGCTTTCCCAGAAGGGACTCCTATGTCGGGATCATACCCATTTGCGTATAAGCATTTACATTGGCATTATTCAATTTCTTTCTATCCTCCGATCTTCTACATTCTAATTATCTATGCTTCTATAATTCATTGGGTAATCTTCTATTTTCAAATTTCTATATTTATATTACATCCCTGCCAATATCCATGCTTGTAGGAGCATATTTCTCCACAAGTAGTAATTTGCAGTAGTACCATTACGATGGAGGTTAACCATACCTTGGAGTTTTCCAGTTGTTTTTTTAAATCAACAACAGCCTGGCATACCAGGTGTTGTTTGAAGGTGGGAGTGTAAGGTTTGCTGAGTATTCTCGGTTCCCGAGTTTTTGTTTCGACCACTCTTGGGATGGACGAGCTGTAGAACCACAGACCGCACACCCCTCTGGGTGGGAATAATTGCCTAACCTCCTAGGGAACAGGGGGGAACTCAGCAAAAGATACATTACAAGGACCTAGGCTGGAAGGTTTTTGAAGGATATCTCAGGCTATGATTGACTTGAAGATTTGAAATGCGGGAGGCAAGCCCTTCGTACTAATAACCATTTATAGAAGAGCCAGCAGAATAATAAATTATAATAGTGTTTGTATTGTATTCTATTTATCTTGACAATCATAATGAACACGATCGAAAATTAGAAGGCCAAGACATGGAGTAGATGGATTAGAATCATAGACGTGAATCTACTCGTACATGGAGTAGACATTTCAACAGTCAAGAACTTATTGTTGATAATATTGTTGCTCAAGGTGGTATTGAATCGAGGACGTATGGCATAGACTCCGCTTCTGGAAAATTGTTGTACGAATGTTCCATGTCGTCTTGCGACAACCAGACGACCCAAGGGGAACGTGAAGCTCCAACCGGTGACGTGATCCTCATCCAAAGACAGACTCAAACTGTCCGCGCCATCGAACCCAGAGACGGAACTGAAAGGTGAGCAAGCTCTAGGGATCTACAAATTGGATTTTTAGCTATTATGCCTCGAATAACACGTTACGTTCAGTTTCCACCGTGATGCTAGGATTCAATGCAGAATCCATAAAATCTACTGAAACCTATTTGAAACGTTTTATGTTCTATATTTTCTTGTGCAAATTGCCAAGTCTTATTATACGGTCATGTTCTTCAGGTGGAACTTCAGCGTTGGTCAACACGAGCTGAAACTATCTCCAGACCCCTCAGCTTCTTGTCACGAGAGCAAAGGCTCATTTGCTGATGAGGTCGTCCTCAAAGTTATTGTTCCCGATGGCCTCATATGTGCACTCGATTCATCTGGAACTGTTATTTGGAAGCACAAGGTGATTGAAGGATCAAATTTCTTAATCTACGAACCTTAAGTTACTGCATCCCAAATACCCTAGCAATCCTTTTTTTACGTTCATTTCGCAACAGGTACGTACGGTCACTCATTCTGACTCAAGTATGCCCCCTCTTTTTGGATAACTCCTTGCCATTTAGAAGGCAACTTCATGGAACCACTCTCCCAAAACGATTTTTCCTTGGATTTTTCAATCTCTCGAGTCTAATTTTAGACAATGTCTAAAATTAGACTCGAGAGATTGAAAAATTGATTGAAAAATCCATGTCATGGACAAAACAAAAATGGTAGGTAGTCGCTTGGTGCCAAGTCTGGACTATAAGGTGGGTGCATCACAACCTCCCAGTCTAGCTCTCTGAGCTTCATGCTAGTCATCATCGATGTGTGAGATCTGGCGTTGTCTAGTTGTAACAGTTCTGGCTTCTTCTGGTCGATCGCCGCTTTCAATCGGTCCAATTGCTGGCAGTCGAGGTCCGAATTGAGGGTTTGGCCATTCGGGACCAGCTCTTGATGAATGACCCCCTTTTCACCCACCAAAAATACAGTAAGACCTTCCCGGCCAATCCTAGTTTTGCTACCCTTTGGTTGCAAAATGCTTGAAATTATCAAACGTGACCTATTGCTCACCCCCAGTCTCCAATATTTTAAGAAATGGTTCGGTCTCCTTCATTTTGTGTAAGGATTCGCAAATTGAAACACGGCTTATCCGGTTTTGGCACCCCAACATCAAGTGTTTTTACTTAGCCCAGCTTCATGTAAGTGGTTCAGCACAGTTTTGTGATCGATATTTAGCTCCCGCAATGCTGCGACAGCTCTCATGGTAGGCCTTCCTGAACATGGGGCATCTCTCACATCAAAACATCCCGAACGGAACCGACGAAACCAAACTTGAACATGATTGGCCGTTACCGTATCGGGGCTATAAACAATATTTACAATATTCAGCCGCCTGACTTGAGTTTTCTCCTTTGTCGAAAAAAAAAGTTAAACATTTTTTCCTTGTTCACCTCCATTTTCAAGGATCTAACTCAAAACTAAATCCATCAGCCACACGTCGATTCAATGTCGTTTGGTTTGAAGAGTAATTGCTATTTTCAACAAGCATAAGGTTAATCAGATAACAAATACAAAACAAGATATACGCCAGTCACGCCATCTAGCTGCAAAATAATGGATTGCTTTTTCCCTAACCTATTATTTTGATGTAATACACCAAAATGTATGCTATAATAAACGTGGTGAAATAATTGTTCACGTACTTCAAGTCGTTCATGTACTGGTCATGTTTTTTCCATAGTTCGAATACCCCGTTGTGAGCGCTTGGAGAGTCGGCAGATCCGGTGACGTCAGAGGAGTTGATCTTTTCGGCGGGACGAGAACCGCTGAAGAAAAAGTTTACCTTCCTGAGAACCCTATCCTCTACGTGGGAATGCATAATAAACAGGTGACGTTCTAAAAATTAAATAAATAAATAAATGAGGAGCTTGTTTCCAAAAGGTACTTGGTTTGTCCGTTATGGTCAAATGCGAGGAATTCACGGAAAACCATTACAAGCTGAAAACTTGCCCCATGTCAAAAAAAACTTTGTTTAAATGTATTCTACATTTTAATATTAAAAATAAGGGGGAAAAAAACAAGTTTTTTCAAAACGTCAATTAATGTACCTAGTCGGAGCTTTGAAATTTCAAGATTTTGGATAATATCTATTGATTTAAAGTATTTTTTGGAATCAAACGTGGCGGTTAGTACTTTTTGAAACCAAATAAAGTGGATATAGTACGTTTGTATAGTTTCTACAGAAAAATAGTTTTTCTTTCAATTCGTATAGGTACGTTTCTGGACACTGCGCACTTTATATTCGGTTTAAATTAACAAAAAACACGCCCTAAATACTCAGCTTTATCGAAGCAGTGACAGGCAGTTTTTGATGATTTCAACGTTATGGAAGCCACCCCGGAGGTTCCACCAGGGTCGCCAACATTCTTTCTATTGAAGTTGATACCAACAAACTAATAAAGTACGGTTTCAATCACTGTAAACCTTCAAAAATAACTCGAAAAGGTAGAGAAATCCTATAAAATAATGGATAATATCCATTATTATCCAGTTAAAGTACTATATTATAGTACTTTATGCTCAAAACGCTGTAGCCAGTGTGATACTCTTTAATGGATATAGTACGTTTTGAACCAATACAGGTGGAAGTGATCCTTCATGATGGGTATAGTACCTTTTGAAACAAAATTTTCAGCCTCGTTTGCCAAGGGGATGCAGTACTTTTAGCTCCAATCTTATTGCATTTTTGTGTAGAACTCTGTCCCAAAACCCCGGGAAGGTAATAACTCCATTTTGACAAAAATGGTCTTTAGTAGGAACCTTTTGAAAACGAGCTCCTCAAATAATAATAATAATAACTACAACTTCCGACACTCTTATCGAATATCGAAGGTGAGGTGGCAACATGACTGAACTCAGTTTTCGGGCGTAATTTTTGCAGAATTTCGGTCTTACATGAAACTTGTAACGTTTAGTTAGGCATTACAGCAATCAAAATGCCTTTGATTACATTTATAAGGCGGGAAATCAGTTTGTTGTTTCTCCTGTCAAATCAGGGAAAATGAGTTAGGTCATGTCCCAATAAGGCGTACCCAGAAAGCTTTGATAAGAATTGTAACGAAGAGCAGCTATCTGGAGCACACGCCACCATTATTTCAGAGGGCCCACGTCTTAGACTTCAATCATCTCAGGGTGCTTTCCTCGATTAGACAAGTTTTGAAGGAAAGGTCGTTTTCCCTACCCCGTCATGATCCTCTGACCCGTTATCAGGTCTTTGGATCCATGATCCTCCCCCGCTGTGCCACAACTGCTGGGATTAATAGCTATAGGTATTTCGGGGCGAAATGTTACAATGCGTTACCAAACAGCTTGAAAATCAGCCTCCTGGAGAATCCACAACGTGTCAACAAGTTTTTGAAATCCCATTTCACTGACAGCATCTCTAACAGTATTATAATCTAATAATTTCTGTAAAAAATAATTCCATAATTTCTTTTCTTTGTAAATAATTATAAATTAGTTAATTAATTTGGTAAGAGTTGTACACAATGTTTTTTGGGCAACAGAGAAGTTCTTATTTACTTTTGTTCAGTTTATGAGAGACCTGTGTATGGCTAGGTACCGGACTCTTCTCCCTAACTCGGGCTTGTAGCCCACATAGGGGAATATTTTCTTGTGAAGGTATTTTTATGTTTGTACCTATGTAGGTATATTTATTAGAAATAAAGAATTTTAAAAAAAATGTTACTTCACCCTCGATATGTGTTATGGGTTCATTTCAAACATTTGAATGAAACCTTAGAGGTGTTTGTTCATCAACAAAAATGATTAATTAATGCATTTTCACTATTCCTCTGTACTCCAGCTGTACATACAAGAGAGCGTTCGATTGAGAAATAAGGTACTTGAAAATGTGGATAGACTGATGCATCACCTCATCACAGACAGCAATTTACCCAGCATTCCTTGGCGCCCAGTTCCCGGTAAATAACATTTGTTGGATCCTCAATCGATTTGTTCAATTCAATTTTTCAGGTAATTATTGTGGACTGAATAAATTATGCCAAATGGTTTTTTCACTAGCATTTCTAATTTATTCGACGTTTCAGCTAAAACCCACATTCTGGGAATTGAAGGGTCGTCAGAACCCATTCTACAAATAACAGGCGAAGCTGGTACTGCAGAACTTCATAAAACGACGGCCCTTTCCGTACTGTACGCTTCAGAATACGTGAATGGTGAGTTTGAAGTGAATATGGCTCTTTCCGTTTATTATGCATTTAACATACGAAACTGGGATACTTACAATTTCGTTTTTCAGGGCAAGGATTTTACCTCTACGCCTCTGAAGACGAGAGAAAAATGATAACACATGAGGATTCAGGCAACTGCAAGAAAAATGTAAGTTATTTGTTTGGAACTCATACGCTTGAAGGATTCGATTATAAAATTAATTTAAACTGCAGATGATTATGGTGAAACGAAGTGGTGTGTTGATGTTATGGTTATGTAACTGCGTCTGGTCTCCGCATACACGTTGCGGAAATTGGGCCTTTAATCGAATTTGGGAGTTTCAAGTAGACCTAGGAAACTTGGGTAACCTTCTATGACTTTGGCAGGGTTCCAATCTTCACATTTGCCCCCTGAAAATGGGGTAATTGTGAACACCGATTTTGCCTTCTTCAGCTCTCATTTGAAGATTCATTTGAATGAATAACTAGGGAAGGGCCCCAATATGAAATCTCTATGACAATTCTGCTGCATACCGATTCGTGTGAAGTTCACATTGTGAACCCACCCTTTGGGAATCACAAATGGTTGTACCTATGCTTGAAATGAAAAATCGATAAACGAAATTATCAAGGAATAACGAGCCATAATGATATTAGTGGATCAGAATGGTGCGCGGGTCAGCTGGTAGACACAGCAAGGCGTTGCCATTTCACCATATTATGAATGTTGAATGGAGAACTTATATGTGTTGTAGAATGAACACGCAGCTGCCTCTCCAGAAAGCCTGGACAGCCCCTTCATTCCTCCGAATATCTCCGAGTACGACGGAGATGACATTGGGACTTTCATCGAAGACGCCGTTGTTACTCAGGAGGAGGCAAAAGAAGAAACTCCTGTACAAATCATTATCGTTTCCTTCTGGTATTGGTGGTGAGTATTGATAATAATATTATCAACATTATGGTTTGGATTAAGCTTCGAAGAGAAGAATGTCACTATTGTCCCAACTGCGCTTTTATTGCCTACCTTACGAGTACGTCGCACGCTGGGAACAACACTGGCACATCTCCGAAAAGGCACGTTTGGGAAATCGCGTTTAATGATTTTCCGAATCTTGGTGAGCCCACATTGAGTGCTCTACTATTTTTTTCAGTCCACTCCACGTTTCACTGCATCTACACACTACCCCTAAGCACTGTACTTTGCATTACAACTACGAAAAATAGATTTTTTAACAATCAGCGAATTTTGGTGAAAATTCCTATGATGTGCCACTGTTGCGCCAAGAAAATTTACCAAATCTGCACTATGTGATAAGTCTTATCACTCGAGATTTGTGGAAACACACGATTCAAGTTTGTGCCACCAACTCAACTTTTCTTTTTGTTACGTACAAATTTTTTGAGTGTTAATTTTGTTACTTTTTGTTACTTGTAAATTACCGAGTGAGGGAAAGAAATAACCAATACGCAGTGCGTTAAACAGGGAAGTAGAACGTTTTTATTCGAAATATAGAATAAACTGGGAGCTACCTCTTGAAGCAATCAAAAGTCAATCCCCTATAATTCATTTGAAAAATTTCTTTTTCAGGAAAGAAGTGATGCTCACTAGTATTTTCACAGCCATTGTAGTGAATCTTATCATTCAACGAAGGTTCATCAGCATACTGTACTCGGGACGACTGAATGAGGTAACAGAATTTTCTAGAATATTCGAGACCTGTAACACAGATTCGCACATATTTAGTTGCAAATATAGGCGACTTTTGTTCTCACGAATTAAATACTATTCGCAACTAATGCTCTGTGGTACTAATGTTGCGATTCTGAGCTTTTAAATACAATTTTGTTCAACTTTTTGATACATTCAATTCTGGAAAGTGGTGAATTTTGTCTTTGAGAGATCGGGAAATGAATGTAAAGTTCCCTACGTAAGGTTTTTTGAGTTTTGTTGTCTATTTCTTAGGTAATTCAAATTAATTATGATTTCTAAATTTCTAATTTAGTTCTGTTATCTGTTTTGTTAGTTAAACGCGTCGTCATTGGAAGAAAACACCAATGCGCCCTCAATCACGACAACAACCACAACATCTGGAGGGTCGTTGCCGAACATCTTGAATGCACCCACAAGTGCAGACTTCACTTCAAGATATCTGACAGACTTTGAACCGATACGCCGCCTCGGCCGAGGAGGTTTCGGTATCGTTTTTCAAGCTAAGAACAAAATGGATGACTGCGAGTACGCCATCAAACGCATTCCACTTCCCAATAAGTAAGTGGTGATATGGGAAAATGTAGGAGTACGGACATTTCTCGTGTTCTTATGGAGTGCCCGGTGAGCGAAAATGAGGGCCCAGAATTTCATTCGAGTTACAGTAGAAGTCCGATAATCCGGCACGTTCGGGACCGGCTCGGTGCCGGATTACCGGAAATTCCGGTCTATCGGACGATACTGTAAAACATAGTTCACGTACTTCACTACACGTACTAAAACGTAGTTCACTACACGTACTGTAAAACATAGTTCACTTGGATTTTAAAAAGTCACGAATGTATTTTTGTTTTCTCGACTTTTGGCGTTTAGAATAAAATTTATTAAGAAATTTATTAAGAAATTAATAATTTCTGAAGCACTGTAGCTAGTACTAGCCTCAGCAAAAGAGATAAACTTATTTAGTGATTCTGCAGCTTCTGCCCAGCTGATGTTTTCCTTAAACTCATTCATTAAACCATTTCTATTCTCACATTTTTCTAGCCGTTTGATGATTTCTAGTTTCTTATTGAGAGTCAGTGTTACGTGTTTTCGTTTCTCTCCTTTTGAACTCGAAGGCTTAGGTTTTGAAAACATGGTCACTGTACAGTTAGAACGAAACTCACTTTGTTTATGAACAGTTTCAAAAGTTCCGTACGTCACTACAGATGTACTAGAGAGTAGGCGAAGACGCTATGTGATTAACTGTGCTGCACTGCACCTGTATTAAAATTTAATACAAATTTTGTTGTGACAGCTGAGACTAGACGGCCGCTAATTGTTTCCGAACAATACCGAGCGCTTCTGGATGATCCCGAACTACCCCGAAAACTTCCGAATAGCTCTCAAGCGTTTTTATTTGCTTTAAAGACACACTTTTGGAGAAAACCTTAATTTTTACAATTTTCCGGAGCGATGCCGGATTATCGGGCATTCCGGACTGTTGGATGCCGGACTAATGGACTTCTACTGTATTGATAATTGCAGAGAAGAGGCACTGGAGAGGATGAAAAGAGAAGTGAAAGCCCTGGCAAAGCTCGACCATCAGAACATCGTGAGGTACTTCAACTCGTGGGTAGAAGAGCCGCCTCCAGGATGGCAGGAAACCGCTGATAATCTTTGGCTTAGAGGACGGGAGTAAGTTTCTGATACAGAACTATATCTATTTTACGAGTGTTATGATCAAATGCACAATTTGGTTTCTACAAAAGTGTGGCTCCAATTTTGATGAATTAAGCTGCCAACCAGGTTTAAAAAACATTCCGATCGTCCAATGACTTTTCAATCGTTTCTGCCAAACCTGGAGATGTTTGGTGTGGTTGCGGGGGGGGGGGGGGGGGTGATGGGGATTCGCCTGGCCAGTTAGAGTAGGGGTAGCTGCCCCCAGACTTTTCCATTCAAAGTTACTGCCTCGATCCCAGAGGAAAGTCTATCGAACGGGATTACGTCCTGAGTTCTACTGGGTGTTAAGTTCTACAATGAAAATGTTGTGTTGTTTAATACTGTTTCAAAAACGATCTAAAATCATGATGATAATCAATTGGTTGGTTCCAAGTTCATTCTGCTATCTTCATTCTACACGTGAGAAGTTTTTTGTGTCTCCTGCAAAATTTCCAAAAATGGAATCAGCTGGTTTTGATAGCAAACGCCTCATATGTATTAAATTGCTTCTTGTACTTGAGTGTGTGAATCCTGACTGATGATCAATGTTATTGCTTTATGATTTCTGTGTGTATTGGTCCTAAATATGTACAGAGTAATATCAATAGAATAATAATAATATTCTGTACATATTTAGGACCAATACATACAGAAATCATAAAGCAACAACATTGATCATCAGTCAGGATTCACAACTTAAGTACAAGAAGCAATTTAATACATATGAGGCGTTTGCTATCAAAACCAGCTGATTCCATTTTTGGAAATTTCGCATAGAGAATATTATTCAATGAATGAAGTCGATCAATCAACCCAAATTGTTGGTGTCTAAAGCTCCCAACCAAACATCTGGGATACTTGAGGAGGAATCACTTGACTCGAATTATTCTGACGTCTCTCATGATATGAGAGTTTCCACCTGGTTTTATTTTTTTCAGAACTATACTGCAAACCTAATTGAAATGTTTCATACTTGCAGTGATGTTGCCAGCAGTGACGTGAATATTGATTTGAGTGGTGCTGTCACCCCCACCAAAGACCCTCCCTCGTTTGTTGGGAACGAGATTTCAGCCGTCCGGAAGCGCAATGTCTTCAAATCCCTTTGGGACAAAGCATCATCAGCAATTTACAGGAGCGATTCGGTCGACGAAGATTTAGTTCTCCCCAGAGCCAATGACGACGCGTCCGGATCGTTCATTGTTTTTGAAAAGTAAGCGAATAACATCATTGACTTGTATTTACATAACTGTGTAAAGGTCATTTCGTTTTATAAGTTATATGTACCATCATGTGCCATGCAAGTATCATGGCTTCTTTTGATTGACGGTTTTTGGTTGATTTAGCTCCAAGTCGAAAACAGACAGCAGTTTTGGTGTAGTGACATCCAAAACCGCCGGTGGCAGCAGCGACGACGAAGCGAGCGATGGCGACGATCAAGAGGAAGATCACGAGACGGACGTCACAAACGTGTCTAATTCCAATGGAAACTCCCGAAAGCACAGGAGGCCCGTCACTCTGGACCTTGGCTCGTCAGACTCTTTTGTGCCCACAACCCGCCTGAGGTATGTCGTTGAAATAAAGTGAAAATTGACGGGTCTCGTTTCCTGATTATAATTGGGGGTAGAAAATATGGAACTCTAATTTCACCAATTTTGCACGATCCTCCGGTGATAATACTTCGTGCATTTTGGACGCAGTGATGGGGATGATAGGGCGACGATGGAACGTTGAAACCCGGGACTTTGAGATATTTCGCACTTTTGATGAATAAGGTTGCAATCTATTTGGAACAGAGTAGGTGATGATTAAACACCAGATTTCTATGCAATTGCAAATCCATTTTGCTTCATGCAAGTCGAGCGCAAATTCTTCCTTTAATCCAAAAATAATGGTATTGAAACGCAGTTATTTTAAACAATTTTCCGTCTACAAACACATTCTCTCGAACCGTCATCACAACTTCATTCAAGACAACCTTGATAAGTGTATTTTTGTACATATTAATAATGAAAAATTTGATAATCTGCTAATCTGCAAAAAAGATGAAAAAGATAGGAAATTATTTTAAAACTGTCGTGTTCAATTTTTAAGTTGTACTTTTAGTTCTATGCCACGAATATAGTAGAATTTGAGCCTGATAATTTTGATTATAATTGAAAGAAGTATGTACAGAAAAGTTGAAAGATACTCATTTCCAACAGTGAATATTCTTATTCGTGTTACTTCCAAATGATAATATGGTGAAAGTAACATGAGTAGTCATTGTCACCGATTGTGAGATTTTGTTACGTACGAATAGTGTGAACGTTGCAAAAAGTTGTAAATAGTAAAACAAATAATGTTCTGTAAAAGCAGCAATCATTCGATCATTCCTTTGAAAGTTACTGGTGGCGTGGTTTTTTCCAAGTTCTGAAACTTAATTTCTCAAATTTCACAATATTTTTTTATGCATATTTATCGCATATTTCATTAGTTTTTACTGCATATTCCATGACGTACTCGGGGCATCTATGCTGCATAGAAATCCTGTCTTTAGTGATTATGAACAGGGCTGACTTTATCCTGCCAAGATTTGAGCTGAGAGGGCCACACAGAGAGAGGGAAAGTTGCGTTGAGTCCAGGAGGTGGTGTAATAAGCCTATTCATAGTTCATATTCATGCTTTAGTATTGGGGCGAGCGGGCTGAAGGGGCGGTGGGGATGACACTGCTCTCATACTGTTACCTGGCGTGGAACCTACCCCCTTGTCACTTTTCCGAGATGTGGCAACGCTGTGTTAAACGACCCCCGGTAATTGGCTGAGACCGTTCTCCAACGCTCGAGGGCAAGAGCACCTCAATACTAAAGCAGTTTGAAACAGAATATAACCCTCTGAAATTTCCTAACTACTACGTACTCAAACACATTTCTTTCCAGGAAGTTCCTGTATATACAGATGCAGCTGTGCCAGAGAGACTCCCTCAAGGACTGGCTGGTCTCGAACCCGGTCAGGGACAGACCCAAAGTTCTGAACATGTTCGAACAAATCGTATCTGCCGTCGATTACGTTCATTGCCAAGGGCTCATCCATCGTGATCTCAAGGTACAAAATATTTTATTGATTTTTTGGAGTTCAAAAGGGGATGACCCCTTCTACTTGTACTCTGCAGTTTTTCTCAGATTTTGCATTTCAATTCCATACAGTGAATGAGTAGTAATCTCAGTGAATGAGTTGAAATGAAATTTTTGTATTTGATATACAGATCATTTCCCCAGTTAATTTTGATGAGATTGTTCTTGGTCTGTTCTTTGTTGGCTCAATTGATGCCATTTACGATCATTTGATGGACGTTTCAGTTTACCATCTTCAATTATAGCCCACTGGAATCGACGTAGAAAAACAACTCATTACAATAAATTTTTTTCCCCAGTTATTTCCAACTCCAGTTAACCAATGTAACGTTGTTGTGGTTTTAGCCTTCGAACATCTTCTTCTCGTACGACGGTCAAATCAAAGTTGGCGACTTCGGGCTTGTCACAACGATGTCAGAAGACGAGGGTGTCGTCGAGCAACGCAGCCCCCTGTTCCAAAATGGAATCTTGGGCAATTGTCATACGGCCCATGTAGGCACACATCTGTACATGAGTCCTGAACAGGTGAATAAAAATGTTTATTACATCCAGTTATTTGATTCTTTGGAAAATTATGACCAAAAAAAAAGTCAGAAATGTGATTGGAGTTTTGATAGAACCATTTGAAATAGAACCATTCTCTCATTGGGTCACATATAGTCACATGTCTCTCAGATAGTCACACAGATTCTCTCATTGGGGGAAAGGTTATTGGATAGTGTGGGTGGAGAATCCACTCGGTTACTGATTGCAGTATGTGTGCGGTCTATCTAACTCCTGCTTGTACATCAGTAACGTAGCTAGGCATTTTTGACGAACAGATACTAATCCAGGCTACAATCAGACACAATCAGAGGGGTTTAAACTAATTTTAACACTTTTCATAATCGAAAAACTTCATTTTTCAAATAAATACTTTTTAATGTCATGATATTTGGGGGGGGGGGGTCTGGACCCCCTGGACACCCCCCCCCCCTTAAATCCGCCACTGTCTTTCTTTCGGTTGCTAAATTTGAGCAGATAATTGTTAGTAGTCCTCATTTTTCAAGATTGCAATCACTACTATTCTTTCTACAAAACTTGAGGGATAGACGTCAAAGTCAGAGAACGCCACAACACATTATTAAATTGAAGGGAATCCGGAATGACTTTCGCAAATACGTATGAGGTGGACAATCACTCATGACCTCTAATCCCACTCTGTATCAGTAGATACAGTGTAAAAGCAACGGAACATTGTCGAAAGCGTTCCCTATCTAAACTCCTGAAACGTCATAATATGATATAATATATTATATCGCCATGGCACGCCCCATCACAAATATGAATAGATTTTGACTAGTTGATTTTCGAATCGTTTAATGTTGGTGACATTTTGCTTTATTTATTTGTATTTTTCCAGCTCGCTGGGAGGCAGTATGATTACAAAGTCGACATTTTCTCGCTGGGTGTGATACTTTTTGAACTGCTGACTGCTTTCTCGACTGAAATGGAGAGGGCTAAGACGCTTTCGTCGGTTCGAAGACTGGTTTTCCCCAACGATTTCGAAATGGACCATTCTGATGAGGTGAGTTTGACACTCTGTACACAAATTGACAAGTTTAGTTCATCAGTTAGTATAAAACTACAGCGACACGAGCTGTAACGAGCTCATCAGGCAGATGACATTCTCCAATCCCACAAAGTTCCGCCTGGCATGCACGCCCTGCCGCCAAATTAATTTTTAAGCATTTCAAAAGTGGGTAGTCAGGTTTTCCGGTTCTGTGTTGATTTGGGCTGCTTTGAACAACTGAACACGTGATTCCCCAGTCTATTTTAAGCCCTTGCACCAAATCTGACTGACGCGTGATTAACTTAAAGAGAACGTTAATGGGCACATTAGCCTCAGCATTCATTAAAATCTATATTAAATATAGATTCATGGTGAAATTTTCACCATCAAATATTCATATTAACTTAATACCCGTTATCTTAAAGCCACTCAAAGCCAGTTCATTCAGTTAAAGTCAAACTTAAAGTTAAACTTCCCGGCATTGCTACGAATGAAGCAATTCAGTGTAATGGACATAAATGTAATCTTAAATAATTTAATATTTAGAACTGGATCCCTTAGTAAAGTCTTCCAGCTTGATCGAGGATCAGAAAAATAGATCTTGTGTCCAGTCTATGGCTTTTCAAGCTCATAGGAGAGCCGATGCGAGGAGTGTTCCTTGTGCAATACTCACCAGACTTGTTTCACTTCCCTTTGCATCTGCCCAGTGCTGGCTGAATTTAGAAGGTCAGCTTTCAGAAGGCCGCTACTTGATGAGGCATTGGCTTTGCTGAATGGCGAGGAGTGGGGAGAACTGATAGTATTTTGTAAATTAGCGAGGCAGTATTGGTCAATGATAGTGAGTGAATTTTGATTTTGTAAAGTCTATAATTCTCCTCCAGTTTCTGTTCCTTTTCTTTTGGGGTAAGCTTTTAATAATTATTATTCGGGGTCGACACTACCAACAGACGGTTTAATACCATGTTTTAAGAAGAATAATGTGTAATTTTTTGACATTTATTTAATAAACGTATTTCTTCTTCTTCATCTTCATCCCCGCAGGCCGCTCTCCTCAAGCTCATGCTCTGCGACGACCCTGACTCCCGCCTGACGACGATCGGCGTCCGAAGTCGTCCTCCGCTCCGGAAGTTCAGTTCCACCTCCAGTTCCGACTCGACGCCGGAGGATTCCGCTTCAGACTGGCATTTCACACTCCCCCACCGCACCCGCCTTCGCCCGTCCACTTCTGAATAGCAAACGTAATTTTTATTTTCATACGCATCAAGTTTTCCATTACAGAAACTACAGATGGCCCAATATACGTATGATTAGGTTGGTCACGCTCAACTAAATTCACTTGAACCCCTTCTCAATGTCTACATCATACACATTAATTTCGGTCATAAATTTTTCTTCCTATGCATCAACACAGAATCAAGTGTTTGCATTTCTCAAAAACGATTTTCTACGTCATTTTAAGACGCCACGAGTAACAGTCCTGTTTTATCGGCTTATACAGTATCTTCGATCATTTGCTCCAAATCCCATTTTTAATCGTAATGTTTGGTTATTTGATCACGAGGGCTTGAACTGACCTCCCTAATTTTCCTATCACAACAAATCATTGAAATGTTTTTCTCACAAATCAACGTGCATCAACACGTGGTCAACACAATTTTGTGTTTATTATTGTACATTTCCATTAGGTACTTACATATATTTCTGTAACAATCATAAATTATAATTTAATATTTTGTTTTGTCGTCTTTACGTTTACCATCAAAACGTTGTTGCTCAATATCGTTGCCAACTTCATTTCTGGGTTTCAAACTTGCAATGCCACCTAGATAATAAGTCGAATAAATTAAAAAAAAAAAAAAAATTAATGCAATAAAGAAAAAACAGGAGAAAAAGTCATGTTGTTATTCAGTTTTATTACCTAAAAAAAATTAATTAAATAAATAAAAAAACAATTTTTATGACAGCTATTGCAGTAGGTCATCAAATAGAAATCAAGACAGGATTATGCTGAATGTAAATAAAATTTGCAATGGAAGTTTGAAAATATTAAATAATTTTTGAACACACCAATAAAGTTTTACCAGTGATAAATCCCCAAAAAATGTTTGCTTGTTACTTTAATATACCTTACTGTATTTAAAATTAAAGACAAAAGGAGAAACAAACCAGTTTAGTAGTATAGTTTTCTGGCGACATGTATGTTTGCCTGTACTGAGACTGTGAATATAATAGTAATAGTAATTGTTGTTATTTTTAAATGGTGTAAATACGTTTATCTATTTGTTGACAATTGTTAGGTTTAAAAAATGTAAATATTGTAATCGTATTTCCAATGATCAATTTGTATTTGTTGTTGACTGAGTCTCTTGAGAGTTTGAAACTCAGCATGAAATGTGAACATTCATGTGGTGTTAATTTCTTTTCTTAAAAAAAAATATAACAAAAAAAGGTATGCCTTGACGTTTTAGGACTATGATTTATTATGGATTTAATTGCAGGTCTTCTCTGACCTCACGATCCTTATGATTAGCCTAGTAATAAAAATTGTCAATATCTTCACTGTTTAAGGTGATAATATTGTTACCACTTCGCCAAAAGCGCCAAACTGCTTTTTGGTAATTTTTGTTTTAGTACACTTTTAGATACCCCAAGTTGGGCGTCGTGTACTAAAACGAAAATTACCAAAAGAGCAGATTGGCGGTTTCGGCGTGGTGGTGGTGATAACGTAAAGGATTATAAGCAATATCTGTTGTTGGGCATTGTTTTTAGTGTGGATGAACATCTACGATGTATATTCATTAATTCAAGTTATTTAGTGAAATTCGTTTTCAAAAATTGGAATATTCGAAATACTCATGAACTACGTTGGGTTTGAAATTTGGATGTCTCTTGAGAATTTTGGGTACGTTTGATATCATTGTAAATGTTGTTTACAAAATAAGGCTGTTGTAAGAATTAAATTTGTATATTATGTTTGAAAGTGCCTCGGTTAGTACGTGCGGTTCAGTATTGCCTTGTAGTGCAGGAAATGGACGATGACGGAAGACTTAGTGCAGCAGGTTTGCAACTCTTGGAAGCGGCGTTAAGACTGGAAATGAAAGTGAGTGTCCGATTGAAGGTCGTATTAATTGTAGTTAAATCCAATAAGGATGTAGCGTCGAAAGGAACGAACGAATTATCGTCACAATCACGCCAAAAGTGCCAATCTGTTTATTTTCTATTTTTGTTTTAGGGAAATTTTGGTACCCTGTGTTGGGTATAACATGTCAGATCCAACATACGTAATTGAGGGGTCTGCATCAAAAAGGGGTTAACTCCATTTTTTTCAATCAAAGCGTCAACTCAGCTTTAGCTTCATGAAATAGCTTCATGTTGCTCCATCTAGCGAATTTCTTGATAACTATCAATGGAAGAAAAACTCCTTGTTGCACCAAACGAATGAACGATTTCTTTTGTAGGAGAAACGTCAGTTAGCTCATGTTGCTAAACAATTGGAGTTAACTCGTTCTTGCTGCAAACCCCTCAATTCTCGGTGGAGTTTTTGAAAAATAAGAAATATCTGTAGATGCTCTAAAACGAAAATGACCAAAAAAGCTGATTGGCGCTTCTGGCGTGGTGGTAACGATGTTATGTTTCTTAAACGTAAATTTTGTTTAAATAAAAAAAACCGCGTAGTGCGCCGTTCTGAGTCCAAAAAACATAGAACATGCTTTTGTAAGCTGAATTTACGATTTGGGTAGTATTTTGGTAGAATGAGGTTGTCAAAGTTTAAAAGTGAGTGGTTTCATGAGAATACACATTGCGGAAGTCCCGCGTACTTCCGTAAATGAACGTAGTAAAGTGACTGAAGTAGTGTTTTGGCAATAGGCTTTCCACTGAATGGGTTTTTGTGGGATGAAAACTATTAGCTAATTCTATTCTATCCCAAGAAGAATGTTATGGTGCTACTAGTAGTGACACCACGAGCAAGTTAGTTCTATTGAGTGAGCAAAAGCATGTTGCATCCTTGAAGAGAGAAGAAAAAATGTTTGGTTTCTATGTTGTGATGATTGAATTGTATGAGAAAATCCTACTGCTGTTACGTGTTTACGTACTGTACCGTGTGCTTTACTTTAATAAACGATTCCAATGTACGATGCATCTAAGATTGCCAATATAATAGTGAGTTCGTATTAGATTATAAAGACTGTGCATGTGGAGGGCACGGATGATGGGTCCGGTTCAAACTCAATACGTCACTGTCAACTGCATTTTGACTTTTCACATGATCTTTTCAATTCCCTGTGAAGAAACGGTACTTCGGTACTTACTGAAATCCGTGGAAGAATCGCGTCACACAATGACGAGGATAAGTCCAAGGAAAAAAGAATTTACCGGAATGAAATGGAATAATTGAATTATCACAAATGTCCCTGGGCCTCATGTTCCACGCCCTTCAGGATTTTCGTATGCGATGCCCTTCAGACATATCTCATCTAACCGACCTTATCTAATACGAACTCCTTATAATCACTCAGTACAGGTGCTCTTGTGACGTCACAGAAGAGCATAAACCTACTGAATGTCCTACAATTCCTTATCGCATTCCTACTGTTTCTTATGAATGTGGTATAATTTTTTTCCCATACCTACTTGATGTGTAGATGTTAGTCTTGATTTATATTATCACTTAATCAATCTTTTGTTTTCGATTTTATATTATGATAACCAGTTTGTTGGGCCTCATTTTACAATTATGAAAGAGTTGAGTTTTGAGTTGAACCCAAGAGAAAAGTTCGTAGGTTTTTTTCTAACTCAAGGGTTGAATAAACACCATTCAACGCAATTTCAGGCTCTTTACGTTTGAAAACAAACTGGACCTTCTTAAATTTTTTATGTTCTAGAACCCCATGTTCAACTTTGGCCTTCTCAAGTTAGTACATAATACTTATTGTGCAAGCGTACGGTGGTGATTTTCTTCGGAATTATGCTGAAAATACAGTGTGCCTGTAAGTTCACTGTGTTGACGAGTATGAAGAGCAATAATTGTTCAATATCCGTTCTGTCCTGTTAAGTCGTAGCATTCTGCCATACTCGCCCCATTTTCATTCACATTGTATTCCTTTCGATCAAACTTTCCTAATGAGCCTGATACCACATAATGAAAAAGACTACGGTTTACTATTCCACCCTACGGATGCTATTCAAACGGATCCATGTCCATTCCTTGTTTGTAAAACTACCAATATTTCATTATTGTATAGTAAAAGTGATATACGCCACCTCTTTATGGAATCACTGTGAACAATATAGTTTTGGTAACGATTTCAGTGTATGCGTATTTGATTTACCTCCTGATCACTATACACTTCTATCGACTTCTGATTAACATTATCTATCGACTTCTTTTAACCGTATCTCCATACGTTAAAATTACATTCCTTTGATGTGGAATGCAACGATTACACTGTGAGCAACGATACTTTGATATCTGCGAAATGATCAAATTGAATCTGACGGGATTTGAAACGTTTAAAACGACATTTTAGACTCTAAAAAGTGGTGTTAGAAGTACACAATTGGCGGTTGGTAAATAACGCTTTATCGAATGGCCGAAATTTGATTTCTCTACTGATTAACGAAGATACAGAAGGTCATATTGCCCATCCTTTCAATTCTTGCGAATACCGTAAGTGGATGTTGAACCATCTGTTTCTCATAAATGTAGGTTAAAATAATGAAAAACCAAGAAATATTTATAAAAAAAATTATAATACAACATGAAATAAACGATAGGTATAAAAAATACACATTAATCATTAAAATTTGACACTGGAAAAAAGAACATGATTTAGTTTCCGCATGTGATAATTCGCACAGAATCATTTTAACAATAATGATAGTATTATGTCAATAGTTTCTTTGGCATTAAATAAATCCAAATTCATAATTTTTGCGTGGTAAAAGTTGTGTGTGTGATTTAGACGGTAACTTTTGAACTACTTTAAAACCACAGGGTTTTAAAAGTGATATTGACAAGTGAGGAACTGAAAATCCAAAAATGTTGTTTTTCAATCTCTGAACAGCTCGACAAATTGCCGTAGATTGATTTATAATCAATTTATGATCGGTTTCCATCATGTGTGTTGGTTAGCATTTTATAACTAAATCAACTGTTTCTATAACACTACCACTAGCGGGTTTTGAACAATGACGTAGTATTGATGTTGTACCATTGCACATATTGACACGATGACGGCAGACAGAGAATGAATTCCTTTTTGTTTAGAAACAACAAACCTGGGATTATCAACTATTTAACTGTTATCAACAATCTTACCCGTCAAGTAGCTAAACAGGTACGCTAAATTCGTTGGTAACATACAACACTACCTATTGGTCAGTTTCTGTTTTCACCACATTTTTTCTTTCACCATTTCTTATCCAGAAAATTAATTTCCTTACACACTTTGCAGAAATATAACGTAAGTATAAAAAAAAACCATTAACTAACAATACAAGGCAATAAAATAAAACTTACAATATAGGTACTTATTGGATTTTCAATCTTTTCTTCAAACAGGAAAAAAATAATAACAACTTAAAAGTCAAAATAACAACAATAGTTGATTCTTAGTGTGAACCAAAACGTCAGATAACCACAATGTTCACTTTATTGAATAAATAAGATTTGTTCAATTTGCGTATTAGGTACCTACTACTCGTTAATTCCACACTTGATACATGAAAAGTAATGTACCTCCAAGTGTTCAATTAAATATTTTGAATGCATTTTTTGATCAATTCTGGTAACAAACATTAAAATCATAAAAGGAGTCAATTCGATATTTTCCCTCAGGTGGTACAATTGGGAAATTAATATTGTACTAATATTGGTACAGTGAACTTTACAGTGAGGGACGTGTTTTTACCAATTACAATTTCTGGAATGGGGAATTTGCGTCAATCGTTGATTCCAAATATCATCCTCCTGTTGTATTTTACGGCCATTGAGTAACGTGTATTGCCAGTGATATTCATTTTAAAAAATTACTTGAGGAGAAAACTTCAAAAAACGCCGAGAGCAGATTGAATGAAGCCGCGAAAATCGAGGGGACCGTATGACGTCACATACAGGTCGAAACCACCGGTAGGGGCGCTGACATCGCAGGGATTCAGAGAGGCGGGTCCAAGTGACGTCATACGGTCTTCTCCCTCCTGCAATCTTTTTCAGACGCGGCCAGCTCCTCTAATTTCATATATTTTTAGGAAGACTTTTCAGGCAGCTGACCATCATTTTAGTTATTCACCTATTCATCTATAGATTCTAATTTCAAGAAAAAAAATCTATATAAAATTGACGCAAATTCCCCATTGAAGAGACATATCTACTGTTTCCACATGAACCACCTTGAACTTCCCAACTCTTCATTCGACCTTTTCGTCTTCTTCTCTGCGGTGGATTATGGAATCCGGTTCAAATTTTTGAAAAACTCCGTAGGAGTTCAACAAATTTCTTCGTGTGGGCCAAAACTCAATGTACTCGTCCTTTTTGTCTCTATTTTCCCGCTACAAGAGCCAAATTTCCCACAAAGGGACATTTCCGTCCGATGTGGAAACAACAGACATATCATTTAGCATGAGGTCATGATTTTTACAACAATCATGAATTAGTCCTATCACTACTGCACACGAGTAGAAACCACATTCTAAGTTACCTTAACCTTGTCAAGTTTCATAAATCAGTAGTTTATAATACTAAAACGGCATGTCGTGGTTTATGAATTTATTTTAAGGTAGAATACTCTTCTATCGTCTTCAGGCAAGAAAATGTCCACACAATTCTGAAAACCACGCACCTTGAAGTTTCACTTGTAACGACTGTACATTCATCCCAATCTACGGATTTCTCAGATTTGCTCGTCTAAACGTAGTGCTTAGATTGGGAGGAATGAAGCAGATAGCGCCAAGGGTCCCTCCATGAGCGTTTTAACCCGAAGTATACTGTGTTGGTATTGGCTTGTGGTTGATGTAAGCGTCAATTTTCCAACGGGTGCAGCTAAAATTATGATCTGGTTTTGAGAAAAATTATCATATTTCCACACAGTAAGTTGATATACTGAGTAGTCAATACAAGCAACTACGTACCAGTCAAAGCTTAGCTGCTTCAAATTTGAACGAAAATATCAACCTTAATAATTAAGGTTGAAATTTTTGAATTCAATTATTGAATTGCGTTATTTCTCGTGTCTCAATGACTAGATAAAGTCGTTGACATTGTCACAAACTTTTGAAACCTCGTAGAGATACCATATAATGTATAAGCAACCAGCTTTTTATAGGGAGGTAAGTTAGATCGAAATAAAGACCACACAGGTGGAAAACCCATAAATTTTGACAAAATTCACAATTTTAGATGGCTTCGAAATATCCGTATATGCTGTATGTTTTTGTTTACATCGCAGATACACTGATTTTATTTTTTTATGAACCAAAAAATATGAAAGCACTCAATTTAAACGGGGGAAAACGCCCTAGTTGAGGTTAGGCGACGATGTTTGCTCTTCAAATAGTGACCTACTTGATCTAACCTACCTGTACTTTCGAGTTTTTGGGTTTTTTTTCAAATTCGGGAAAGACACAATCAACGATGCGTTGGGGAAAAAAACGCAGTCTAGCATTGAGTTTAGCTGAGGGCGAGAAGAGGGTCGACTCCCTTGCTCCGGAACTTCTTGGCGCTGTCTCTCATCGCTTGTTTCTGTTTGTACAGAGCCAACTTCTTCTTCGTCTTGGACTTGGATGGAGCTTCTTCTTCTTGATCTGAACAAAGATGAACGGAATAGGTGAAATTAGTATAATCGAAATAACTTAAGTTCCAGTCATGCAGCATGATCATAGGAGCGAATTTTTGAAGTAGAAGGTATTCGTACAAATATGTAAAACATGAGTAGTTTTAAAAAGTAAAATTTAAGTAAAATTCGGAGTGAAAGGGGGGGGAATGAAGAAGGTGTTTGAGTACCAGAAGAGTATTGGATACGTAACAAATTTTGTCTGCATTCTTTGCCGAGTAACACTTCAGCTTACAGATTTTTCAACGCTAAACACGATGGTGAAGTCCGAACTGCGATATCCTATAATAAATCTTTAATATGAGGTGTCACTTGTCAGGATGTTCCATTTTGGGAATTTATGGATAATTTTTGCCCTTAAAACTCGGAGTTTTAAACTCCCCAAAACCTTTCCTCAGAGTGGCGCGATTGCCAGGACGGATGATTTTTGGTGTCTTTTGGAAGTGAATTTAGGATGAAACGGTTTTAGGTGTGAAATTTTTTATGCACATTGAGTTTTAATAATTTTGAATCGAGACCAATAGCTTCCTTTTCTTTGAAAATTCACTAAAACAATATGTAAAGCTAGGGTCTAGCATAGGATTTAAGTTTTGCTTTTTTCAAGGCCCCTTACGTTCGTATCGTTAGATACATTTCCTCGACCTATTTATGTGACATGAAGTCCAATCCAAAAAGTCACACTGAAAAGTCCACGTAAAATAGTCCACTGTCTGACAAGTCCAAAAAAATAAAAACCACAGGAAGAGGTCCACAATCATATCTATTGAAGTCGCAAAACATATTTATTGAAGCATTTTATTAACAATCTTAATATGATAACCTACTTCAGATATTGCTATAGAATATATAGAAACTTTTATTGATATTGCTATAGATATTAAGATATAACCTAGTTCAGGTTTACGCTTGTAAAATCGTTTATAATATAAACGATTTTAGAAGCGTAAATTGTTCTCAATGGAAGTTATGTATTTTAGCAATATCTGAAGTAGGTTGTAACAGCATATATAGGTAGAAAAATCCATAATATGTTGAAAATGACAATAAATGTAGTTTACGAATGAAAAAAATATATTTATTATTTGACCTAATAGATTTGTGGACTTTTTTTGTTGTGGGCTTTTTGGTTTGGACTTTTTGTCCTAAAAAGGAATTTTTCAGTTTAAAATAGCAAGACCCGGAAACTTTAATAAAGACAGATAAATTTAGATGGACAATAATTGTTAAAAGAACCTTCCGCCAGATCCTCTTCGTCCTCGCGTTGTCCAGCCTCGATGAGCTCCCTGATGTTCTTGGGGCGGCTCTCGTTGGTGTCAGTCGACGTCGCGTTTCGGTTGGCGTAGACGACGTAAATGTTGGAGTAGGCCGATTTGGTCGGGGTCGTGATGTCGGCGAAGTCACGGAAACCTGAGGAAGATCCGAAGACACAAGAAAGAGTTGTCGATGAAAGTACGAGACAGTGGTAGAAAAGTAAATGGAAAATGTGTGAAATAAGTTCTCCCTTATTGGAGACCTTTAAGATCATGGATAATATTATGTCTTTTATTTTCTTACTTAAAAAATAACTCTATCTCTCACCCCCTTTTTCTTTTTATTGAATGTTCTAATTTTTCTCCAGTTTCTCGAAATTCGCGGGTGCTACCTGATTCGCTTCAACAGCAAGTCATTTCTCACATACACAAATCTCCTTTAATTTGTCTATAGGTATCTGAGAATTTTCTCTTCCTCGCACATACTGGAAGTACCTGGCAATGGTATTGAATGGTTACGGCGACACGAATGTTTTTTACAATTGAATGTGTTATTTTAGGAATGTCACTTGTCCAACCTTTCTAAACTAAAATGGTGAAAACCGTACGGATTATTGGAAGGACATAATATAATATTATTATATGAGGTACTGCGCTCCATTCATCCTCTGTTGTAGAAATTTAATATATTTTTGCTGACTCATTCCCGCCAAAATGGAAATAACCTTTAAGGTTATGTATAGCTAGTCCTAGTCCTGTGTTGGTCGTTATTTTGCTGCAGTCTGTGTTTTTTCGTGTTCTGATGACGAAACTTCAATGACATGAAAGAGGAAGAAGGGAGTGATAAATGCAGGCACATACAAATGTTCAGTAATAAAAAAACCACAGTCATGCAGCATGGCTATAAGAGCGAATTTTCGAAGAAATAATTGGTTTTATGTAAAATGTCTCTATTAAAGACAAGATGTCCATGAAGAAGATCTCAAGTATCCACCACGTTTCTTCCTCTTCAAAGTGCTCCAATTTGAGAACGGAATAAGATATCACAATTCTGACTTCACCATCGTACGCAGCGTGTAAACCCCTTTCGAATGAGGTGTCACTTATCAGACAATTTCATTTTTGGAATCTATGGGTAAACCTCCCCCCCCACCCCCAAACCCCCCTCAGCTTATAGAATCGTTAACGCTGAACACGACGGTGAAGTCAGAATTGCGATATCTCATTCCGTGAATCAGTCAGGATTTCAATTCTTATTCATAAAAAAAACTATGATTTAACTAGGTAAATACATCGTGTTCCTTTACCGATTGACTCTAATGCACAAGTTTTAGGTTCCCTACTATTCATTTATATCTGAATATCTACTGTTTTAAAAACATATTGAACGTTTTATCACCTGGAAAACCAAAGTTATTTTAGAAAGGGCACTTGCCCACAATTTTAAAATGGCTCCTATGGTGCATGAAATACAAATTGTTGAAACCGGGTAAATGAAAACATCTGTTTGTACTCGTATACCAGAATAAAGTTGGATTTTATTCCAAATTTTTAACTCAAGATTTCAGAAGTTAGTGTTTTTTTCGATTTCACAAAAGTAGGGATTTGTGACAAGTGACGTGCCTAAAATAAAACATTCGATTATGGTTACTTACGGTGACCTATGATCATTGGGTAGGTACATTAAAAACGTTGTTTTTTTGTTTTTTGTTTTTTGATTACCCAAATTTTTTGACGGAACTTCAAGACATATCCATGCCAAAAACATGTGCAGAGGGTGGTCAAGTTGCACCAACTTCTCGAATAGGTCAGTTGTACTACTATACGAATTAGATCACTCGCGACGAGGTTGACGAAACCCATTTCAATAAAAAACGGAGGTATAGAATGAGAGAGTCTATTTCCACGAAAAACAATGAGTACAATAATTGTTGCTAAATCGATTTCGACGATTAGGTCATCATCAGTAACAAACACGAGTTCATGTTTGTTACTGATGATGACCTAATCGTCGAAATCGATTTAACAATTGTACTGATTGTTTTTCGTGGAAATAGACTCTCTCATTATATACCTCCGTTTTTTATTGTACTACTATAATTGCGTAGGTAATAAAATTGCATGTCTCGAAGAAATTTATGATGATGGACAATTGATCCCACTCGCTGTATCTGTTCGGGTTATGAGTCAGAAATTAAGGTAGGTACAGCGGATCACCAGGTAAAACTCTCCAATTTGTCGTGAGCTGTTTGAGGGTCTTTGAAAAAACCCTCTACCAGTCCGATACGGGTTACCTGAGAAAAAGTCTCCTCCGAGCTTGTACTGAGGCGGCGGGTTGGGGCGTCTGTAGGGGCGCCCGTGGGCGTTGACGCCTCTCGTGTACGTCTCGTCGCCACTGGCGCCGTAGTAGGTGCCGCCTCGTATCACTCCGAAGTTGCCCGATCCCAACACTCGGTCCGTCTCTTCAGCGCTTGTGTAGAGGGACCTGCCGGCAGCGGGCGCCGTACTGCGTCAGACCCAACGTCAAATGTGTTTTCAGAATTATATGTACATACATATTTACACAAAATCTACATGAAGCATATGCACAGTAAGCAACAATGCACTCGTAGAGCCTACAAAATCTTGGAAATTTCTGTCAATGAAATTACCACTTGCCACAATATACGACTACATCAAAGCATTTTGGATATCTTGCAAATAAATTTTATCTTTCAGCGCAAGATATAAATTCACAAAAATATATACAAATCCAACGTCATGCAGCATGGCTATAAGAGCAATTTTTCTATGAACTAACTGGTTTTATGTAAAATGTCACTTCAGTTTATAGATTTTTCCACACGATGGTGAAGTCTGAATTGCGACATCTCATTCCGTTACCAGATTAGAGCAGATGAATCGTGAAAAACATTTCAAGTAACAACAGTTGTTACTACATTTCTTCATCTCCAAAGTGGTCCAGTGTGAGAACTGAATAAGATATCGCACTTGTCACTCCACAAACGTGTTCAGCGTAAAAAGCCCTTTAAAATGAGGTGTTTTCATATTGGGAATTTATGGGTAGTCCCCCCCCCCCCTCCTGAAATACCTCAAAACCCACCTTGTGTGGCCCGGTCCTGCCTATCTATGGATTTTTAGCCTTTCGATTTTTTGTGCGAATTTGAACTTTTTATCTCCATTTTATAGAGAGTTATCGTCTGGAATGACACATACATAAATGTACATAACCATAACTTTAGCTACCTACCTAGTTCTATCCTAACTTTGTTTCCTTGTTATGTCTGTAGATTTCTTTCCATGATTAGGGCACAATTCAGGTGCTGAAACGTCGGGAATAAAGAAACATAAAAACTACGACTAGACGTGGTCATTCCACACCCAACAATTTACACCACCCACTAGTCAACCAACTGCCAAAATATTTCACACCAAGGGACGACCACAATGACCCTATACAACGAGATTGAGGAGCTCTACAGTCATAACGTGCGTCATTCTCGGTGGTGAGGGGCGCCACATACAATGGTAAAGTTGTAGGTTGAAATTTTTCAATTCAACGCTTCCGCTTCCTCGCACATTTTGGGTCCACGGTGGAAGGATGAACCTCCATAATCACGGTCCCGAACAGTCAAAATAAAATTTTACCAATTTGAAAAATCTGAACGAATATCAACAGGTAGTAAACAAATAGCAAACGACGTGGGTGAGTTGGTTGGCTCATCTTTTTGGCTGTCTTTTTCGCGTCGAGAGGGCCAGTGGAATCAACGTAACAGCGAAAAGCACCTAGCGGACGAACTCGCAACTCTTCAAGGCCGGTTTTGAAACTGAGGTGGATCTTCCTAGTGGGGTTTGAGCCAGAAAAAAGCCGTTTTTGTTTATAAGATGGCACAGGCACATGGAGCATAAGATTATCTACCAATATATGCAAATAAACATGTTATAATCTGTCTGTCTTTTTGTTTGTCTCATCATCAATTGAGAATGGCTGAATTTATAAAGTGGCGGCTGGTACCATTTGACGCAGAATTTATCTGGGAAGGTTTGTGAAACATCCGCCTTTAAATCTGTCAATCCGCTGGAACGCTATGAATGAAATACTACTAAAAAGAAATCGGACCATAATTAGCCTGAGGAAAACCACTAACGGCGCCAAGGTACACGACTTTACCCGTTAAAACGGTTGTCGCCCTTCGAAATTAAACTAAATGCTTGCATACGAGTCTGCAACACATTGAGACATTTTATGTCTTTGCAGAAACTTATATGAAGCTTGCATTCGTGTTGACAATATAAATTATTGAGAATGATCACCTGTGTGTAAGCAATTATTTAAACAATCACGCTCATACCGCAGCTTGTCGGCCACGCACTCCGCAGTGGTTAACGTAATATGGTTAGGTAAATCGAGAGCTATCCAACGACTGGTGAACGAAGTTAAAGTTCCGTAGCAACGAATCGGTTGTAAGCGAAAGTCATCAGAAATTTTCGTGACGATTTCGTGTGACGCTTTTTTTTGTGTGTGACGTTTTTCGAGTTAGGTATGTGCCAGAGTAAAGACATAAAATGTCAAAATGCCTCTCTTCAGTCTACAAGAAATTACTCTTATCCATACCCAGGTTTTTCAAATTTCCCACCAAATACTACCTTATAATAGTACCACTTTTGACCGCACTCCCTAAATTCTTTCTGGTGCGACTCGGTCACTTGTAGACAACAATAATTTCTGCTAACCTTTTTCCCTCTTTAAGTACATGTTCATCGCATTTGTTCTTTATTTCACGTCTACAACTGAAATTCTCGTTTCAGATGCATTGCTAGTTTCAGCCATTTGTTATCAACCATTGTTACCAATCGGCCATTTTGTTCTTATCATTACTATCACACCCAAATGGCCGATTGGTAACAATGGTTGATAACAAATGGCTGAAACTAGCAATGCATCTGAAACGAGAATATTATAATAATTATGAATGATACCAGTTGTAGACGTGAAATAATAAAACAAATGCGATGAACATGTACTTAAAGAGGGTACATGTACAAATTTTGTCAGATAACAACAAGTGTATGTGTAAGTGTGTGTTTTTGAACGCCTGATCGTAATGTAAGTAGCTACCTACATAACTTGTCATCATTGTTCGTACTTAACCATAACTTTAGCTACCTACCTAGTTCTATCCTAACTTTGTTTCCTTGTTATGTCTGTACATTTCTTTCCATGATTAGGGCACAATTCAGGTGCCGAAACGTCGGGAATAAAGAAACATAAAAACTACGACTACACTTGGTCATTCCACACCCAACAATTTACATAAATGTATATATAAATACATAGTATGTATCATATTATGAATTTTGATGTTGAGGGGATGTCGAGGGATGTCGATACCCTCGACTTCCCTCAACATCATTCTTACTGACGGTCAAACTAAATCACACACACTCATTATGATTTTTGTGTCTATTGCCAGTGAATTCCAGTGAATTGCCAGTGTCTATTGTCAGGATAGTCTGGAACGTGTTTTGGTATAAAAAGTTTTCGGAAATCGAGTTGTAGATATTTTGGACAGAGAACGACAGCACGCTTCATCCTTTTATTCAAAAATTCGCTAAAACGAATTTGCGAAATGTTTGTCAATGGTGACAATAATTGTCACCAAATTATTTCTAAATGGGATTTTATCCTCATTCTACTGTCAAATAGGAAAGGTTTAAATGCTTACAGAACATTGAATAGATTTATAAAGCATTTTAAGCGTGGGTATATTTACTTTATTGGCGTAAGCTTAGGCTAAATCTCGATTGTCAAACTGTGGCTTGAATGGCACAGTTTGACTTTAGGTATAATATATTATATTATAATATAAAGTTAGAACTCCTGAAAATGCAGCCCATCACGGCGCTCAGGACACCGTACCCGCACGACCGCCGGGCGTTGAAGTCTCTTGCCTACATTGGCATCATAATATTATGATAAGAGGGTTTGCAGTATTGATATTATCAATACTGCAAACCCGCTAATCCGAACTTGGCAAAAAATTAGTTATGTAAAATGGTAAATGAATCTGAAAAACACAACAACAAGCGGAGAGGATGAGAGTCAGTCACCGTCCCCCACTATGTTGCTTATGGGCACTTGTTAGCGTGGTGTTCTTAATTATCAGCATGTTACTTATTTATTATAAAATAAGCAGTAAGAACGACAAAATATGTGATACATTTAAAACAAGGTAAAATATTATGTAAATGTTTATACATACAATTTATTGCGGGTAAGGATGACCAACACTAGTCGTTGTTATTAGTGTTGGTCATCCTTACCCGCAATCTACTGTTTCCTAGTCAAAACAACCTCCACTACATACAATTTAATGTAAATGCATGAACGTTTGTATAACATTTTATCTCGTTTTAAATGTATCACATATTTGGACGTTCTTATGTTTATTTTATGATAAGTACCAAGCTGATAATTAATAGGGACCAGACCTTGCTCGGAATTGCCGAAATTACAGAGACTAATGGTGACAAAAATAAGGTCTTTAATTGGTTCTGTGGTTTTGATGGAAACACGTTCACTTATGCGCGAAAAAGTTTCAAGGTGTACAGTATTCGTACCGGAGCATATTATTGAATCAACACGCACATTACCCCGTACATTTCAGCTGATAACGACTATTCTTTCGTGTGGTTCAACATGTTTTCACATGCACTAACGAGGGTTACAGTAGAATTTTGATGATCTTTGGCATGTCATTCGTAAAGAAGAGTAATATACAGAGGCAAATCAAATGTGAATAAAGCACTGATGTAGCAGTATAAATATAAATTTATATCGAGAACAACAAGCAACTTGGCATGAAGCTGAAATAATGGTGCAATAATGAAGGTCGGATGTACAAACCCTGATATTTTGTACAGGTTTTTGGGGTAAAATTTGGGGAGCTTTGTAGAACATTTCGGCGAATACTGCCTGTAAAATAGCAATAACTGCTTGATAAAATGCAATAATCGATTGATATTCTTGTGTAGATCGGATATCCCACGAATTCGTCAAGGTTTGGCTGAAAAGGAGACATCCCTGACTCAGATGGTCGGCTTCAAGACGTGATCGTCGGACCCTTCTCTCTTCGCGTGAGCCCAATCAATCGATCACGTGAGGCACGAGACTCGAGGGGAGCGGAGTTGAGTATAATCACGTCACGTGAAAGTATTGGGACTAACAACCTCTTAAAATCTCGAGATAATTGTTCGAAAGCTTCGGTTCCATGAACACGGAGTAAAAATGGTAGAAATTACTCGTCGTTTTCAAATAAGTTATTTACAACAGTCGTAGCGGAGTAGAAAGCTCCATAAAATTTTCAAATAAACCCGAGATTTTTGAAGATTTTTATGATTCGAATTACGGTAAGCCACGCTTGGCAAAACATGATGTTTCCAAAAAGAACGGAAAAAAAACAAACATTAGTTTTCAACATTTGAAACGTTTAAAACGATTTGGTCGAGAATTTGTTTGGTTTTTTTCTACTCAGGCAAAATCATCGTAATGTAAATTTAGTCCATTAAAATTTGCAATGTCTTCATATTTAAACGTCTTACTATTCAACTGAATTTTTCACCTTCTGAATCTGAAGTATCCCAGTTACCAGTAGCAGTGTACCAGTTTAAAACGAACGTTAATTACGTACGTAAAAGTACGTTTAAAACGATTTGGTCGAGAATTTGTTTGGTTTTTTCCTACTCAGGCAAAATTATCGTGATGTAAATTTAGTCCATTATAATTTGCAACGTCTTCATATTTAAACGTCTTACTATTCAACTGAATTGTTCACCTTCTGAATCTGAAGTATCCCAGTTACCAGTAGCAGTGTACCAGTACCTATTTTTACTTTCATAAATTTATTAGAACAAAGTCCATCAAGTTCATGGCATGATCATGAACAATGACGAAAATGAGGCTCAGACTGGCAAAATGTTGTTTTATTTCGATAGAACAATACTGAAAAGTTGTAATATAGTGAATTAAATGTCAATATATTATATAATTCTAATATCGACAGCCACAGTGCAAAAGCCTGTAAGTACTATTTTTCCCAAAATAAGGTTTTGAGCTTCACTGATAAATTTGAGCCTTGTGCACATGCTAATAGGAACAGAATTGAGCTACAGCGCTTCATTTCTCCTCAATGGATGTTTGAAGTAACCTGATACATGTTTTTGTCGTTTCCTTAACATTTTTTATTTTTGTACATACAGGCTTTTGCACAGTGGCTGTCGATATAATAGTGCTCTTCCCCATTGTATTTCATTCCCCGTTTGTGTTTTACATATTGATATTCAATTCAAAATTTGAAGAAGAAAAAAGAACTGTACCTATGCCTTATCGTACAGCGTAGGAATAGGAGAGAAGGACGAATATAATGGAGTAGCTATTCATTGGGTGTGTGTAAAACACAAACGGGGAATGAAATACAATGAGGAAGAGCACTAATTTACTTTCCGAATTTCTACGAACGATTTAAAAACCTTTGATTAAGTTGAATATTTGAAGTGGCTAGTGTAGGTACTCTGAACTCGGGCGCTTAGGGCCGACCATTATTCAATTTTCAGAATTAGTTGATAGATCAATGCTCAATCTCAATTCCTCAAAAATTGAAAGTGGGTTCCAGGGAAAGAGTGAATGAACAATGCTATAGAGATACCTTTTCAATTCCCAGCAAATATACGACGTTTGGCAAATAAAACAGGTTTTTTAAGCTGATGTTTAAAACACCGCGTTTTATTTGCTTGTGTTTTAATCACTGTTTAAAACATATGTTTTAAAAATTGCCAACCCTGGTGTGAGCACTACGTACAGAAAAAAAATGTACCTATCACTAAGGAAACTTGTTGGGAAAGGAGGACTCGAACTGTCTGAGCGATGGAAGATCATGATACAAGTGCCCCGGTAACCCGTTCACACCGAATTATCTGCAGCAGATATAACGTTAACTAGGAGCAGGCACAAGAGGCTCAGCCGAAATTACGTCAGGCGTCCATGAGACCGCAGCTATCTCGGTCTTATCGTGGGATGCGAATGGCATTAGACCTGGTACGGTTAACAAGGGCATTGTTGCCTGGCGACCTGAGAAGCTCATCTGCAACCTGATTTGATGCTTGAGATTCGTGGGGTAAGTCCAACTGGGTTGCATCATGGATAGGTAAATTGCACTTATACCGCGAACATACTTTTTCCATCGTTTTCCCTAAATATTTCAAATACCTACATAATGCCCTCTAATTCCAGTAGGTATCGTATTACAGATCCAGGTTTTCGGTTCATTCAGATTTTGTCAAAATCATTCCATAATTCAACTGAGCTAGGTATACCAAAATATCCAAAATGGTCTTGGTCATAAAATACACCAAGAGACTTAAAAAGTTGGGAAATAAATTAACACGCAGGAAAATCCATCAGGACATATTATGTTGTTTCTAGAAACACAGTTAAACCCCCTATACATATACTCGTATACCCTATGGACGCACTTTAATTATACGAGTGTATAAAGTTATGAAAATGCCTTGCTGTCTGCTCCCTAACTGCTTGGTTAAAAAATGTATTGAACTTGAGGTTTACTGTGCGAGAGAGTGGCAGATACTGAGGGCACAGTAGTAAGTATATTAATCCCTTTGAACCCGCACAATGAGCACAGTGTATGGAAACCCGTTAATTCAGGTAAGTATCGAGGGCATCGGAAGCTCCCTGCAGTCTTGAAAGCTTCCATCGTTGTGAATGGGTTTTTAAGATCAGAGGTGATCTATTGGCTTATTTTATTGATTATATGATTTATTTATACAATCAGTTGTGTGACTTACGCAGCAGTGGGAAACTAGAAAACATATTTAATTTTATTGGAAATTGAACTGCATTCATTGGTGTAAGACAAAAAAGACAAAAAAGTCAACTGGGAAGGCTACATAAAGTAAATAAAATCGGATAGTCCTAGTTTGGTTAAATTTTTCTCAGTGGCTTGGAGTTGAATACGACCTTGAAGGTATTATGATTGTCAAGATATCCAGTGGTTCTTGTTCATTGGATTTAGTTTCTTATTGGACTCTGTATAGTATATTGTTCATTTAAGTTAATGCGCAGGCGGTAGGGTGGTTCGAAAAAACTTTTTTAAAATTTCAGATCGCTATAGTGCACAAAAGTTGCCATTGTTTTAATAATTTGTCTTCTGGTCGCGCATTGCTCTTAATCAATAAATCAATTAGGTAATCAATAAATCTTATTGCACTTGGTACAAAACATTCACTCAACTAATGTCATAATTCTTCAGAGAAGACTTCAAAACAACATAGGCCTTCGTATACAACTAAAATTATGTAAAAATTGGCATTGCCTGTTATTGTGGTTCGAAATTTTTTTTTAATTTCAGATCGCTATTGGTATAGACTTGAAATAAGCACTATTTATTTTTTTAAATTAATTAGTGATTTTTTCAAGACTATACCAATGGCAATTATTGTGCAACATAGCGATCTGAAATTTAGAAAAAAGTAGTTTTTCGAACCACCCTAACAGGCAATGCCAATTTTTACATAATTTTAGTTGTATACGTAGGCCTATGTTGTTTTGAAGTCTTCTCTGAAGAATTATCACATTAGTGAATGTTTAGTATCAAGTGTAATACCTACGTTATTTATTGATACATTTCTTTTTTTCTTTGAGAGGCATCTGACGGTCGAGTATGACCATGATTATCGCATGTCTCTTTATCAACAGATGTTATTTTTATGTTAACAATAAAAGCATTCAACACAGGAAAGTCTGTTTTGACATTTTCCAAATGCGTAGATTGAAGTATTTTTTGTGTTTCCAGAGGATTATGATCTCACTCATTGAAGTACGACGGGAAAAGTATGAGCCACGAGGAAAAGTCTCTCGAGATCCAACTTTTTGTGTGATACTCGTACCAACGTTATTCGCTTATTTTGGTAAGAAGTCCATCTGTTTTCGGGATGGGATCGACATATACCTGTGATGAAATGACGGTTCTGTGTTGAAGGAGCGGGGCGGTGCTGTGAATTCAGAGTAGAAGGGTCTGCTGTGAGTTAGACTTCCTCCTCCGAAAAGGGATGAGAACGAGGGGAAGAGATGCTGCCCTTCTGTGCTCGAATCTTCGGCTTCTTCTCCGTCTTCGCCGTCGTCGCCAGTCATAAGCTCCGCCTATCAAACAGGTCAATTATCAGTCAAACATACGTACGAGATGTAGATATCATCAGCAGAACGGTGAAAAGACTCATCAAACTTCTTCATTCATTTTGCATAGTTAATATCGCTTTTTTTTTAACCCCAGTACCCAACTGGGTATGTTTTTGTGTTGTTTTGTAACAACTCAGGTGGACTAACTCTGTTGAAAAAGTTGATATGAAGTGACCTTGAAAACTGCCAACAAGGTAATGCTTCTCGGCACCCAAGCATTTCTTCACTCACCTCTTCGGTCTAATTTGCACGCCTCGGTCAGAGGGAGCAAAGCATGACGGCGGCAATTAGTGCAGAACCATACCTCAGTGCTCGTACTTACTTGAGAAACTGAGAACTATAGTTAGGTATAGCACACTGCACGGCCTCACCTTGCCTCTAGTTTTCACTGTTCAATGATCCCCGTTCGTTCCATCCCTTACATAACGTCTCATAAGGCTTGGGGTCGAAGCCGCCTTTCTAGCCTCGTCCCGTCAATAGAACTCATTGACTGGGGTAAACGGTTCATTCACTGCGAACGTTTCCTAACCTGCGGTGAAGGCACCGCTCGGACGTACTACACACAGTGTTGCCATATCGTTTTTCCCCCCAATAATGGACCTTTTAGGCCTTAAACCTTATTAGGCCAGTGAAATTGTACATTTAAATAGGAAGTGAACGGCTAGTTCTAATTTTTTGGTTTGTTGTTTGGGACTTTTAGGAAAGTCTAAATCCAATTTTGCAGGAATGGAAACATTGTATGTAAATAACTTGTACTTTACAAGCAAAAATAACTTCTTTATTAACTTTCCGATCTGTTACCATTTTTTGGTTCATATAATATACCTCTCAGAATTAAATTACAGTCCTTTCTTAAGAGTACGTAGTATTTTTTAGTGTAAATTACCCATTAGCATCATTTGAACTCATGAGGTCAAATTTACGAAAAAAGCGATTTTTCCATTTTGGGTTATTTTAGGATTTTGATAGAACCATGAGGCCTAAAGAGGCACGGTTGTGCTTAAATGCAAGCTAATTAAATTTGCTACAACTTCTATCAATCCTGCAAAATTTTATTTAGACTTCCCTAACAGTCCCAAACAACATACCAAAACATCAGAACTAGCCGTTAGGCCTTTTTTTGTGTACGATTTGACTGGCCTATTAATGATGTACCTTATGGGTGCACCGCGATGCACCTTACGACTCAAGTTCCTTTGAGGACTGTCAAGTTTGTCAGAAAATTAGTTTTGTTTCACAGCAATTTATGACAATTCTTCCCACAAAACCAAACTCAAATTAAATTATATTACACTACATTATGTAGGTACAACATCCCCTATAACCACTTACAATCAACCGGTACTTCGTACGTAATAATTATTATTACGATAAATCCGCCGAAACCGCCGTTGAGTTATAATTTGCAGTTTCAAGGGACCAAGCTGTGTGCCCCGAGTTGATATAATTACAAGGACCCATACCCGAAGGAAGTCTCCCACACTTCAATCCGAGATCGTCAAGGTTTCCTTTTGACTGTATCTCACAGGCAGCATCTCATTCCGATTGACGGCCAAAGCCTCCTTGAGGAGCTCTGATGTGCATATCTTAATTTCTCTGTCTGTTGAACTTTTTTTTAAAATTATTAAATAATTCGAAAAATTTTTTCGAAGATAATACGTTTTAAAACTTGAATTATAAAACTGGCCAAGTCAGGGTACTTGTATTGACAGGGTATTGATTTCAGGGGATTTAGTAGGGGGTAATAGGTAACAAAGAGGGATGTAGGGGCGTTTAGCAGGGTGTTCTTTCTCTACTATACAGGTTGCTACGCTCATAGATGCAAAAAATACTTGCGTAAAACGACATTGAAATTGGAGTGCAATGCCTCAGCCGCATATTTTTATCTCGATCCGTTTTTCAGAAAAACCACGTTTTTTGGTTTATTATCTTCGATAATGAACCATTGGAATCGCCCAAAGAAAACAATTTTCTCTTTTAAACTCAAATTTCTTCACTTTTCTTCATTCAATTTTTACTTTGACAACACTTTCGGAATCAGTTTTGACTTTGCTAAAATACTAGTGAACTTTGTTTCTTGAGAAGTTCCATGTAATGACCATAACAACAGTTGATACCTAGTTGGTTGATTGGCAAATTTGCCCATCGTTGGAGTTTTGGAGTTTGTCGAAAGGACCTTGACCTTTTATCTGAAATCTCAACTATTTTAAATTCAAGCTCAACTAATTTTGAAGGAAGAAGATGAGTTGACTCACATCGCTGAGATCCTCTGGGCTTGAAGCGACAGTCCCTCCTGAAACAACAGAGGAAAAAAATCAGACTCGTCTCGTATGACATTGTGTGAAGTAGGGCAAGGGTGGATTCAGGATTTTCATTAGGGAGAAGGGTTAGATTATTAAAAACCGCAAGGGCAAATTTTTGAAGCCAGATTTAGTCCAAAAACATTAGAATATATCTTAAATATGAACAATAAAATAAAGCTTTAATTGTACTAAGTCTAACTTCTATTAGAATCTCTACTATAAAATTCAGCCTAAAATCAATATTTTTATGCCCATGCGCGCGCCCCGTACGCCCACCCCCCTGGATCCTTTTTTCTAAAACAGTTTTTCACATGGTCAGTCACTTTACGAATAGGAGTGTCCTAATTCAAAATTTTTCACCAAGTGGTTAGGCAGTGTAGCTTTATCGATTTATTATATTGACCATACAATTTATTTATTTAATAACCATTTAATGAAAACCTCTACAACCCTGCAAATCAAGCCCGCGGACAACTCTTCGCCTCACGATATGAAACGTGGGAACACGGCGAGTCTTCAAATGGCTGATCACGTTGGGCATTTTTCGCGATCAGAAAATCCCGAAGGCAATATTTTGAGCTGTACGCGGTCTCGTAACGGGATGAGGTAGAGACGTCGATACCCTCTCGGATAAACTCAACTTTCTACCGCAATTCCAAACAATCAACTCAACACACATAACATCCAAACCAACACATAACAAGCCCAGTAAGTTACTATCCTTCTCTCCTTATCTTCCGAGTCCCTAATACTTATTTAAGGGATTGAAGATTGTTTTTCGGCGTGAGCGTTTTATCGTGTTATTTTTTATTTACGTAACGAGGGGTCTCGGTTATGCTCGATCGGCGGTGAAGGCAATCGATTATCGCGTGTGATGGACCATTACAGAACCGCATATTGTCGGCGACTACATTCCAACATAGACTTTATACCTACCTCATGTATCTCATAATCATAGAGACGCATTTCCGGATGCAAAAATCACCAACTTCCCGTCTCTACAGGACCGAACAGGGTTGAGAAATATTTTCAGTTGGTAGTGAGTTCTTTGATCAAAATACTCAGTGAGAGGTTCAGAAACCGCGTAGTTTGAAATGTAGGTACCTATGAGCAAAAAACAAAAAAAAAATCCAAAATGTGAAGGTTTTTCGGGCCTCCTCAGGGTCTTCAAATTGGATAACTTGGGACCATCCCGAAACGCCCCCGAACAACGTGTAAAAGTTCCATTAACTTCAAATGGAGAAGGTATACATACATACATCCTTTTTTCGCCCCCCTAAAACTCCCCCTAGAGTGGCCCGATTCTGCCTATTGACGAACTTAGCCTTTCGACTGCCAAGACAGATTTTTGTCCAAATTTGATTTTTTTATCAGAGATGAGATTCTCAATTCTATCGAGAGTTATCGTCTGGAATGGCACACAAATAAATAAATAAATTTATATATGGATGCGTTGAATGACCAAATACTAGTCGGTGGTGTGAAGGTTTTTTCCCTATCAAAAACCTTCACACCACCGACTAGTATTTGGTCATTCAACGCATCCATATACTTCCACTAGTCATCAAGATCATAACACTAAATTTATATATATACACATGATTTGTGGTGTCTTTTGACAGTGAATTCAGGATGGTCTGGAGTGGATTTTGATATGGAAACGTTTCGGAAATTCGACTTTGAACACTTTTGGACCGAGAACAATAGCTTCCGTTTCTTCGGAAATTCGCTAAAAGCTGACGAAAATGGAAAGGTTTTGTATCCTTAAATGTACGATTACTGGGAAAGGGATCAATGCTGACTGTAAGGGCGAATAAGTGGGCTGACGACGAGCTGATAAGATGGAAGTTGGACAGGGTATAATAATATTCAATTGAATAATGTGTAGTCAACGAGTTGATACCGTTAAACCCAGGAGTATTAACCCAGGAGTTGATAACGTTGATTCCAGGAGAATTAATGAATTGTGAAAATCTCCTCAGATCGTTACATAAACGTCAGAGTAGGAAATGACGGTGTCGTACTAAAATTCGTTGATTGTGTTCATCAAATTTGATGAGCTTAAGCTCGTCAAAGAGGGTTGAGTAGAGTTCAGCGACTTGAGGGTAAAGCTGCTCCCACTCAATCAAGAGGTAATCCTACTTACATTAAAACCCACGTAGGTACCGCATTTACTCTCTGGCACAAACCACCTGTAAGGAGTTGGTTCTAAAATCCAAACCATCAAATGGGCCACCTTTCACGCACGCACGGACGTTAGTTGAGTCATCAGGCCTGAGGAATGACTGTCTGTTTTTTTGTATTCCACACTTTGAGGGCGCTAATCGGCCGTGTGGGGTTTCTCGCTCGGGTTTGTGAAACCGCCTTTGCTCCAAAAGAGTCCGTTGTTTTCTAGAAGGGCAGCTTAGAAATGATAGTGTCAACATATTTACGGTTTAAGGGGAATCTACACTGGGACTACCGATCTTTTCTTCCTACCGGTGACTGATCAAATGGAGATGAACAGGGTCACGAAGTCCCCCGTCTGCCTCACAATTTGTCATCTATTTTCCGCCACCCGCTTCTGAATGAGAATTTCACCAGTGAACATTTTTCTGGCAACTTCCCTTAGGTTGCATATGTATAACACCACGTCTTAAGTGACAAGGCTTCTTAACAGAACAAGTCTGTCATACATACAGTTTTCAGGTTTCAGACCAATTTATTTGTATTAAGAAATATATCATTACTTTTCTACGTAATCGCCTTGAACGTCGATGCACTTTCCGTATCTGGTTTTTAGTCTTCTCAGTCCATCCTCGTACCAGTCTGGCGCCAAACCAACGAGCCAACTCTCAACTTCTTGAACGCCTCTTGATTTGCGAATCGCCCTCCTCCCATGTGTTCCTTCAGCTTCGTAAAAAGATAGAAATCACTGGGACCTAGGTCCCGTGAATATGGAGCATGTCCAAAAACGTCCCATCGAAAGTTTGGCAGTAGGATTTGAGTTCGGCAAGCAGAGAAAGGCCGAGCGTTGTCGGGGAAAAGGAACACAGTTTTGGACAACGTGCCCACTCTGCATTGACTGTGGTCCCACTAGATAGGTAGTCAGTGAGCAGAATTCGTTTTTGTCCCAGAACGCCGTAGCCATAAACTTACCCGTTTAACTTCTCAACATTTGCCAACAAAGTTTAAACATCTATAAGCTGAGGGGGTTTAGGGAGTTTTAGGGGTGAGGGGGGGGGATCACCCATAAATTCCTAAAATGAAACAGCCTCACAAGTGATACCTACTTTTAAAGGATTTTTTACGCTGAACACGATGGTGAGGTCAGAATTGCAGTATCTTATTCCACGTTCGAACTAGAGCACTTTGAAGATGAAGAAACATGGTTGATACT